>CM053786.1:677194292-677736792 GCA_028749045.1 Cupressus sempervirens | reverse complement strand
GGTCCTAATGTGTGGATCCTCAAAATACAGATATTAAAATGAAAAAACCTTATAGTCTCAAAAAGTGTATCAAAACATTGAATTAGAAGTATCATATTGCAAATGTGTCATGTCTACCATGATGGTACAAGTAAGGCCTCACAATATTCTTTTTTCTCTATCCAAGTATTTATCATTTGAGATGTAGTCCATTTTTAGGATCCATGTCATTTATGCTCTATATACAACTGTTTCTAATTTAGGGTCCCTTTCCCATATCATTTATGCTTTAGAATAGAAAAATGTATGTATCATTTCCCATATATTCCTCAACACACTCCATCATCTTCTCATCCATGTTTCAATTTTTCTTCAAAAAAATCCTAATTTTCTCATTATTCCCATTTGAGTCCATATGAGGAGATACAAACATAATTGCATTACTAGTTAAGATTTCCATTTTTGGGGTCTGAAATCCTAATTATATCAGAATTCCTAATGGACAATCTATTTTCCTCACTAGCTGACATCCTAAGAGTAGATAATGTATCATTGGAAAATATATTGCTCTTACACAATTTAGAAAATTCTAAGCCAATAATATTCTCATTCATGGTGCTTATTTCAAGCTCAAGACTCTCATCTTTCTAACTATTCCCACATATTTTAGAGAAACCATCTTTTCTATCTTCAATAGATGATAGACTACATGCATGTTCCTTAATTCGAATCTAGATTTCTACACTGGTTTATCCAACTTTGGTTGAAGGTTTTTTGTTTTCAAAAAATTATCTACTATAGTTTCCAATGTCATGATTATTGCAACATTGGAATTTTTTTTCAAAGTTCTCCAAATCTATCTATGCATTGGAACATGATTTTTTATTCAATTCATTGCTATTTCACATCCTAGTTAGTTGGAAATCTTAGGACCTTGAAATGTTCTATTTGTATGAGATGATTTCATTTGAGATGTTTCAAATGCATTAATATAGTTGGTCTCTATTTTATCATTTGAGGTACCATGGCTCTTTGTTCATCCTTCTGTGATAATCCCAAAAGAGAGTAATTATGAGTCTTGTCATATTAGCATCCTAATACAACTCAAGTGGCTCAAACTATGCCTTATATTTATGGAATCATAACTGAACCAGATGCACTATTGAGAAGATCAACATGGATAAAATTAGTCATCATGTTGTTGAATTGATTTATTCTAATGTTGGTCATGACACTGTGTATTGTATCAAACATTGATTATCCCCACACACATTCACCTAGACTTTGGTAAATCCATGGAGATCGTCATCTCTCTCAATTCCAAGAGAACCCTATTATACGTTGTCTAATTACCCTAGTTGATGTAGATATCATATCCTTTGATGATGATGCTTTAAAGAAGCTTAAGTAGGTCACATGTCTTACATGTTTTGATGGTTCATAGGATAATTGAAGAACTTGCCACAAGTTCCCAAGCCAAAAGCCTTTGTGAATTACTCACCTAAAAAGTAGTTGCTATTTTTGACCAAAAATCACAATGAAAACTAGTCTCAATGATTTTTTTAATGTAATGTTAAATGTTTTGTATGATTTTAACTTCTATAGAAAATGAATCAAAAACACCTAATTTTGTTCTTAGATAGTGAAGTGACATTGCCCCTCAACCCTAATAGGGGCAACCCCATGAAGAAGCATTGCTCTTCAACCTTGTTAAGGAAATAGGATTTGGGTAGAGTATATGTTTGAAATCAATTTTTAGATAACAATGAGATGGAATACTTTGCAAACCCTTCAGTGATATTGTCTAGCAACTGCAAAATTGTTAATTCAATGACTTATATAAATTTTGATCTTTTACTTGAATATTAATCTTCATATATATATATATATATGTATAAGGAGAATATGCAAGTGTAGATTGAAGGTATTAACATGTGGTGTTGATGTGTTTCCAAGCAATCTATTATCCTTGGTGATAACGTATGGGAGGAAATCATAACAAATCATAACACTTGATTGTCCTCAGTGATTACAAAAAGAACACTTGCCTATACCTTTACAAAATAGTATGTGCATTTGGCTAAGGGTTTCCTAAGTTTTGGTATAAAATATTTCAAGTGTATAATAGGATGTAATAGTAAACACATATTTCTTGTTCAAATTTGGTGTAAGTGCTCTAGGGTGTGCTTGCACAAGTACTTAGGAAAACCTTCTAACTTTCCCCAATGATCCTTGATCTCCTCTAGGATCTAGTTAGGATTAGATTATTAACTAAGTGCCACTCTTAATCTTCTACAAGAATCTTACTCCTTGTGCTTCACCTTGAAGGACAAACACCTTTAGATTTCTTCAACTTTTCTTTCTACACTTAGAAGATTCCAAGTGCCACCCTTGATCAACTCATGAAATTCATTGAAAAGATTCTTATCTCTCCATCAATGTTTATGTTTCTTACATTTGGATCCATTTTGAGGGATCTCCAAGCCCTTTCCAACTAAGTTCAAGTTCTTTCCTTGTAAAGGCTTAAAATGACCTACTAGCAATTAGGCCTAATTAGAGACCTTTTTGCTCTTTTTTCCAAAACTTTCCAAATAAGTTGAAAGACACCACCACATCTAGATAACCTTTTGGATTTTATGAGAGTTTTTTCTAGTTTTAGGCTCTCAAGGCATCCATACATAAGTATCCTAATATCTAGGGCTAATAGGGCTAATAGGCTTACTTTATAGGGCTTTGTTGGTTTCTTGTTTACAACTCACCATAATGAATTGGTGAACTACTAAAACTTCACACACACCTTCCTTAGATCATACCAAACATGCACATGTGGTTCTCCCATATAGTACCTTCAAACCCTACATGATTTTCTCATTTCTTCACCTCCAAACCTCTAGCTGGGCACTATCATCTTGCCTAGGGTTTGGTCTTAAAAATTATTCTCCTGAATCCCATAAATCCTACTCCTAGATATTTACAATTAACTAACTCTTCTAAAATTTCCATCCAACTTAAGGGTTTTCCCATGGTTAGATTTCATGGGGGAGCCATGACAACACAAACTAGTCTGGACTAGACCAGTGAACAACCTAGTTACAAATTTTTTTACTAAGGCCACTAAAATATCTCTAAGATGAAAGAAAAAACAATGAGAAATGCTTGAAACTAATACTAATACATGAATCCAATGCAAAATTTTCTATTCCAATCCATACAACAACACAAGTGCTCAAAATTCTCAATTTGCACACTAAATCACAATCACAGTCACTATTACTTGCATAAAACTTGTTACAATCTAACTCTCCTCCTCAAGATTGAGTCTTCAATATGTAGTAGATGAATTTTCCCAATATTCTAGGTTATCTTAGTGGATTTTCCACTCCTCATGTTTAGGGGATCCAAGGTAACTGAGTTGCATGCAACATTTGCAATAAATTGAAAATGTTGTCATGACAACTTTTTGACAACATTTGTCATCTTTGCACTCATGCCCAATTATTTTTTATGAGATAAAAATATAAACATATATTATCCATATAGCGAAGAACATGTTCGCCAATTTTTATCTTCCTAGGTGATGGTTTGACATGTTTTCAGAGGAAAATTTCTTTGCAATTTATTACTAATTAACTTGTTTATTGCAAAAAAAAATTTGAAAGCAACTTCTAAAGGTGATAATTTGTGACCTAGAAGTTTTCATGGGATGATAATGTGTAGGGTAGGACTATGTGGATCAAAGAATAGATGTGCCAGGTGCTAGGCCCTAATTGTGCAAAAGGTTGTCAGAAGAGGCAATTCCTTATGACATTAGTTTACAAAGATGCTCCCTCTAAATGATCAAATGATATCAAAATGTTGATCAAATCAATTATAGGAAATAGTGCAAATCCTCTTGGATCAGTTTGATGAGTTAGTTGAATTTGTTTGAATTTTTTTTTTTACCTAGGTCCTCTTAGAACCCAATTAGCCATAAATGAGTGATTGTTATTTCACTAAATATACCAAGTATTGTTATTTGGATCATTTTGTTTTAAAAAATGATGTTGAATATTGGTATAGTAGATAGTAAGGTTATATAATGAGAATGATCATTGAAATAAATTAAGGAAGTAAGTGAACATACTATACAACACCCAAGGTTCACACATTTTCTAGAAGATTTCAACATTGTTTATATTGTGAGATTACTATCTAAAGCCTTTCTCATGAAATAGTGTGCTAAGAGATTTTCATCAATGGATTGAAGTATGTATTGCAAAAGAAACTTGTACATCATCCTACCTCCATTATTTTCTTCTCTTCCCAATCTGTGCATCAAGAATACAAGATAAGCCAAGTTAATTTTTTTAATTGCCTACCACTTAGTCCTCTGCCAATTCTAATTGGGAGTTGTAACAAGATCATGTCTTGACTAATTATATGGGTGCATGGGGAGATGTTGGGTTGAATTTGTAAAATGCATTTTAAGTATGGAGATCGACTAAAAAAAGATGAATACAGATGAATTCTATTACAAATCAATAGTGATATCAATGGGCATTATCCAAGATGAGGGGTGTTTTTAAAAATTATTTGTAAAATATTGTACTGATTGATTGAATGGGTGTATGGGATATGCATGTGGTGACTAATAAAAGAGGGAATTGAATGCACCATGGAGATCCACAAACAATGATGGCCCTTCATGTGGAATTGTTGTCTATAACTTTCTTATGCTTTACTAGGATACAAGCTCTTCATAGTGCAATGGAACATGAACCAAGTAGGCAGTATAACATCACTAATTCTATGATTTTGATCAAAGATAAGAGCCTTCATCATTGAATCCTTTTCACTAAATTTCTCACTAAATCTACAATGAAGTGGATGGGTGATTTCAAATTGTCCTATTCTTAGCCAAATGTAAAATCTGAGACATAATTTGCAGGGAGATGTTCAACTGACTTCTTATACAAAGTGGGATGTTAAAGAAGTGTAGATTGAAGATGACTATGGATTATTCCCATTACTAGTATGATGGACATGTGAATGAAGAGCACACCATTATGGATAGTACTAGAAATGTCTTGCTAAACATAGGGGACACATTTTTAGGATATTAAAAGGATAGTGATAGGGCTCTTAAACAAAGGTCAACACAACTAGAGAGTTCATCATTGTCTTTTTCTCATGAGATGACAATATACTACTTTTATCGAGAATGGGCTAAAATTTAAAACTTCCATGGCCAAATTCTTGTTCAAATATACTCACAAGAACATTAGAAAACAAATGGTTCTTTCATCTCCTTCTCTTCTAATTTGTTAAAAGACAAACCCACACAATTGTTGCAAAATTTCGTATCATTATTTGATTGGGATGTTTATTTATAGCAGGGATCAACATTCATTTAACAAGGAAGGTGATGTATGGACTTTTTTGGTGTACATCAGAGGACATTGTCATAGATTCTAACATTTTCTCACATATACAAGCAAAGAAAAATATTCTACATTGGTGGGGCAGTTAAATTTATTTGTGGTTTTATAGAAAAACACAAATATTGTTAGTGTCAAAGAAAGTCATGCTATGGAGAAGAGTAATCTTCAATTTGTGTGGGATTGAGGCTAGTTTGGTGCTACCTATGAATTTTTTTGAACAAATGTAGGTGAATTATCTGGTGGTGAAATAACTTTGACCAACGATGAATCAAAAGATGCCCCGTGGAACTAGTATGGACTGGACTAGTGAGCAACCTAGTCACTAAACAATTTACTAAAGCCACTAAACTATCTCTAAAGCTCAAAGAACAAACAATGAGAAATTCTTGGAACTAATCCTATTACATGAATCCAATGCAAACTTTTCTCTTTCAATCCATATAAAAACACAAGTGCTCAAAATGCTCTGTCTGCACACTAAATCATAGTCACAGTCACTATTACTTGCATAAAACTGATTACAAACTAACTCTCCTCCTTGAGATTGAGTCTCCACTATGTAGTAATGCATTTTCTAAAAATTCTAGGCCATCTTAGGGGATTTTCTACTGTTCATGTTTAGGGGATCCAAGGTAACCGAGTTGCATTTGTCATGACAACTTTTTACCAACATTTGGAATCTTTGCACTTATGCCATAATCCCTATTTCTAGGACCTCTAACCCCTCTAGATCGATGTATAAACATCATAAATGATCTCAAAGAATCTTTTCCACCTCTTCTATGTGTTTAGGACACATTTAAAACTCAAATCCCTTCGTCTAGCTTATAAGCTTAAACTTTCTAAAACAACTAACAAAGACTAATTAGCGACCTTGGCTCTAACACCAATTCACCTAGTCCACATAGAAAGACCTCCTAAGGTCTAAAATAAACACACACTAACTATAGTGATAGCAATAAGGGTAAATAAAAATAGGGTTAGGGATGATTAGATTTCCATTTTTTGAAAGACATACTGTGCAACATTCCCCCATGTTTTATTCTTCTTTGACAAATTTTTGAGCATTTGGAGGTTCATTTGCTGAGAAATATCCCTTTTCTCCATTTTACTTTATTCTTTCTAGTTCAGTGATGCTAATGAGCATAACTATTATAAAAGGATAACATGAATCATGGAGGAACAAATTTTTCAAATTACACTACAATGCTCCACCTCTTCTTTCATTTTTGACTCTTCTGACATCCATTATACTAAACCTTCTATGGAGAAGACATTTCACAAAATTTCTTCATCAAATTCATACCTTTATGTCATGACTAGATAGAAATGAAAATTTCAAGATTTAATTATTGACTGTATTCATGTAAGCCACTCTCTTGCTAACACATAATTCCCCAAACTAGAATCCATTCTCTCTATTCTATTGGGCCAATATATAGAAGTGGATTTAATTGTTGTGTCATAGGAGAAGAAAAATATTGAATGTTCCGAATGCCTTCAATACAAAACAAAAAATATTGGCACTTCCAAAAATTGAGTATACATGTACACAAGGAAAACCAAACAACTACTAGAATGAATTAATCATACCGAACTATTGAAATAAATAATCACAACTCTAATATGTGCATACTCTACTTAATACAAACTTGCCCTAATAAATGACCCCAACTCAAGACAAACAAGGTGTTGGGTACAATTATCTAATTGTGTGTTGTCTTTGATGTTACAAAAATGTCATATCAGTTGGCAAATAGTGCTTACTGAGCTTAGTTGGTCAATAAAGCAAATTTTAGAGTCTACTGAGCATTCCTAGAAATTGCTCTATGGAGACAATGTCTATTGAGCTCACTCGGGCATTGAAGAAAATGTGGCAGAAGTTAGTGTTAACTAAGCTCGCATGGTTAACAAAGGAAATTCAATGTTTACCAAGTACACTTGATCTCCAAAGGATTTTGCAGGGCTCACAATGTTAATCGAGCTTTAGTTGGTTAACATAGGAAATCTTTTTTGGAACAATGTTTATCGAGCAGGGTCAGCCAATGAAGGATTTTGTTAAATTGAGAAATAAAGTTTAATTATTTGAAGTATTGATTGTAGCTGACTAAGGTAATGATTATTGGTAATTGTAACTTGTAATTGAGCTGACTTGACAATCTAAAAGGTATATGTGAAAGGTCAAGTTGAGAATTCTAAAGTGTAATAAGCGAGCATGCAAGTGTATTGATTATTTGAAGAGGAAAGTGTGAGTGAACTTCGAAGGATGGTCAGATATACTTGAGGAGAAGAAAAGTTTTATTTGATCAGGAAGGATCTACTAAAGTAGAATAGAGATCTATAATTAGCAATTTAGTTGCATCTCATTCAGGTCATTTCATTGTTACTTTCTTAGCATTGTAGCAGTGATTCCTAAATCTCTTAATAGAGTTGGTCTAATAGCCATTTGTAAATCCTCTAACAAGGTGATAGTTCCATTGAATTGTTCTAAAGACCTCTTACAAGGCCACTCCTAACAGGGTGATTAAATCCTCTAACAAGGTCACACCTAATAGTGTGTTTTGTAACCTTTAACCAGGTTGGCTCCTAACAGGGCTCACTTCAAAAGAGTGAAAATTAGTAGCTAGTTACTTGGTGGTTTTTCCCATATTGGGTTTCCACGTTAAATCTGTTGTCTCATGTGTTCATCTTATTTCTTTTATGCTTGCATGTTAATCACTATAAATATTTAAGATCTATTAAAGTTAACATACACCACATTTACCAAGTTACAACATTTTTTTGTATGTTTACCGAGTGACAACAATAACTAGTTTTATTAGACAACTAAGGGATATGTGGATTTGTTTTTGTGGTAACTGATTCACTCCCCCTCTTAGTTATTCCATCTATATTTCCAACAATTGGTATCAGAGCTTTTGGTGCTTGTAGGAAAAGTTTCAAGGATCTAAGCTAAAGATCAAGACGTCTTACAAGAGGGAAATTCTAAGGCTTAACAAGGATAACTTTTCAACATGGTAGGGATTGATGAGACTTCATTTGGCTTCCATTGGAGATATAGGATTGAAATACCTTGATGAAGAATATACAACTCCTTTTGGTACATTATCTGTTAATGACATTGCTGAGAAGAAGACTCATAACACCATGATGATAGACATTTCATCTACCCTAAGCTATGAAGAATTTGATGATATCAAGGACTACAAAATTGCCTTTGACATATGGAACAAATTGAAAGATATCTATGGAGGTGATGACAGTGTGAGGAGAGCCAAAGTATAAAGTCTAAGAGGACAATTTGAACAGATGAGAATGAGAAAGGATGAAAACATTGCCAAATATGTTGAAAGGGTCAAAGAAAGTGTTAGTGCAATCAAATCTTCTAGAGGAGATATCAAAGAAGAAATAGTTGTAAGTAAAGTTTTTAAAACATTGGTTCCCAATTATGCAATTAGAGTATCTGCAATTCAAGAAAGAAGATGTGAAGTAAATCATAAGATAAACTTGGATGCCATAGTAGGAAGGTTGACAGCCTTTGAGCTAGATAACTATGATAATTATGTTCCATCTTCCAAGAACATTGAATCAACATTTGAAGCCAAGCTTTCACTCAAAGAAAAGGGCAAGAAAATAAATGACTCTCAGTTAGAAAGTGAAGAAGAATCAGAGGAAAGTTCAAAAAATGATCTTGAATTTGTTGAAACTCTACTTGCAAGGAAATATTCTAGAGGCAAAGGAGAATACAAAGGTAAAGTTCCTTTAATCTATTTTTCATGTGAGGAAATTGGTCATATTGTAGGCAAGTGCCCAAACAAGCAAAGCAAGGATAAGAGGAAAGGTCAAAAGTGCAATGGCAAGAAAGATTTCAAATTATTTAAGGACAATGGTAAGAAAACATGTTTCATAGCTAAGGACTCTAAGGATTATGATAATAGTGAAGATGAAATTGTTTACATTGCTGTGAAAGATGAATCTGATCATGATGAGGAAGATAAGATGGCACTTATCTCTAATGTGAGAAAAAATGATACATGGATCATAGACAATGGTTGTTCACATCATATGACTAGTGACAAAACTAAGTTTGAATATTTTGAAGACTATGATGGTGGTAGTGTAAGGTTTGAAAATAATGAACCTTGTTGCATAAAAGGAAGAGGCCGAATCTCATTAACCAAAGAACTTGTATGTGATAATGCCTATTGGGTTGAAGGACTAAAACATAATCTGTTGAGTGTGGCATAGCTAATCAATATTGGATTCAAGATAGAATTCATGCATGGAAAGACAAAACTTTTGGATGACAAAGGAAAGCTAATTGGATTAGGCAAACAAACAAAATGTAATTTGTTTTATCTTGGTCTAGGTGAGTGCTTATGTTTTAGTTCTCAAGTTGAAGAAAGTTGGTTGTGGCACAAAAGGTTATGTCATTTGAATTTTGATAACATGGTAAGAAAATTCAAGAAAGTAAGAGGCATTCCTAGTATAAAGAAACCTGATGTTGGTCTATGCAAGAATTGTCAAATTGGTAAGATGGGAAAGAGTACCTTTAAAAGTAAAAACTATCAGTCTGAAGATAATCTGGAAATTGTGCATACTGATTTGTGTGGGCCTATTGGAATTGAGAGCTATACCAGATAAAAGTTCTTCATTCTTTTTGTTCATGACTACTCTAGAATGATGATTGTTATGTATCTAAGAGAGAAGTCATATTTGAGAAGTTCAAATGGTATTTGGCCAGAGTAGAGAAGGAAATAGGGAAAAGCCTAAAATTCTTCAGACTAGACAGAGGTGGTGAGTTTATTCCAATGAATTCAATAATTTTTGCATTGAAAGAGGAATCAAAAGACATGTATCAGCTCTTGGAACTCATGAGTAGAATGGAATAGTTGAAAGGGGGAACAAATCTATCATGGATTATGCAAGGACTCTAATGATTGAAAAGAACATTGCTATCAAATACTAGAAGGAAGCTATTAGCACTATAGTTCATACCTTGAACTGAGTACAGTTGAAGAAAAACTCATTCAAAACCCCATATGACTTATGGTATGGCTATAAACCCAATGTAAGTTACTTGAAAGTATTTGGAAGTAAATGTTATATCTTGAAAGAATCTAGAAAAGGAAAATTTGATGTGAAAGGTGATGAAGGCATATTTTTGGGATATTCTTGCAAAAGTAAGGCATATAGATGTTTGAATTTGTCTACTCACAAAATCATAGAAAGTGCACATGTGAAAGTTGATGAGTTTGCAGAAAGGACTGAAGAAGAAAGCAAAAAGGAACCAAAAGATTACTAGAAATTTGTTTTCATTGAATTTGATATAGTGCCAGACACATCTATCAATCAGGAGACTTCTACTCCTGAGTCTTCCTCAATCACCAAGTTGCAAGAAGTTCAAACCGAGTCACAGGGACATGAGTCACATTCAGATGCTACTGAGCCAATGCCTACTGAGTTTGAGTAGCCAGAACCTAAAGTTGAAATTCAAGAGGATGACAATGCAGTTCATTCAAAAGGCAAGGAACCTATATTGGCCAAGTATGTAAGAAGGCATCATGCACTAGATCAAATTATTGGAGACAAATTAGAAGGTACTATGCCAAGAAGTAAGCTAAAAGGTACTTGTTTACTTGCTGATTTTGAACCTAGAAATGTCAAAGATGCATTGGAAAATAGAAGTTGGATTGAGGCTATGAATGAAAAGATAGAGAAAATAGAGAGGAACAAAACTTAGACTCTTGTACCTAGGCCTAAAGACAAAAATGTGATCGGAACAAAATGGATATTTAGGAATAAGTTGAATGAAGATGGTAAGGTATCAAGAAACAAAGCTAGATTGGTATGTAAAGGCTACTCTCAAGAAGGAATTGATTATGGTGAGACTTTTTCTCTTGTTGCAAGATTGGAAGGTGTCAGGACCTTACTTGCATATGCTGCACATAAAGGATTTAAGGTATATTAGATGGATGTTAAATCAACATTTCTCAATGGTATTCTTGATGAAGAAGTCTACATTGAGAAGTTTGAAGGTTTTTTTGATCTAGACAAAAAGGACATGGTTTGCAAATTACACAAAGCACTGTATGGTTTGAAACAAGCCCCTAGAGCATGGTATGAAAGATTGCATAACTACCTTATTCAGATTAGTTTCTAGAGAACTAATGATAACAATAGCTTGTATATCAAGGAAGGACCAGATAACAAGATTGTTTTGGTAGAAATATTTGTGGATGATACTTTTTTTATAGGAAATATGATCTATGCAAAGAATTTTTAGAGAAAATGAACAAAGAATTTGAAATGTCTATGTTTGGTGAGATTAAGTTCTTTGTTGGATTCAGTAGAGCAAGAATGCATGGTATCTACATCACTCAGTCTAAATAAATCAAGGAGATATTCAAAAATTTTGGTATGGAAGATTCTAAACCAGTTGGAACTCCCACGTGTATTGGACTAAAGCTTACCAACGATGATGATTCAAAAGAGGTAGATCAGACCTTATATAGATCAATGATCAATGATTGGAAAATTGCAGTATGTAGTTCATACAAGGCCTGATATTGCTCTTGCAGTTGGTATAGTGCAAGATTTTCAGCAAAACCCAGAGAAAATCACATGATGGCAATCAAAATGATCTTGAGATACTTGAAAGGCACTGAAGATTATGGATTGTGGTATAAATTTGGACTTAAAAGTGTTTACTAATGCTGATTGGGCATGAAACATTGATGAAAAAAAAAGTACAAGTGGCGGAGCATTCTTTCTTGGAAAATGGTTGGTATCTTGGACAAGCAAAAAGCAAAATTGCACATCCCAATCTACAACAGAAGCAAAGTATGTTGTAGCAACAGTGAATTGTTCGAATATTGATTAGCTTAAACAGTTATTGGAATGCATAAAGGTTGAGATTAAAGAACCAGTTGTTATGTTTTGTGATAATACAAGTACAATTAACATATCAAAGAATCCAGTGATGCATTCTGAAACCAAGCACATTGCAATAAAATATCACTTTGTCAGAGAATTGGTCTAGGATAAGGAAATCAGATTGGAATATGTCCATACAAAAGAACAAATTACAAACATATTCACCAAGCCATTGCCTAAGGATGCATTCTTGTATCTAAGAGGTAAGTTAGGGATCATTCCCCTATCTGAAGCTCACTAAAGTAAAGTTTTAGTGATGTATCAATAGAAACCAAGTCGAAGATCTATCAGTTGATGCACCAAAGTCAAGGGAACATTGCATATGAATTAGTATTCAAGGTACATTGATACTCATTTGGTATGTGTTGTCTTTGGCATGTGTTGTCAAAGAGGGAGAGTTTACTATCATATCTTTCTTGATATATGAAATTTGTTTAAGAAAGAGTTTACTATTTGAAGAAGAAGCTATGTTATTCCTTCATAGAGGGACATTACTACATTAGAGAAGTTTTTGACATAAAATCTAAGAGGGAGAAAATTTTCTATCAGAGAAAGACTTGTTTTCAAATTTCATTGTGCTATGACATGTTGTGTTGCCATCAATGCTAAAGAGGGAGATTGTTGGATATAATTGTCTAATTATGTGTTGTCTTTGATGTTACACAAATGCCATATCAGTTGGTAGATAGTTCTCACCAAGCTCAGTTGGTCAAAAAATAAAATTTTAGAGTCTACCGAGCATTCTTGTAAATTACTCTTTGGAGACAGTGTATACCAAGCTCACTCGGGCATTGAAGAAAATGTGGCAGAAGTCAGTGTTAATCGAACATGCATGGTTAATGAAGGAAAGTCAGTGATTACTGAGTTCACTCAGTCTCCAAAGGATTTTTTAGGGCTTGCAGTGTTAATTGAGCTTTAATTGGTTAACACAGGAAATCTTTTCTGGAATAGTGTTTACTAAGCAGGCTTGGCCAATGAAGGATTTTGTTAAATTGAGAAATAAAGTTTAATTATTTGAAGTATTAATTGTAGCCAATTGAGGTAATGATTATTGGTAATTGTAACTTTTAATTGAGCCAACTTGACAATCTAAAAGGTATATATGAAAGGTCAAGTTGAGAATTCTAAAGTGAGCATTCAAGTGTATTGATTGTTTGAAGAGGAAAGTGTGAGTGAACTTTGAAGGATGGTCAGATATCCTTGAGAAACAACAAAGTTTTATTTGATCGAGAAGGATCTAGTGAGGTACAACAAAGATCTATAATTAGTAATTTAGTTCCATCTCATTCAGGTCATTTCATTGTTACTTTCTTAGCATTGTAGCAGTGATTCCTAAATCTCTTAACAGAGTTGGTCTAATAGCCATTTGTAAATCCTCTAACAAGGGGAAAATTCTATTGAATTGTTCTAAAGACTTCGTGCAAGGCCACTCCTAATAGGGTGATTAAATCCTCTAACAAGGTCACACCTAATAGTGTGTTTTGTAACTTTTAACTAGGTTGGCTCCTAATAGGGCTCACTTTAGAAGAGTGAAAATTAGTAGCTAGTTACTTGGTGGTTTTTTCCATATTGGGTTTCCACGTTAAATCTAGTGTCTCATGTGTTCATGTTATTTCTTTTATGCTTGCATGTTAATCATTGTGAATCTTTAAGATCTATTAATGTTAACATACACTTCATCTACCAAGTTACAACATTTTTTTGTATGTTTACCATATGACAAAAATAACTAGTTTTATCAGACATCTAAGGGATCTGTGGATTTGTTTCTGTGGTAACTGATTCACCCCCTCTCTCAGTTACTCCATCTATTGTGATATCCCCATTTCAGTATATAAATTTATTATAAAGAGTATATAATATAAATAATTGATATTATTGTAATTATATTAAGATACAAATACAAATTGTTATATAATTATAAATATTAATTATACATATAAATATATATATGAATATTATCATATATTTAATTGGATATTTTTATGTCATAGATAATTAATATATATCTATATGACAATAGCATATTATATTATATCTTTGTCATATATTAAAATAATAGTTAATTAAATTCATATGTAATATATATAATCATATATTATTATAATGTAAATAATATTAATATATAATATATAATCATATATAATTAAATAATATAACTACCTTATTAAATTAATGAAAAGAAACATCTCTACGAAATAGTGATATATATACGAGATATTGCATGATTGAATAGGGTATCATAAGAAATATTATCAAATCAATATAAATAAATGCCAAATCAGAAGACATCCCTAAAGGGGACATTACAAGTGGTATCAGAGCACTGTTCCTACCAGCTTGTGGAACAATATGCATGAAAGGATTGATTGGAAATAAGAGAACCTTTATGTAAAGCATGAAATCTGTTTGGAGGAGCTATACAAACCTAGGGAAAGTCAAACAAGCTGAAGAAGTTCAAATATATTTAGAACAACGTCTATTACATGCCTGGGATTATCTAGAACTGAGCCATACTAGACAAAGCTTCCATGGATGTTTATATCTACTATTGCTATCAACATCATTATGAGATGTGGGTATTTATTCCAGCAAAAGGGTGATTCACTACTACAATGAAAATGATGGGAGATTTAGAATAAAGTATGGACACCATCCAATCATACTGGAATATGGTTTATTTCACAAACATTAGAGTTGGAAAATCTGGGTACTCATCTATGCATGATGTGGGAGCATAGATAAAACACGTGAACTGGTTGAAAGAATGCCCCAAAAATATGTCTGTAATGCTTTCATTGCAGAATATGCAAAAAATACATGTTCTGAAGTGATTTAACTTTCAATCAAATGTAATTGGTAGTGATGAATCCAAACCACACATGATCTTTGCTAGTGCTTCCCTACCTCTGCTAAAATTAGAGCTTCGCATCAGTGTTTGGATAGGAAAAAAAGAGTGTTTTTTTTGAAGCTGTAGTTGCAACTACCACACAACTTCAAAGAATTGAAACCTATATATCCCCACACCTAAGTTCATCTTAGAGTCAAGGATGGTGCAAGTTCTTCAGAAGGGATCAGAAAAAATCTACCTCAAATTGTGTGGTGTGAATGCCATTAGAGCAGATTGGTCTTAGGATCTTTCAGAGAGATTTAATTGTGAAAATAAAGAAGGGTTGTGATGTGCATTTCTCTTAGCACCTGTGCATTTTTGATCAAAACTGTAAGCTCTCATTAGTTCTGTGCAGTCATGTGTAGTGCAAATTGAAGCTAACATTGAAACAAGAATGGAGCAGTTTGATTAGGGTAGACATCAATGGAAGAGTTGAATATCATAAAAGGAATGCACACTAAACATCAAGCAAATCAACAAAGTCTCCCCCTGCAAAAGTACAAGTCTTCCCTACTGAATGTAAAAGCCATTGGCATGGAAAATAAACATGGAGGACAAGATAGTCATGAACAGTGGTTTAGACATTCTCAACAAGACTGCACCAACAAGGAACAAACAAAACCTGTGAAAATGTAGAACCCTTTATAATAGATATTATATTAGAGGTGACAGAGATAAATCCTTTCTAAATCTATAATGCATATTGACCCCATCGAACAAGTATTAAGAATGGGATGAAAATGATAAATAAATGGGTCACACTTAATACATAAATCAAGATATTATTCGATCATCTAGGGTAGAAGATTATCATTGTATTACTTGGCAAAAATCAGAACCAATTAATATCATGGATCCCTACATGAATACCACATTTGACACTTTGAGTAGTGAATAGAGATTTTTGACTACCTACCATATATGATTGACTATATATATCGTGGCACCACTGTTGTCAACTCACAGTTACAAGATTCTTTGCCCATTTGGCTTACCACCAGCGTGGAAAGTCGAGCACAAGTTAAGTAAAAGGTGTCAAAGTACAAGTCACGAGTCATGACATCATGTCATTAGGTGGAGTGCAAGAGGTAGCTATGTCCTAAGTGCTAAGGATGTGTGATAATGAGGAGGTCAACCTTGAGGTAAATTAAGTGTTGTAGACACCTAAAAAATCCTCTAGAGAATAAAGTATTTTTATTTTATGAAAAAGTCCCTGATGACATCATCATTTATTAATTAATTAATTTTTATGCCATTAAATCCCTTTATCTTAATTAAAAATATTTAATTAAGGAATCCCTCCCAAAAATGTTTAAATCTTATTTAAACATTATTTCCTTATTTATTAATTATTTAATTAATAAATTGACCAAAAATCCCAAAATAAATAATTAATTTATTTTTTGACCAAAACTTGGCCAATTTCTTTAAGACCACTAACCTCTTCCAAAATCTTCTAATCTTTCTTTAATTTCGATTAAAGGCTAATCCCATCATTTCTTACCCCTAATCCCAACTCAAAATATTTGATCAAGATTAAATATTAATCCTCATGTTTATTAAAAATATTTTAATAAATATCTCCTCAACCCAAACCCTTGAAATAAATAAAACTTTATTTATTTCCTAAAAATCTTATTTATCCTCATCCTAGGAAGTTCTAGACTCTTCTAGAAAGCCTTCATCCTCATCCAAAGCCTAGACTCTTCTAGAAAATGTCAATCCTTATCTTTGACCCTAATCCTAATCCCCCCCCTAACCTTGTCACATTCCCTAAACATGGGTTATGACTTTCTAACCTAAACCAAAGCCAAAAAAATCTCCTCCTTCACCCACCCTCATTAAATGCCATCCACTTGCCCATCTCTAACAAGCCTAATCTAATCTTAACCTAAGCCTAATCCAAGCCTTAATCATTTGCACATTCCTAAGTCAAGCTTAAGACTTTCTTAATCCAACCCAAGTCAAAATATCTCAACTCTCTCACAAATATCCCAATCATAAAACTTTATGAAGCCCACAAAGCCATAAATTACTCTTACAAGCCATTATGAGGGTCTTTATGAGCTTTGAGCCTCCTTTGTTCACCCCTCAACCCCTCTTGCTCTAACCAATGACCCTGTGACATGTGTCACTCCTTGATTAGCTGTAAGGAAGCACAATCCATGTGCTCTCCTCTCATTCAATCTAAACCTTCCATAATCTTTCTCCCATCCTTGCATCCTAGCCCTTGATCCCTCAAGCCCTTTTCCTATTTAAGAAATCCTCTTCCAAGCCATTTTAACACAATCACCCATAGTAACAAAGTAATACCATTTTGATCATGAAGTAAAGCCATAATGCCATTTTTGAGAAGCCATTTTACATCAAATCCATTCACCCAAGCCAAAATCCATCAAGAACACCATTGAAGCCTTTGGAGAATCAAGCATACATCCTATCTAATTAGACAAAGCTATTCAACAAGAGAGCTTCTAATTGAGAGAGCCCATTAATGGCTCATATTCTCAATTGAAAGCTCATCTTAGTCTATCTTGAAGTTACGTTTATTTAGTTTTGTGAATACTTTTGATTTGATATTTAGTGTTCTTTGCATTACTAATCCTCGTATACAAGTGTTACATATATACAAAACTTTTTAATGAAGGTATGAGTATATTTTAATTTTTATATTAAGTTTAGTATTTCATTTTTATATTGAATAAAATATTATGTTACCTTATTTATATAAGGGTGAATAATTATGTTATTATTTTAATGAAGAGTTATCTTATGAGATATATTTGTGTATATATATATATCATATATACATTTAGAAGATACATATGTTATTAGATTAATAACATTGATTTCTAATATTATCATTACAATTATTTATTTTAATGATTATTGAATATAATCTATGATAGAACATATGGAATGAATTAAATTCATTTATTAATTAGGAAAGGGAATGTCTTAAAATGACAATTTAATGAATAAGATCATAATCCTCAAGTTGAGATAAGGCCTCCAGTGGAATGGACTAGGTGACATCATGCGAGGTACCGGATAAAGCCTACGAGTATCGGGTAAGGCCTCGTTGATGGGATATCTTAGGGTACATCATACAAAGGCACCTTCTTGGGAATAATGATCGGAAAGAGATAACAATAATGAGGGAGAACGGTGAGGCCCACTAATTTGGGTAACAGGGCACCCCATTATGGTTTCTCCTCCTATAATTGAATGATAAGATTAACTATCTGATATTTCAAAGATTATGCTTTAAAAGACCTCTTATTGGAAAATAGTTGATAGAATCACCTTAAGATCATGATTCTCCAAGTCAAGATAAGGCCTGCGATGGAATGAACTGGGGGACATCACACAAGGTACCGGATAAAGCCTACAGGTACCGGGTAAGGCCTCGGTGATGGGATATCTCAGGGTACATCATACAAAGGCACCTTCTTGGAAATGATGATCGGAGGAAGGTAACGATAATGAGGGAGAACGATGAGGCCCACTGGTTGGGTAACAGGGCACCCTATTATGGTTCCTCCTCCCATATTGAGGAAATTGATAGAGTTAATAAATAGATTGAGACTATAAACACCTTGTCAGGGGATTGATTTATATATAATGTGTACTAATGATATTTTTTTGGTTGCAGGTTCACAATTAAGGAAATGCATAATGTGTGTCTTATGTGTTTGCATCGTGTTTGCTCTGTGTCTTCATCTGTCTACATTGTGTTTGCTTCGTGTTTTTGTTCATTGAGATGTATATTTCATAAATATTTTAGGACTTTGGTATACAAATATGTTTGTATCTATGAAGGAGTTTGTATTTGAATGATTTTGCTTGAGGACAAGCAAATTTGAGAGGGGATGGCTGTGATATCCCCATTTCAGTATATAAATTTATTATAAAGAGTATATAATATTAATAATCGATAATATTGTAATTATATTAAGATACAAATACAAGTTGTTATATAATTATAAATATTAATTATACATATAAATATATATATGAATATTATCATATATTTAATTGGATATTTATATGTCATAGATAATTAATATATATCTATATGACAATAGCATATTATATTATATCTTTGTCATATATTAAAATAATAGTTAATTAAATTCATATGTAATATATATAATCATATATTATTATAATGTAAATAATATTAATATATAATATATAATCATATATAATTAAATAATATAACTACCTTATTAAATTAATGAAAAGACACATCTCTACGAAATAGTGATATATATATGAGATATTGCATGATTGAATAGGGTATCATAAGAAATATTATCAAATCAATATAAATAAATGCCAAATCAGAAGATGTCCCTAAAGGGGACATTACATCTATATTTCCAATACAAGGAGTAATGGAAAGGCTCAATGAAAGTTGTTGAATTTATGTCAACAAAAGTTGTTGATATTATAATATGAATGAATTTGAGTGAGGTGACCAAATTTTTCTTTCAAAACCATATGTGTAGATATAAACATTAAATACAACATGTCCAATATTTTTGCAAATATATTTTCTTGTGAAGAAAGACCACACTGAACAATATGAAGCCAGAAAAAAAATGAGATAATGACTACATTGTGGTCTCAATTATGAAGAAAAGCTAATAAATGTAATTGTCCTTGCAAAAAGTGTAAGGGCTTAAAGAATCAAATAATTCTAAGCACAATATCCTAGATTCATTGTAGGTAACATGGTCACATTGAAGGGGGCCACAATTTTCGTCAATTTCTAAATGTGGATTTCCTACCAAAGGAACATGGAGGTGTGAATATCTAACCTGAGGATAACACTCCCATGGAAGAAGATGATAATGTGCCAGAGGACATGATTGAAGAAGATGGTATTAGTGCAGGTAATGAAGATGCTCATGATGATGGTACTAGTGCATCTTATAATAATGATGAAGATGGTCTTGATATACCTATACTTGAGAAGAAACATGAGCCCTTATAAAAAGGCTCCCAAACAACTCTTCTCTCTACTATAGTGTTGTTGGTGAACTTGAAGGTTATGAATGGTTTATCTAATGTAGCAATGTCACGTATGCTAAGGTATGCCATTTTTGTCATATTCAATGTTAGTATACCATTACTATTCATTATAATAATAATTCATATTTGTTGTTGTAGGTTGATAGGTGAGGTTTTATTACCACCATCAAACATTCTACCTCAGTCATACTGAGAGCTATCTACCATTATGAATCAAATTAGAATGAAGTATCAGACAATACATGCATATCCCTATGATCACATTCTATATCATAAACAACATGAATTTGAAATAGAATGCCTTGATTGTCATATTAGTAGATATTAGTTAGATCAAATAACAAAAAGGGTGCCTTACAAGGTTCTTTGGTACATTTCCATTATTCCACATCTTTAATGATTATTCAAGTGCATTAGCTTGGTACAATTTATGGATTACCATGCATGTAATAGAAGTCAAGATGATATTATGTGAATGCCTATGAATGGTTATGCATTTAAAGGGATAGAAAAAACTTGGCCATACTTTAAAGAAGAACCTCGTAATCTCAAGATTTTATTGGCAGCAGTGTGTCAATCCATTTGTAGATATGAGATCTGTTTACTCAGTGTGGCCTATTTTTGTTATTAACAATAACATTCCTCTTTGGATGTCCATAAAGAGGGATCACATAATTTTGTCAATGAATGTACCAGGTATTTTTTCATTTAATAGTTATCTAAATTAATTTATAAATAGTGCATGAAAATGGTCATAATAATCATGTAATATTTCTATTCATTCAATTACCAGGTAATCACCAAGTTAAATATATGAACACGTATATTGAGCCTCTTATTGATGAGTTGTTGAAGTTTTAGAATGGGGTCACTATGTATGACATCTCTAGACCAATAGAAAAATGACAATTTCAATTCCATGCAATGCTTGTATGGACAATACATGATGCCCCTGGGCTAACTCATTTTTGCAGTATGTTATATTGTTAAGGTCACATATTTTTGGTCTGTTATAGTGCTTACACATTATTGTTGTATGCTTAAGTTGCATATGATAATTGTACATGATCTTTTAGGTCTTCAGATAAAGGAAAAATTTGCATGTCCAATTTGTGGTCAGAAGATGAAATCTCATCATTCAAAAATTTTAGAAAAGTAGGGGTTCGATTAATTTAGGCACTTTCTCCACAATAATCATAAGTATCAAATTATTGAAAAACATATTTTTAATGGGAAATAAGAGACAAAATCAAGGCCACAAATAATGACACCTCATCTATGGAAGTTGGAGTACAATTAATTAAATCCCCGAGGTAATGTTCAATTTGTGGTCTGAAGTTTAAAATTTATATTTTGATATTGTATTTTATTTAGTAATGATGTAATTGATGCTCATGAAGGTCATCAAGGCATCAATGACCAAGTTACTAGAGGAATAAAAAGTTATCCTACTCAATTTAGTAGGTTACCATACTACAAGGGTCTCTCAATCATGTATTTGTTTGATGCTATGCATATTGGAAATAATGTAATAGAGACACTATGGAAAATATTGGATAGAAGGCAAGATAGAGAAAAAATTGCCAAAATTTGTATTGACATTCATGAATCCAATAATGCACTAAAAGATTTCATTTAATCAAATAGCAATAGAGACCGCATAAATATGAGTGCCCTTTCTTGGTTATTAACAGAGCAACAAAGTGATGCATTAAAAGAAGTCATAAAAAAAACAAAATTTCCCATAGGATTTGCTACAAATATAAGCACTCTTGTATCAAAGAAAGGTGATTTTGGGCCAGGGTTTAAAACACATGATTGGCATACCTTTGTCAAAGTAAGTCATGTTCTCTATTTACAATATATTTGTAAAATTGAATGTACTGCCTACTGCATTATTTCATAATATATTGAAATGATCATTTTTTAATGATTGTAGTACATCCTACCTCTATCACTCCCACACTAGTTTGATAACAGTATTAAACAAGTTATATATGATTTTAGAAAATACATGAGGTTAGAAGTGTTATTTCTTAGATTTTTTGCACACATATTATATTTATCTCTTACTTTACTTTTTATGTAATCTATTGTATAATTTTATCTGAAATATTGTTTATATGTTCTTGCGTGTTGAATTTATTTTAGGTGGTTATCATCTAAATAAATAGATAAAAAAATATAAAATATTGGAAGAGAAAAATTCCACAACTTATGTGTGAAATGCAAAAGTGTCTACCTTCAACCTTTTTCAATTCTCAAGAACACTACCTCATACATCAAGTTGATGAATTTCATGAGTGAGGTGACCAATATTTTCTTTCAAAACCATATGTGTAGATATAAACATTAAGTACAACATGTCCAATATTTTTTTAGATATACACATTAACTAGACCAATTTTTTGGCTAACTTAAGATAAATGATTTACATATGCAAGCTATTCAATGCCTTTGACCAAGATCTTGCATAATCACATGGATCGACAAGTATATGTCAATAGACCCTATGGATACAATTTTTTATTTGCATATCTTATCTTTACAGTCAACATCAACATTTATCCTAGTATGTCTCTGATTTTATGGATTATAGGTATCACCAAATGGGTATTTGTCTGATCTATCTTCCTTGAGTGAGGAAAATGCAGGAATAGAAGACAAAAGTGAGACATTTAGTAGGTCTAAAATAGGGATATCAACTAGAGGTCAAAAGACTAGAAGAAAATTCAACAAACGAATGCAATTTTTTTTTTGTTGAGAGCGAAGGTGATAGGAAGGTTCCCTTCAAGTATACACATCTTCAGATTGAATGGGTACTCAAGGAACTACCTCTAGTTAACACTATTTTTTCTATTAATGAAAGGATATATTGCATAGTTCCATCTTAATTACATGGTTTGGGCCTATTTTCCATGGATGGCATAAAGATCTATTACAATAAAGTTGTTGAATTGATGGAGTATGTAGGACCTTGTTACAATAACAAGAATTGGATGCAGATTGTGCAATATAAAAAAAGCATGTGTAGGTATGCATTGTCACCAAATTATATACAATGCAAAGAAAATGATCAAAGTATAATGTTTTCTATGTATATTGGTGGAATGCCAAAAGCAACAAGGAATATTGCAGCATTTATAAATAGTTCTTGACCTGTGTCAACTAATAAATTGGTGAATTGTATATTCAAGGCATGCGAGGGAAATTGTGGTTTTGTATGTGTGATAAAATCAATAAGTGTAGGGGAAGAGCTTCTGATAGATTACAATTTGAATCACATAGATACAAAAAAATTCACTATCATGGGATTGGTAAGTATAACATTTAAACCAATTGCCTCCAATTAATATTGACTCTAATGTACAATCTAATTTATTATTAATAATTTTTTTTGGTAAGTCTATTACTTTCATTTTGCTACTAATTGCTAAGAATTAGCAATCTTTTTCATAGGGTGACATGGATAGACCACCAACCACAAGTGGGGATGCACCATCTCACACACCTTCTTCAATGAAGGTAAACCTTAATTATTGTAATCGTTCAAATTATATAGAAAAAAATGTTGTATTATTATGTTCTTTTCTTTATGGCTTTGGAGTTATTTTGATGGAATTTTATTGATATCGATGTCACAAATGATAGGGAAAAGCTAAAATGACAGCAGATCAAATGCAACCTAAAATACATGCATCATTTCTAGATGACATCACCCTTAGTGTTGAACCTATGTTCATGGCTCAACAACTCATACAAATATATAGTGATGAAATTGTTAGCATTATCATCGAGGGTGACACAAGTGAGGAGAAAGAGGCACTAAAAGAAGAATTGGCCTGTAGAGTCAACTATTTGAAGGTAAGAAATAATTAATCTCAAGAAATAATAGAAGTTCAATAGATGTTTATATTTTATAATATCTTATGGATCATGATCTAAAATATTAGGTGTTCTTCTACAACAATATGTGACACCGCGTAGTGAACATGGTGAAGGTTGCAGCGCACAACCTTCATATAAGTAACACTTTCTCTTTACAACATTACTGAAAATTATAGAATAATTACACCATTGAGTTTATTTAAGGAAACTACTTAGTGTTGAAATAGGACATCTAATGTTGAAAGTGAAATTGGTGCAACATTGTTTATTTTCATCAACATTATAGCACTTAATTTTTATTTTTGGATGCTTCTAGCTAGTATCTCATTTGATCTTTATCCATTGCAAATGTCTTTGCTAAAAATATTGTATTCTTTAGCTCATGATAAAGTGCAAATGTCTTCTTTGGTCATCACGAATACTGCTGAGTGCATTGTCGGCAAAAAGGAGTATGCAAACATCCTCATCTATGCCAAGTACAACTAGTAAAACCTTGGTTTTCTATATTTTATAATGTGCTAATCATGCATTGTTTTTTTTGTTGGGTGGTTTTATACTCATGTACCTATTTTGTGCACTAATAGATAAACCTTTAGTTGATAGAGAAATAGAGACTAGTACTACTGAAGCTAATCCATTTCTTGGAGCAGTCTGTGTGACTAGTACTAGCTCATTTGCGGGGACATTGTTGCCAAAAAAGAAAACTATGTTTCTATTAAAATTACAAAATTTTTTGGGTGCTTTAAAATTGTTATTATTTATAGTATTATTTTAGTTTACTTATACACAACTCATTTGGATTGATAATCCCATGATGTTTTCTTTGATCATCTTTTTGATATGACATTGAGGCTATTTAGACCCACCATACATAAAAGGTACATAGTTTCATATCATTGCTGAAACATTTTTCTTTTCTTCTATTTATTATATTATAATAAAGTTATTGATCTAAAAAATTTATTTAAAAAAAAGGTAAAATGACTAGGGTCCTCAATTAAAAAATCAGCTCATTACATCTTTTGAGGACCTTTTTGGAAAAAAATATTTTTGACACTGCCCTACTTCACAAAAGAGCATCAAGATATATAAAGATTGTGAGGGACTAATATAGAAGGAGTCTAAAGGAGAACCAAAAGTACAACCATCCTCTTATGATTCCACTAATGGAGTGGAATCAAATAATAGAAGATGCAAAAGAGAAAAGGCTACATGATAATAAAGGAAATCAACCAGAATAGGGCAAAAGAAGGTATGTCATGATAGTATAAAGTAGAATGTAATCATGCACTAATTAGTGATCTTTGTAAATATATAATGTAACATGTTTCAAACTATTCATAGACTGTAGGACACATCAGTGGCTATAAAAGTGAGACTAGAAAAGGTTGGCCAACACAAACTTGGCTCTGGTGGCTATATGAATCTTTAGTCCTGACTTGTAAGTAGCAACAATGGAATTTCATATGATTATATATATAATATTACATACAATTTTGTTTAATCAAACCATACATTCAAAACTGATGATATTAAGAAAAAAATATAGGGCACAAAATTCAATGTAGAGCTCACGGATGAAGATAACAAAATTTCCTTGAAGGAAGGCTATAAGGTCATGGTTGCATGCCTACACCAAGAATCTGAAAGCCATACCCAAGAATCTGGTGCACCAAATGAGACATAGGTAAATTGGTTAGATGAGAAGTAAATCAAATTGAATAGTTGAGAAATTTCTTTTTTGTTGTCAGTTTTGAACATAAATTGACTCCATAACAATGCACATAACATTTCACTACAACCTTCATATCCTATCATATAACCTGTGCATGATGAAGGCCATGATGTGCATCATAGTGGTGGAGGTATTAATTTACTATTAGAAATTAATTATGCAATTATAAAAACAATTTAATATCTTCAGTTGCAATTTGATGTGTAATCTTTTTTTGAATATCTTAGAGCATGTTGAACATCATGGTGAAGGAGTGGAGCATGTTCCAAGTGTTCAAAATGTTGACATGGTAGTGGATCAAAATGTTAATGTACATGATGTGACATTTTTAGGTAAGAAAAATGTATGTTATGTTGTACTTCTTAATCAAATACTTGTAATAGTTAAAAAAAGAAAAAGAGTATGCCAATTTAACCCATTTACTCATTCTTGCAATAGAGCCCCCTTTAGTGCAACAACCTCCTGCTCCTCGAAACATGAGGAGACATCATAATTTGACATTACATGTGCCACAAGAGGAGGATAATGAGGAAGATATTGATGCTCCTATCGGCCTTTTCTTAAGAGAACTAAGAAAAACAAAAAGAAGAAATGATTTAAAAAAAATGCTCTTTGATAAACCTTGTTTGGTAAAATTTGTTGGATAATGAAATAACATTTTTTAAAGTAATTGTCTATGAATGTTTCATATTAATATTGATTTTTATTTCATGTTAATGAATATTGTTATGTTTTAATGAAGTCTTGATTAGTATTGTGTATTAACGAATTTTATATCATATTAATGAATGCTATGTGATTATATTGATTGAATGTTATAGTTCATAAATGGATGAATGAATGAATGAAGTATGCAATTAGATGATAATGGGTACTTTATATTGATGTTAGGGGGTGGGGGGGGTCAGGTCAGATGAGCTTCCACCTTCACATGGTTAGCCTTGTTAAGTAGAAAATATTAAAGTATTCTCAAAATCAAGTGTAGCTCAAACTAAGATACCAAGGATATCTTCCTAACTAGCTAATAGTTTCTTTTCTTTGAGATAGAGTTCCATGTCCATTCCTTTATCAATCACTACCCTTTTAGGCTCCTCAATTTCCTAATCTATTCTTTCTTTTTCTTCAAAACTATTACCAAAGTGGTAATTTATTCTTGATCATCTTTAGCTTACTTACCAAGAAATATAATATATTTTTATCCTGATACCTTTGCTTCCTTCAACTATTGTTCTATTGTATTCATTAGGTTTTCATCCCTCAACCACATTTTTTTAAACTTGAAAGGATATTGTTTTGGGAGTGAATCCTCAATGATATTCAGCTGAACTACAAAGTGGTTTGAACTA
Source organism: Cupressus sempervirens (assembly GCA_028749045.1). Lineage (NCBI taxonomy): Eukaryota > Viridiplantae > Streptophyta > Pinopsida > Cupressales > Cupressaceae > Cupressus > Cupressus sempervirens. Next base: position 677,709,558 of record CM053786.1, on the reverse strand, counting down.
GAATGGGGGAGGATATGGGCCAAGATAGTATATTGAAATCAGTTGTTATTGAGATTCTTTGGTGATTCTCCACTATTTTTCTCTAGGATTCATAATAGTATTGAATTCCCCACCTATAATACAAATCTACTCATCACATATAAAGTGCAACATAGTTGATGGTTCTAAGTCACTATTAGGGAAAATAATATAATTTTTCTGTAATTTGATTCAAAATGTCACACTCCATGCATAGGCTATAAATGCTAGTTGGTTCAAAATAAGTGGTCACGCCCAAAACTTATAACAAGTGTGAGTTAACAAAGACTAACTACAACAAAAATGTCCTCGTCAAATTCACATTACTTAGACTACACATACTAACATCCTTGAGGTTAGATAATATATGTCAATAACTTTGTGGATTTAACTATGTGAACAATTTAAGTATCAAAATTTTGCATCATTGATGTAACAACAAGGCTTGCTTCCTTACTTCTTAGTTATTTCTAGATGCTTACTAGATCACTTCTATGACCTTGATGGTGATTCTTGTCTCACCAACTTAGGATCAATCCAAGATCCTTTTCTTTCACCTTGCTACACCAATAGGATCAAGAAAAACACAAAAAGTTGCTGCTCATATGTGCACTTCCAACTATCGAGTTGTTCACTAGCTCTTAGTTTACCAAGCACTAATGAAGCCTAGGATTTTATTGAGGCTTCAAAATTCATCATTAGAACCACATAAACAAGTTTGTACCATCACATAAACCTTGCACAAAGTTTCTTCCAACTTTATGGCCAATCTTCATATTGATGCTGTTATTCCTTCTCAAATAAGGGTAGAACAAGGTCATTGTGCTTTCCAAGATATTCCTTGGTCTTTGAAGATTTTTCCCAACTTTACAAGATGTAAGTTGATATGTCCAACCCAAGTACTAGCCACCATGAAGAGATAGTGTAAGAAAAATCAACCAAGATGAATAATGTTGTTGTCATACCATAAAAAATGAGGGTTACAAAAGAGAATTTTGAGCATTTTTACAATTAAAATCTTAAGAATCCCATAAACCCAAATGATATATGGATACTCTTTACCAATACAATAAGGATTTTAGTGGTTTCAATATTTCAAACCATTCACACAACTCAAATCAATTAGGCCCAATTTCATGAGGGTTTCCAAGTAATTTAGCCCTATTTGGAATAAAACAAGCATAACTTGTTTGCAAGGTCACTCCTATTGGAATTATTTTAGAATAACATCCAAGGTCAAAATGTATAAATAAAACTTTTCACAACTTAGTGAACCCATAAAACATTTATCATCATGCATGCATCCATAAGATTATGAAATCACTTAAAACTTGTAGGTTACTCTTAAATCAATTTGCATAAATGTAAACATGAAACATAACACATTCAAAAACACACTTGACTTAATGATTTACATGGAAACCCAATTTGGGAAAAACCACCCGTAACATGCTACTCTTTTTCACTCTTTTGAAGTGATGCCCTGTGAAAGGCCAACCCTATTAAAGGTTATAATGCACACTGTTAAATGTGACCTTGTTAAAGGATTTTAATCACCTTATTAAGAGTGAGACTTGTTAGAGGAATTTAGACCATTCACTTGGAATGTCATCTAATTAAAGGATTTACAAATGACTATTAGGTCAAGCTTAATCCAAAGGATTTATCCTAGACTGATACAATTATTAGAGAGTAATAGTAAGGCTTGATTTGATAACAATTTACAACTCCATTTTTAGATTATAGATCTCTATTTTAGTCCTCTATTTTGCTTGGCTTTCACATACTTAAGCTCTAATAGCTTGTTCACTCTTCAAGCATCCATACCCTTAAGCCTTCTTGCTTTACATGCCAATGCAGACTTTCAATTAGGTCACTGAATGAAGCAATACCCTTGATTCCTTGTCTTCCTTAGGTTCTCACACATGACAACCCTTGCTTCTAACCAACCATGCCTATAAATAAAGAATTAAGATCTTTTTCTATTCATTCTCCATTGTCCAATTTAGGGTTAGGATAGATTAGGTAGGATTCAATTAATCTACCCCTTATTCCATATCATTTCTAGAAACTTTTCCTTCAATCCTCTTTGAATTCACCTCAAAATGGTTTACCATGAATTTTGTGCCACTAGATCATCAATCTTATCTTCCAATTGATTCATACAATCTAAAAAACTAGACTTGTTGGCTCAGATCTATCGAGTTCGCGATCTTTCTAATAATGGTGACACTTGACATTAACTTGCTTTTGATGCTCGACACAAACTGCAATGCTCAATATCCTTTGTAAAATCACTCGACATGAACTAAAGTTTACTTGTGATCAACATCAACTAAATGTTACTCAGCATCCACTATTTTTTCTTGGCATACACTAAAATAGACTTTTACTTGACTCCAACTAATTTTCTACTCAGCTTGCACTAACTTTGCTCGGAACCTACTATCCATTTGGTCAAACTTGGCAGAAAAACTTTTTTTTACTTGTTCTTCTGAGCTTTCTTAGTGTAACAAACCTTTGCAACCTTAAGTAGATTATCAATGCATTATGTTACCACTATCTTAGCTGATTCTTGTACTCCTTTTTTATATCATAACTCAACCTTTCCTCTAGGTGCTATTGTTACTTTTTTTGATTAAATTTTCTTCATCAATCAAATAAGTGATAGAACTTAAATCATATAAGTAGTTGTCTTACCAACAAAATAGAAGATTTGACATCAATGACAAAATAATGATTGAAACATATTTGTCATACTTGTATCAATCTATTTTCAACAATCTCCCTCTTTGGCATTGATGGTAAACCAAAATGATCAACCAAACTGACTTGGTTAAAATAGTAAGACCAACAAAATACCCAAAAAAAAAATTCCTTGTATTGAAATCTCTCCCTTTATCAACAACTTTCATCTTTTGGATAGGTTACAAATTTTTGTTATGTTCTAATCAATAGATAATCAACTCATCCTTATGACTCCCTCTAAATGAATTACTTCTTATATCTCCCTTCTATAATATCTCCCTCTTACTAGGTAGATGTCATTAGCAGATACACTCTCTTTCTTAATAGTCAACATTTCTCCCTCTTTGTTTAATGTATATCTTACTCCTATCTCCCAATCTTTTGTATTTCTCCCTTCAAGATCAGTTCATTCAATCTCCTGTATTTCTTCCTCTTTGACAACAATGCCAAAGACTTGTCATCTTAATATGTAGATATGAACTTCTTTAGTTTCTCTTTAATCATCTTGCTTGTGACTAATTTGTAGTTTCAATTGCTTTGATTACTTTAGGCAACTCCTAAAGTAAGATCCACTGCATCAATGTGTAACATATGTTGATCAACTTGTTTGATGTAGAGCACTCCTCTTGTTTCTTATATAGCCTTTGATAGGGGTAACACCCCTAGTTTACCTCTTAGATACTCATGAGCATCCTTAGATAATTCTTTTTTGAAGATATTAGCAATTAATTCTTTTGTGTTAACATATTCCATCTTCACCTCTTTATTTTGAATTAATTTTCTCAAGTAATGATACTTGATTTCAATGTGCTTAGTCTTTGTGTGCATCACAAGATTCATTGATATATTTGTAGCACTTGCATTATCACAATAAAGTATCACTAGTTCAGTGATCTCTTCCTTCATACCTTTGAGTAGTTGTTTGATCCATACAATATTTGTACAATTTATAGTAGCAACAACATATTCAGCTTCAATAGTAGATTCTGAAGTGCAATTCTGTTTCTTGCTAGTCCATGTAACTAGCCTCTTGCCTAAGAAAAATGCTCCTCCATTGGTGCTCTTTCTGTCATCAATGTTTCCAGCCCAATTAATATTAGTATAGGCTCTCAATTCAAATTTCTCATTTTTTTTTGGTAGTATAGACCATGTTGCTCTATTCCTTTCAAATATCTCATTATTCTTTTTATAGCCATCAAATGATTCTCCCTAGGATTAGCAAAGAATATTACAACTATCCCTACAGATAATGCAATATTAGGTCTTCTATGTACTACATATTGTAATTTGCCAATCATAGACTTGTATAATGTTTGATTCACCTCAATTGAATCATAATTCTTTGACAATTTATGTCCTGTCACCATAGGTGTACTTACTAGTTTGAAATCCTCCAATCCAAAAGTTTTTAGTATCTCCTTGATATACTTTGACTGAGTGATGTATATACCATATTTCATCTAATGTACTTGTAAACCCACAAAGAACTTGATCTCTCCAAACATAGACATCTCAAATTCTTGCTTCATTTCATTTGCAAAAGCATTACATAAAGCATCTTGACCTCCAACTATGATATCATCAATAAAAATTTTAGATAATATAATACCTTTTCCTTTCTCTGTCTTTATGTACAAATTGATTTTATCATCAATCCTTTCAAATTAAATCTTCATAAGATAATTATGAAGTCTCTCATACCATGCTCTTGGTGCTTGCTTCAAACCATATAAAGCTTTGTGTAATCTACATACCATGTTCTTATTATTAATATCAACAAATCCTTCTATCTATTCTATGTAAACTTCTTCCTCTAATATACCATTCAAAAATGCAAATTTAGCATCCATTTGATAAACTTTGAAATTTTTGTATGCAGAATAAGCAAGTAGAGTTCTTACTCCTTCCAATCTAGCAACTGGAGCAAATGTTTCTCTATAGTCAATTCCTTCTTGTGCATATCCTTTGCAGAATAATATTGCCTTGTTCCTTGTGACTTCACCATTTTCATATAGCTTGTTTTTGTATACCCACTTGGTGCCAATCACATTTTTGTCTTCTCATCTGGAACTAGAGTCCATGTCTTGTTTTTCTCAATTTGTTCAATCTCTTCTTCCATAGCTTTACTCCAGTCCACATCTTCTAAGGCATCTTTCACTATCTTGAGTTCTTTCATGCTCAACAAACATGTATCATTTCTCAATTTCTTCCTTGTCATTGGTTTAGTATCTTTATCTCCAATGATTTGTGTAGCAGGATGATGTCTCTTGACATATTTGGACAATCCTGGTTCAGCTCTAATTTCTTCATTTGGTCTTTCTACTTAAATGTCACTATGTACATCTCTATTAGGTATTTCAACATCTCTCTCATATACACTAATCTCAGAATCAGAATGTGCCTCAACTATATTCTGTAACTCAGCATCTAAATGTAGCTTGGTTCCTAAATGTAGTTCTATATTCATAGTATGTGACTTGGCAGTTATTGGTGCTCAAAATTGCATTCCCATTTTGAGTGCCTATTCCAATTTTTGAGTTGCTTTGAACCCCTGTGAACACTTTCCATGCTTGTGTCCTAGCTATTGAATTAATGCCTAGATGGTGTTTCATGTTTCTAACACCTTTCATTCAGCCTATCCATGTGTTCCATGATGATAGATTAACATTTTGAACCATTTTGCGAAGTCCCATTTTGAGTTGTTTTCAGTTATGCATTTTCTGCCCAAGTGTCAAACAGTGATTGAAGGGCATGTTTGCATTTGAATATCTTTTACCCAGTTAAGATTCATGGCTCGCCAATTTGAGGATTTTTAATATGCATATCAATGAACATATGTTCCAAGTTTCAAGTTATTTTGAATTCGTTTGACTAGGTTTCAAACCCCTCAAAGTTGGTCAGTTGCCTCTGTTACACATCTGCATTTTGTTCATAATTCTGGGTAGCCCTGTTTGACAAGCTATAACTTTTGAGTAGTTGAACCAAATAAGAAAATTCATTTTGCATCATATTTTAGGGGTCAGAGAATTTGTATGCTCCAGATTTGAGCTTATGATGAATCCGTTTGATCAGTTTTCAAACGCGATTCCATTTGCAAGTTTTAAGGTTTCACTGGTAATCAGAAGTGCATATTGACTGGGAGCCCTATTCGGGATGTCATATCTTTGAGTCCATGATTGGTGGGACTAAATGGTTTGTTATTTTACATTCCACTCCAAAAATACTACAAGTGTGTCAGTTTTCAAATCTTGATGAATCCGTCTGCACACTTTTTTGGGGCCTTTCCATTTGCAAAAAATGCTATTTTACTGGTGTTCACTATTCTGCAAATCTAGATAGCCAACTTCAGACCTTCACCAAATGCATCCCGTGATTCATCATGAACCCAAATCAAAAAACTATATTCTCCTCATGACAAAGTACCAATGCTCCAGATTCCAGATCCTCATGTGCCCATTTGCCTAGTTTTTGAAGCCTTTTCCAAGCGCACTTTCCAATTTTCTAATATGTTCTTTTGTAGGTGATTTTAAGTAGGCATGTTTAGAGGTTGATTTCTTTTGACCTTGATGTCATCATGTGACGAGATTTGGTAGTCCTGTTGGATGTGTCAAAGAGAATAGGGATCCTGAGTTCCAGAGCTCGACCAAGTGTTTATATCAATTTTTAAGGTTAGCTGACATGCCCTGTTCATGATGTTACAACAGTAAGGTATATTTTAGACTTTGATAGAAATGAGCAATGTGATAATATTATAGATCAAGGATTAGCTACAACAGCGAATTCTTATAGTGCTGATTATGTACATGATAATGTTACTAATGTTTCTAGACATGAAGTTGCTATATCTGAATCTCAGTCTTGTGCAATTAAGGAGGCCGAGGGTCATGTCTCTAATGATGAATTTGATGTTGTCAATCTGACATTCCATGGAAGGGTAACACAAAATGAAGAATGTGAATCAAGGTTACCTCAGTCAAAGTCAGAAGAACAAAATTCTGAAAGGGATCATATAAATGAGAGTGAGGAAGCAAGTGATGATGAGATGTCTTCATATGAGTCAAATGCAACCGGAGAAAAAGAAAGAAATAATGGAATTGAAAATTCATATGAAAGTGAAGATATGATTTATTTTTCTGAATCTAAAAGTGAAGATGCATCTCAGTCTTTACATTATACAAATTAGTTAGTCAATGAAGAATTTGAGAGCAATTTGTCCTCTAGCTATGATCATAAAGAAATGGTGAATCGAATTGATGATAATGAATTTGAGTATGAAGACTTCAAGGAAGGGTTGTCAAGTGTTTTCACATCAGACAATAAAGTTACAACATGTAGTGAAGAGTTCAGGAATGAATCATGGTCTATTCATAGTGATTATCCTAAACTTGATAACGAAGAGAATGTAATTATGGATACTATATGCATGATAGAAGAGATAGAATGTGAGTCTTCATCTAATTCTAATTTTTCTTCATATGCTGAGAGTCTCCATGAAGATGAAATGGGTGATGAATTTAAGGTTTATACTAATGCTTTATATGATGGAGATTTTGATGATGACCATCTCGTCTTTTGTTAGAATGTTCAAAAAGGATCCCTGCATAGAGTGATCAATCCATTATTGAAGAAGACATGCAATTTTCAAATTTAGTAGAGGATTAATTTAATGGTGACACATTTTCATACTGCTGTAACAAATTAGATTGTTCTTCTTCCATTTGTGATAGTGAAAATTCTAATGATGTTGGATTTTGTGAGCTCAATGATGAGGTGCTTGATGAGGTTGTCTTTGAAAATAAGTCAGCACTTCATGATAATCTTTATGATGATTCATATGAGGTAAGTACTAATCAACATTTCAACTATGATGATGATGGCAAGGTGTTAGATGAAGCGGTTATTAAGAATTTGCCGGCACCTTGCATAAATTTTTTATGATGAATATTTTAATGTGACTGATCCATTTATTGATTGTGAAGAATCAGTGGAGAGCCCTATATTATTACCAGTCATGGACATGGAAGACATTGGTGAGTACAAACCTGAATGCTCTTTTTATTGTCAACTGGTTGTACTTGGAGATACACAATTTCAAGGTGTATCTAATCCTTTTCCAAATTTTTATAGCATGCATATTTCATCTGCTAAAGATAGCTATCAGTTTGATCCTGGTATATTTGAGCATGCTGATCCCTATTTTCATAGTGAGCAATATGTTAAGGATGTCCCTAGTATGCACTATGAAAGTCAGGAAAGTTATTTTGTTTTGCCAACTAAGCCAATTGAAAATTTTTATGTGTTGGGTGAAATAAAGGATAATCAAAGTTTTAGTTTACCTCAGAAAGATATAAATGAAAATCAAGTGTTTGAAAGAGGTAGGAAGCTTTGAGAAGTTTTAGTGGCTTGGGGTCACCAGCTTGTACAGTTAGAATAGTTTTCCTTGTTTTCAAAATTTTGCTCGGAGAAAGTTTTTGAGTAGTCTACTTCAGCCACAGATCTGATTTCTTTCCATGCCCACAAGGGGCATGCATCCCCAGACATAGCCACTATTGGTGCTTAAAATTGCATTCCCATTTTGAGTGCCTATTCCAATTTTTGAGTTGCTTTGAACCCCTATGAATGCTTTTCATGCTCATGTCTTAGCTATTGAATTAATGCCTGGATGGTGTTTCATGTTTCTAACACCTTTCATTCAGCCTGTCCATGTGTTCGATGATGATAGATTGACATTTCGAACCATTCTGCCCCATTTTGAGTTGTTTTCAGTTCTGCATTTTCTGCCTAAGTGTCAAACACTGATTGAAGGGCATGTTTGCATTTGAATATATTTTACTTGGTTAAGATTCATGGCTTGCCACTTTGAAGATTTTTAATATGCATATCAATGAATCTATGTTCCAAGTTTCAAGTTGTTTTGAATCTTTTTGACTATGTTTCGAACCCCTCAAAGTTGGTCAGTTGTCTCTGTTACACATCTGCATTTTGTTCATAATTCTGGGTAGCCTTGTTTGACAAGCTATAACTTTTGACCAATTGACCCAAATAAGAAAATTCCTTTTGCATCATATTTTAGGGGTTGGAGACTTTGTATGCTCCAGATTTGAGTTTATGATGAATCCGTTTGATCAGTTTTCAAATGCGATTCCATTTGCAAGTTTTAAGGTTTCACTAGTAATTAGAAGTGCAGATTGACTGGGAGCCCTATTTGGGATGTTATATCTTTGAGTCTGTGATTGGTGGGACTAAATGGTTTGTTCCTTTAAATTTTACTCCAAAAATACTACAAGTGTGTCAATTTTCAAATCTTGATGAATCCGTCTGCACACTTTTCTGGGGCCTATCCATTTGCAAAAAATGCTATTTTACTAGTCTTCACTGTTTTGCAAATCTAGGTAGCCAACTTTAGACCTTCGCCAAATGCATCTCATAATTCTTCATGAACCCAAATTAGATAACTATATTCTCCTCATGAAAAAATACCAATGCTCTAGATTCCAGATCCTCATGTGCCCATTTGCCTAGTTTTCGAAGCCTTTTCCAAGTGCACTTTCCAATTTTCTGATATGTTCTTTTGCAGGTGATTTTAAGTAGGCATGTTCGGAGGTCGATGTCTTTTGACCCTAATCTCGTCATGTGATGAGATTTGATAGGCCTATTGGATGTGTTGAAGAGAACATAGATCCTAAGTTTCAAAGCTCGACTAGGTGTTTATATCAATTTTTAAGGCTAGTCGATAGGCCCTGTCATCAGAAAATCATAGTTTAAATAACAGTGATAAAATAAGGTTTTAATACTGATTCAACACTAAAATTTGATTCAAATTAATTCAAGAGGGTTGATGGATTAGTTTTCCATATCAGTTGTTTGGAAACAAAATTTTTTTAGTCGGGCCCACTTTGGGGCCCGACTGATTACATCAGATTGATGGTGGATTGAATGTGTTCAAATTGAAAATCATTCATATACAAGATCCCTATGTTTTCAATAATAGGCTAATCCTCAAAGTAATTAAGTGGTCATATGAAATGTTATTCATTAAAGTGTCTGACTGCTTGTATGCTTTTGGGAGTGTGTTGTAATAATGAGTCATCAGGAACATTTGATGTGAGTTTGGGAATGTCCAAAACCATAGGCAAGAGCATTCACATAATTTAAAAAGAAGCTCTCATATTGATAAGAAATGTCCACAACAAAATATACAAGGCAATATCGATACAAAAGGACTTGTTCCTCCTGCATGAAAGAGGCTATTCATATATAGAATAGAGCAAAGCATCCATATTCTTGTTAGAGAAGCAAGGAAGGCAAAGGAATCTCCATGGCATTGAAAAGTGGAGAGGGATTCATAGTGAATCACATCAGCAAAAGCCATCTATGTCCACACCATTAAAGGGGAATAGCCCATGTTTTTATGAAACTATAGTCCAAGCCAAAAAAAAGGGGACAAAGGTCAAAACCCCATGCCAAGGTGATGCGGCTACACTCCAAACATTAGCAACCCACAATAGCAAGTAAAGGAGGGAGGCTGTGCTTTTTGAAAGAAAGCTCTGTGAGTATCCCATGTTAAAGAGAATGCATCAGAGGTGATGTCTAAAGCAAGGGCAAGCCATTTGGAGGCAAGGGATGCCACAATCACTGCAAGAAGTTTTGAAAAAGAAAAATACAGCATAATCCCTAGGGAAGGGGGCGACAATGAAAAAGAACTTCATGCATATACACTCATAGGGTCACCCACGTTTTGACAAGGGAAAGCATCCACCACAGTCAAATGACTCAACAATCAAGAGAATACAGTGAAGTGTGCAACATTCAGGCAAAAACCACACATGCAAAGAGATGCCACATCAAACAAGTTGCAGCCAACAAAGAAAATCTAGGTGGCCCACGTTTGGGTAAGGCAACCCACGTTAAAGCTAGAGAAGGGACGTCAAATGCAAGGGCACTCAACGTCCAGTGAGAAGATGAGAGTATCCATGACAGAAATCACAGTGCAGGGCACCTCATGTCCATGGCACCATAGTTAGGGCTTCACGTACAAAATAGGGGTATCACATTGCAGATGAGGTTGTGAAGGGTGTATATGGTCTTTTATCCCACATAGGTAGTGTGAGAATATTTTATTTGTTTTTTATATCCAAGTACTCACCAAAAGAGGTGTTAAGCACACGTCTCTTTTGAGACTCATCGCATGTTGAGGGGCCCCCATCTGGCTAGTAGGTACATTGGTTAACAAGTTTTGACTGTGTCGTGTGATTGGGAGGATTGGTCATGAGGCCTACAATGTTACGCTAACATCATATGATTATGTGGCTCAATACGATGATGTGCGATTCTACACCAATCCTGAGATCGAGGGTCGACCTCTAAGGGGTTGCGATGATATGATGGGGCCCCTCTTTCCCATGAAATCGGAGGGCATTTTTGATGGATGTGTGATGCTCCAAGTTTTGCCTTGTCGTGTGGTCAGAGGGGGTTGAATTTGAGCCCGCGATGCTACGATGGGGATAAAGGAGAGTTAAAAATAATTAATATATTAATCATATATTAATGAGAGAGACATTGCAAAGATGAAAATCATTTAAATTCATGTGATCAAGAATTCCATATATATGGGTCTGCAATGTTACGATTTCATCGTAATATTGTAGACCCCATAATGTTTAAAATTTTATACATTTCAAATTGAAAAATATAAGGTGGGGCCCACTTAGCGAATCTGGGATTGACACATGGCATATATGGGAACACATGAGTTTTAAATTTTAAAGATATTTGAATTATTTTTGAAGTTTTATATAGTTTAGCTATATGAAATTTTTAAATTTTTCAAGTTTTATATGCTTTGTTCAGTCTGGGAGGTAGATTTTCAGAATGGTCTTAGGGGAGCAATTTTTGTCCAAAATGTATAGTGTAATATATCGTCGAAACCAAAAAAGAGTGAATTTTCCATTTTTGAAGTCAGATTTTGAGCAAGTATCAGCCAGTGGTAGCTACATGAGGTTTTTTGATTTTGGGGACTTCACAGTGAAATGTGCAAATTTAATGTTGCAGATGAAATTGCAATCAGATATAGAGATATTTTTATCTGATTTGACTTATCCAGCAATTTGAAAGATGATCTGATGGTTCCTTAATGCAGTTGGAAGCAGTTATGATTTTGACAATAGCACAAGTGAATTTCACAGCAAAGAAAATGTGACATGTTGAAATCAGATTTTTGAAACCTCAGTAAAGATTGTGATGATTTCTTGATATTTCTTCATGAGATATTTGCATATTTTTAAGTGGGGATGTATCAGATATTTTGGCATCATTTATGGTTTTTGATTGTAGGTAGATGAGGAAGTTTAGTTTTAGCAACTTTAGATTGAAGACTCTTTCAGTAGGACAGATGTCAATTCCAGATTACATTTCTTGAAAGATCTTCTCTCCTATATATCTTCCTTTTCTACTTGTTGTAAGGGTTCCAATTCTTTGGAGATTTTAGAAGGATTGTGAGATCAGTTTGTTTCCAATTTCCTAAGATTTTCTCATAGTTGTGATACCATTTTCTCAGTGTTCTTTTGTTATGAACAACATATTGTATTCCTTTTGAGGCATTTGTTATATTACACAATCATTCTTTGTGCATTTTCTAAGTTTTGATATGCAAATGATGTATTGTTTTCAATGAAATTAATACAAGAACTTCACCTTTCTTAGTTTCTTTCTGATTCTCATCTCCTTCTTCTGTGATTTGTAATCTTTTGTGTTTGAGAACGAAGAGCTTCAACTCAATTGTAGTCCTAAGAGGTTGTATGTCTGGATAAACTTGTTGTTGGAACAAAGAATCCAAGTAAATGCTTGTTTACGTTGATAGGGTTATAGGTTACACTAGAAGGATTTCATCATAAGTATGAGAGTTGTTATGAAGATTGATGTCTGTTTGCAATTCAAATAGATAGATCATATGCCTGAATATATGAGTATACTTTACGTATCCATCTGCATGTTAAGGTTTAGTTGATGCAGGGACTGGTCAGCTTGAAGGATACAAGTTCTCTATTGTTGCATACCTGGGTTATGCTGAGAGATCAAGACTTTAAATGAACATCAATTTCTCCTTTAATGTATTAAAGAACTAGAATTGTTGGTCATGGCTTTTTTGTTGTTACTTTCTTTGGTTGTAATTAGCTACTGCAATCAGGAAGTTTGTCAGCAAATCATATTAGAAGATATTGACCATTTCTGCTATACGGGATAGTCTTGCATAGAGAAATATCAAGTTAATCAAACACATCCCTTAGGTTTGCCCACCTTGGCTTAGTAGAGCCTAAAGTGAAGTGAGTCTTGATGACTCTGTTAATTGGTCCAAAACTAAGATTTAGCCTTGCTGAACATAGGATTTAGCTCATCCTTAGGCTTATCCTTGGTCTTTGTTTCTTGGTATCAGGTTCAAATCTACCTGATATGTTCTTTACCAGAAAGAACTCCAACAACAGTCACTAAAACTTGCTCTTGGTTTGGAACTTGATTTGTAACATCTTCTTTAGCAGGCATACCTTCATAAAAGTATACAAATGATTTGTATTCTTCTAGTTCCTTCATAGGTTCTGTCATGCCCAAAATTTACAAGGCAAAACACAACTAATAATTATTTTTATTTTTATTTTTTAAAATTTATTTATTTATTTATGTATTTATTTATTTTTGACAATCTTAAGGAGTCACAAATTGACATATGCATGTTGCAACTAGGTTGTCGAATAGATAGGCATTCATAATGCATCTACTCAGGGTATTCAAGTAATGGTTATATTCATTAGAGTATGGTATGTGTTGATACCTACCACCTTTCCCTTATAGAAGATGATCTCTTTAATTGGTAATTTAGTCTAGAGTAATCATCGAAGAGTATTATGTGGCATTAATAATTCAAATTGGGTCTTAGACATCGCATCTGATCTTTTGAACATAGTTCCATAATTAAATTATATTAAAAGGGACATAGATTAATAAGTTCATGTTCATGTTTGGGATCACATACTATATAATTTTCTTTTTATACTATATACTATATTCATAACATCCATGTGTAAATTTAAGTCACAACTCAAGACACTGCTTTACTAGGTACCCATAATTGTCTTCATCTCCTCATTTTATAACTCCTGCTCATTTTTGTATATCAATTGCCCTTCATCTCGCATTATATAGATTACATGGTGCATATGTTAAGTATTATGAATGTTTAAAATGTGTGACATTAGGAGAGTTAACAATAAAACATTTAAGCCTATACATCAAATTTCAATAGCTACTTTTTGATTTTTGAATCTAAATTTTTATAAATTAGTAACTAATAAATGGATGCTACTATTCATAACTTCCTACGCACTAGTGTGAATTAAAATATGATTCTAACTATTATTTAAACATGTTATTATACCATCCCGCTCATAAATTCATTAATACCATACTAACTATTGACTATATCTTCTCACATTATCTATTAACCATTTATTTATATTCATTACTAATAAAATATTATCGCTACCAAAGGATTCTTGTTAAAAAACCTCTAGCCTCCACTTTTACTAACATGGTAATCATACCAACTTACAAATTAATCATTAATTTATTAAATTACTTATTTTAAGCCACAAATAATTAGTAATCTACAAAATTCAAATAAATAAAATTATAATATTATACCATCTTAAATACTAATTGACTAACACTAACTATCTTACTAACAACTAATTTCTTATCTTACTAATAAAATTTCATTATGCATCTTAATAGCATTAACACCTACTACTAATTACTAATTAGTGCATTGCACAAATTCACTATCCCATTTAAAAGCCTTAAATCAAACTCTAACAATGTACTATTACTAACCATCTTTCCTAGTTACTACTAACTAAACATCTCATTACCAATTACTTCTTTTTAACTTACCCCATTTTCCTCACCACTTCCTAACCTTATTAACCATGTGGGGCCCTCTCTTCTTAAGGTTCCTAACCTACTCTAAACCTAAAGCCAACTAAGCCTCCCTCCTTCCCAAGTGCATGGTCTGAGTGCCTTTCTCAGAAGTGCTATGTGATGTATCACATTCTTTCAATGCATTGAGGCTCGATTTCATTTTTTAACCTTGGTCGACCACTATCAACTTGGTACATGTGGAGTCTATCTCTTTGTAGGCTTGGGTGGTGGCCTATACCTACTATTAAATAATGACCCATCTCATCCATTGTGTGAGGAAGAGGTCTTGGTAGAAGGCATGCCTTGTGGGATGTGTTGCTTGGAAAGAGGAGAAGATGTGGGGTAGGGACCACTAACAAAAAGGAGTCACATCCCATCACCTACACTCTCCCTTGGTCCATGCATCCACCATAATTGGAAAGGTGACGACTAGACGACAACGACTACCCAGCCAGTTATTTCGACTGGCTAGGTATGCCCTGCCATTTATCTCCGTCGCCATCGCTGTCTGTCTACATTCTTGCTTCCTCTGACATGACCATCCTATGTCCATCCAAAAATTGTACTTTGATGGATCAGTTCTAGCCAGCTCTGACGGAAATGTGCAGGCATGATAAATATTTAAAAAGAGTAACATTTTAAATAAAATTTATATTGACAAAGTAATTGTATTTCATTATAACATTAACATCAATGTAATTGTAACATTAAAGTAATTGTATTTCATTATAAATGTTTTTTAACATTAATTAACATTAATTACATTGATGTTAATGTTATAATGAAATACAATTACTTTGTCAATATAAATTTTATTTAAAATGTTAATCTTTTTAAATATTTATCCTATTTTAAATATTTGTAAGTTACTAATAATTAATTAAAATATGACATTGCAATTAGAAATGGATAGATCATAAAATATTTACCTATAATGATTAATTTACAATGCATTTGTAAGAATTTTACTTCTAGTTATTATTATATAAGTAATGTCTTAAACCACAATCCTTAATAAAGAATAAGGATTATATCAATAAATAGACTGAGTTAGATATAAAATGATTTAAAAAATTTAAATATATTGAAAATGATATATTTTATTTATAATTTTCTTTATCTTATTGTTTGATTAATATATACAAAAATGAACTTATATTCTCATCTAATACTCGGTAGCATCCACATCTAACATAGATACAAATTGTTTTTAAACTAAACATTCAAAATGTATTTTTATATTCTAATTTTGTTAACATAAATAAATTTTCATTTAAGTTTTTTTATGGGTAATTTTCATTTAAGATTTTACTATATTATAGTATTCTACCATTTAATTTAAAATTATATTAGAAAAAATTAAAAAAATTATGGCAATTAATTTAGTAAATGTTAATCTAATGTACAAATTATTTTTATATATATTACATACATTATTGACGATATATATATTTTATATTAGTATAATTTTAAAATATATTTATTTATAAATAAATTATATTTATACTTATAATTAAAACCTAATTATAATTTTTATTAAGTTTTAATTTGATTTGTATTTCTAATTTCGTACATGAATGAAATTTACAAACATTGTGATAAATGTTCTAAAATGAATTTTTTTTTTGAAAAAATTCTCTAATTTGATATAAACTTATATATTGTTTGTCATTTGTGAACCCATTTAATATAGAAATAATTATTATATTTTAATAGTAATATTATTTAAAATTATATCTTTCAATCAAATTTATAATATGTATTAACTTGATATTAAAATTATTTCATTTGATTTAATATTTAAAATTGATATTATTAGTTTACACTTATAATTATTATAACCATAAATAATTGTAACATTAAAGTAATTGTATTTCATTATAAATGTTTTTTAACATCAATTACTTTGTCAATATAAATTTTATTTAAAATGTTAATCTTTTTAAATATTTATCCTATTTTAAATATTTGTAAGTTACTAATAATTAATTAAAATATGACATTGCAATTAGAAATGGATAGATCATAAAATATTTACCTATAATGATTAACTTACAATGCATTTGTAAGAATTTTACTTCTAGTTATTATTATATAAGTAATGTCTTAAACCACAATCCTTAATAAAGAATAAGGATTATATCAATAAATAGACTGAGTTAGATATAAAATGATTTAAAAAATTTAAATATATTGAAAATGATATATTTTATTATAATTTTCTTTATCTTATTGTTTGATTAATATATACAAAAACGAACTTATATTCTCATCTAATACTCGGTAGCATCCACATCTAACATAGATACAAATTGTTTTTAAACTAAACATTCAAAATGTATTTTTATATTCTAATTTTGTTAACATAAATAAATTTTCATTTAAGTTTTTTTATGGATAATTTTCATTTAAGATTTTACTATATTATAGTATTCTACCATTTAATTTAAAATTATATTAGAAAAAATTAAAAAAATTATGGCAATTAATTTAGTAAATGTTAATCTAATGTACAAATTATTTATATATATATTACATACATTATTTGACGATATATATATTTATATTAGTATAATTTTAAAATATATTTATTTATAAATAAATTATATTTATACTTATAATTAAAACCTAATTATAATTTTTATTAAGTTTTAATTTGATCTGTATTTCTAATTTCGTACATGAATGAAATTTACAAACATTGTGATAAATGTTCTAAAATGAATTTTTTTTTTTGAAAAAATTCTCTAATTTGATATAAACTTATATATTGTTTGTCATTTGTGAACCCATTTAATATAGAAATAATTATTATATTTTAATAGTAATATTATTTAAAATTATATCTTTCAATCAAATAATATGTATTAACTTGATATTAAAATTATTTCATTTGATTTAATATTTAAATTTGATATTATTAGTTTACACTTATAATTATTATAACCATAAATAATTGTAACATTAAAGTAATTGTATTTCATTATAAATGTTTTTTAACATCAATTACTTTGTCAATATAAATTTTATTTAAAATGTTAATCTTTTTAAATATCTATCCTATTTTAAATATTTGTAAGTTACTAATAATTAATTAAAATATGACATTGCAATTAGAAATGGATAGATCATAAAATATTTACCTATAATGATTAACTTACAATGCATTTGTAAGAATTTTACTTCTAGTTATTATTATATAAGTAATGTCTTAAACCACAATCCTTAATAAAGAATAAGGATTATATCAATAAATAGACTGAGTTAGATATAAAATGATTTAAAAAATTTAAATATATTGAAAATGATATATTTTATTTATAATTTTCTTTATCTTATTGTTTGATTAATATATACAAAAATGAACTTATATTCTCATCTAATACTCGGTAGCATCCACATCTAACATAGATACAAATTGTTTTTAAACTAAACATTCAAAATGTATTTTTATATTCTAATTTTGTTAACATAAATAAATTTTCATTTAAGTTTTTTTATGGGTAATTTTCATTTAGGATTTTACTATATTATAGTATTCTACCATTTAATTTAAAATTATATTAGAAAAAATTAAAAAAATTATGGCAATTAATTTAGTAAATGTTAATCTAATGTACAAATTGTTTTTATATATATTACATACATTATTTGATGATATATATATTTTATATTAGTATAATTTTAAAATATATTTATTTATAAATAAATTATATTTATACTTATAATTAAAACCTAATTATAATTTTTATTAAGTTTTAATTTGATCTGTATTTCTAATTTCGTACATGAATGAAATTTACAAACATTGTGATAAATGTTCTAAAATGAATTTTTTTTTTGAAATTTTTTTCTAATTTGATATAAACTTATATATTGTTTGTCATTTGTGAACGCATTTAATATAGAAATAATTATTATATTTTAATAGTAATATTATTTAAAATTATATCTTTCAATCAAATTTATAATATGTATTAACTTGATCTTAAAATTATTTCATTTGATTTAATATTTAAATTTGATATTATTAGTTTACACTTATAATTATTATAACCATAAATAATTGTAACATTAAAGTAATTGTATTTCATTATAAATGTTTTTTAACATCAATTACTTTTTCAATATAAATTTTATTTAAAATGTTAATCTTTTTAAATATTTATCCTATTTTAAATATTTGTAAGTTACTAATAATTAATTAAAATATGACATTGCAATTAGAAATGGATAGATCATAAAATATTTACCTATAATGATTAACTTACAATGCATTTGTAAGAATTTTACTTCTAGTTATTATTATATAAGTAATGTCTTAAACCCACAATCCTTAATAAACAATAAGGATTATATCAACAAATAGACCGAGTTAGATAAAAATGATTTAAAAAATTTAAATATATTGAAAATTATATATTTTATTTATAATTTTCTTTATCTTATTGTTTGATTAATTATACAAAAACGAACTTATATTCTCATCTAATACTCGGTAACATCCACATCTAACATAGATACAAATTGTTTTTAAACTAAACATTCAAAATGTATTTTTATATTCTAATTTTGTTAACATAAATAAATTTTCATTTAAGTTTTTTTATGGATAATTTTCATTTAAGATTTTACTATATTATAGTATTCTACCATTTAATTTAAAATTACATTAGAAAAAATTAAAAAAATTATGACAATTAATTTAGTAAATGTTAATCTAATGTACAAATTATTTTTATATATATTACATACATTATTTGATGATATATATATATTTTATATTAGTATAATTTTAAAATATATTTATTTATAAATAAATTATATTTATACTTATAATTATATTTTTTTAATCTCTAAGTCAATGTATTCATTTAATCTCTCCATACATTTTCCTATTTACAAATAGGAAAATGCATTTAATAAAATGCATTTATTATATTTACCAAACTCTAGTAAGATAATCTAAATTAACATTAGTATATATTAATAAAATAGAAAAACGTATGTTATAAAACGTTTTATATTTATGATATGTATGTCACACATATTACAAAATAAAATATTTAATATCTTTTAAAAAGAAATATCATGTTTCTATTTTATTTTTATATATTAATATTAATCTAGAATTCTTATAAAGATGAAATACGTTAGTTTTAATTTTATCTTTATTATTATTTTATAATATTTTCATATTAAATATATGACTTTAGAATTTGACCTATATTTATATGAAATTAAAGCATTATCTTTCTATAAATTATATGAACTCAAATGTGTAGGCCAACTCTGATGGAAATGTGCAGGCATGATATACAGGTTGTAGTATAAATATAATTGCAATATAAAATAAAATTATAAGTATAAAAAAATAAAATAAAATTATAAGTATAAATATAATTTATTTATAAATAAATATATTTTAAAATTATACTAATAAAAAATATATATATCGTCAAATAATGTATGTAATATATATAAATAATTTGTACATTAGATTAACATTTACTAAATTAATTACCATAATTTTTAAATTTTTTTCTAATATAATTTTAAATTAAATGGTAGAATACTATAATATAGTAAAATCTTAAATGAAAATTACCCATAAAAAAAGTTAAATGAAAATTTATTTATGTTAACAAAATTAGAATATAAAAATACATTTTGAATGTTTAGTTTAAAAACAATTTGTATCTATGTTAGATGTGGATGTTACCGAGTATTAGATGAGAATATAAGTTCGTTTTTGTATATATTAATCAAACAATAAGATAAAGAAAATTATAAATAAAATATATCATTTTCAATATATTAAATTTTTTAAAATCATTTTATATCTAACTCAGTCTATTTGTTGATATAATCCTTATTGTTTATTAAGGATTGTGGGTTTAAGACATTACTTATATAATAATAACTAGAAGTAAAATTCTTACAAATGCATTGCAAGTTAATCATTATAGGTAAATATTTTATGATCTATCCATTTCTAATTGCAATGTCATATTTTAATTAATTATTAGTAACTTACAAATATTTAAAATAGGATAAATATTTAAAAAGATTAACATTTTAAATAAAATTTATAATGACAAAGTAATTGATGTTAAAAAAATATTTATAATGAAATACAATTACTTTAATGTTTTTGAAATTAAAAGCGACCAAAAACAAGGGGGTTGGCCCTTAACAGTCAAAAGACTGGTAACCAGCACATTACCAGCTAGTAACAAAAACAGACAAAAAGAATAGGAGTACCAGTAGGCAGAGACTTATACCATAAACCAGAAAGCTAGAACCAAAAAGGAAACAACCTAGCTACTAACCACATAGTCCAAAAAGGTACCCAGGCATAATTAAAACTTGAATACAGCTGATTACCAGCAAAACCATAACTGCCATAAAAGTATATAAAGTCTTTGGATCCTTAGATCCCCATAACTGAACAGAACTAAAAAAGACTTAGATTTCTTTTTTCCCTTTTCCCCTTGCATGAAGAAAAATCTGGGCCCAGTCATCGGCAAGAAACTTGAAGAGTAATTTTTTGTCCTCCATGTCCAAGCCAGCTTCCTCCTTCTCCTATGCCAACAATTGGAGGGTAGCAACAACATCATGAGTAACTTTAAGTCCAAACTTGGAGAAGGTGAAAAACCCCTCCTCCAAAGCTTTGACCCTTTCCTCCAGGTTCATGTAATACTACTCCACCGCCTATATCTCCTCTTTATGCTCCTCAACCTTCTTTGCAGCAACCTCCTTCATTTTCTGTCCCTGTGGTTTATCTTGTAGCACTTGTGGGTTAGAGGAAATCTTCAAATTTTCCTTAACAGGGGAAGAAATGGTAATTATCCTTTTTGCTCATTTCATCACAAAGAGTAATAAGTTTAAGTGAGAAGCTAGCTGAAACATGGGTTGTCTCAGTATTCCTTTCTTTTCCGTCCGACACTTGAGTTTGAGTATCATCCATCAAAATGTTCCTAGAATTGAAACTTTTTTCCCCCTCCTCATTACCTTCATCCTTTTTGGAGTTGGAAATTTTTTCCTCCTCCCTTCTGTCACTGTTATTGCCTGAGATATCTTCTTCAACTTCCTCAACAGGGTATCTGATGGACTTTTGCTTAACCCTAGCCTGGGACTGAGCTAACCTACCAGACCTTCTTCTTGATTTTCCCCCAATATCCTCACCAGAATCCTCTCCAACAACCTCAACCACCTTATTAACTTTAATTTTCTTGTTTCCCTTTTGTTCTAGGGCTATGTCAGGTTTTTTCTTTTTCTTAGTATCCTTGCTAGGAGATGGCCCAGGAGTATAGATTTTCATCCTTGTCTTGGAGCTCAGGGGGGAAATCAAACTATGGTGAGGGTTTTCCACTATAACTTCTCTGGGGGGACACAAAGCTAAGTGGAACTGATACAGACAGAAAATTAACCCCTGATGAATAATGGTGAAGTTTAAGCCTTTACTCTTTTTTTCCCTAACATCATTAATCATATCCTCGAGCGAATGCAAAAGGAAAAATAGAATGGAAATGAAATCCCTATTTCTAAAGTGATTCAACAAAGGAAAATGATAATAATAGCACACTCCAAACCTGCCTTCCAGTGTGAGATACTTCATCAGGACCAGACACACATCATCCCAGGGCTTAGGTAACTTATCCCTTTTAAATCCTCCTCTGTAGCGAATCAACTCCTCATTCTTTGCAAAGAAGTTATTCATGCTAGCCTCATCCGAGACTTTAGTGACTTTCTTCCATTTTTTGCCCTTCATAGTGAGTCCTATTGCCATGGCAATTACCTCCTCTGTGACTTGAAATGTAATGTCATTGATTGTAACCTTCCTATCGTTCCAATTATTCACAAATTGTAATGCACAATTTTCATCATACCCAGCCATGGACATCATATAGGGCAAAAAACCCCCTTCTTTCAGAAGATACTAGGTCACCATCCTGTCCTTGAAGTTCTCTAATCTCATTGGTTCCAATTGATTCAGATCACCTCCCATTTCAATTCTTTCACTATCCAACCTCTTTACCTCAGAAATATGCATCAGAACTTTATCACTTTCAAATTCTCTGTGGCTACTCTCTTGCTTAAATCCTTTGAGGGAATAGGGATCAAAATTACAAACCCATGTATGATGTGCTCTAGAATCCCATAACATCTTATTATGAGATTCATGGGTATTAAAAAACCTAATTTTCTCTCCCCATCGATTTCTGATATCCCAATCCATAATATCTATCATGCTTCCTTTTGTAGAGTGATTCAAAGCTTGCAACGAGTTTTGATAATTATGAAAAGACAATTTCCTTAATTCATAATTACTCCACTTGTCATTTTTATGGCCATGTCTGTCTCTTATTTCCAAAACGCTAAAGTTTAATTTAGCGACAAAGTTCTCTATCTTGCCAAATTTGGCCTTACTTTTAAATTTAGTGATCACCATTTTGAATTTTGCCACCTTTTTCCTTGGATATCACCATCCTTAGATTTTCGTTGATATCAACTAAATTTTCCCAGCACGTGATTGCCCTAACGTTAAACCCCATGGTAGCCGCAGCGTCTGCCACTTGATTACCCTCCCGATAGATATGCTGCAGGTGGACCATTCTCATTTCCTCCAATATATTTTTAATATCTAGGATGATATTTCTAATCTTCTATCTCAAATTTTCCTCCCCCTTTACCCAATCGATCACTAGTTTGGAGTCCCCTTCTATAGTTAACTCTAAAATGTTTCTTTCCCTAGAGAGTTGAAGAACCCATAATAACAGTGTATCTTTTGCCACATTATTGCTACCAATCCCCACCTAGCCTGCATAAACCAATAACACATCACCATTCCTGTCCCTCAACACACCCCTAGCCGCTCCCTGTCCTCCTTTCGCAGCTCCGTCAAAATTCAATTTATACTGTGTGATGGTGGGTGGTCTCCATATTGTCTGTTGTCTCCTCCTCCTAGCGAAGTTATCAAATAAGAAGAAACCCTCTTGACAACCCCAATTCTCAGCCACAATGCCTTCAAGTCTTCTAGGTTCCTCCTTTGGCATCTTGTATTTAGCTACCCTTAAATTTTCCTTCAACAGTTTGTTCATCACTCCAAAAACCACTTCAACCATCCTATTTTCCTCCCTAAATATCTTGTTATTCCTTTCTTTCCATATGTGCTAGCATACATATGGTGGGATAATCTTCCATAAAAGGATTAGTCTTGGATGATGGAATGGGCAATCCCAATTATCCACAAACTGTCCCAAGTTATCTTTCATGACCCAAGCCAGCCCCAATCTTTCCCAAACCTTAGTCTGGATGTCAACTACAAACTGACATTCAATGAAAAGGTGGTAAATATTTTCTTCCTTTTGTTCACAAAGACAACAATGGTTTGTTATGTAGAATCCCCTTTTTTCCAAATTATCAATTGTTAAAATTTTTTCATGTTGAACCGTCCACCAAAAGAAATTAATCTTAGGTATAAGGTTACTAATCCATACCTTTCTCCACGTAGTTGGGCATAGTTCCTTATTGAACATTAAGGTATAAGCATATTTGATAGTGAAGTTCCCATTCGGAGGTAAATCCCAAGCCATGATATCCTCCTATGGCAATAATGGGAGTCTCTGTTCCTTTATTAGTTCTTCTAGCTCCTCTATGAGAATAATTATCTCCTGTGGATAGTCCTCCTTATACATCTTCTTCCATCTCCTCCCCTGATCAATGTAGTCTCCCACTTTAACCCCAATGTCCTCCTTAAGGAGTTCCATTAAACCACTATATTTACTTAAGGCCAGTGGTTTTCCATCCATCCACTTATCTTTCCAAAACCTTATATTGAAGCCATTGCTCACAATCCACCTCAATCCTTCCCTTAGCAGCCCTCTATTTCTAACAATGTTCTGCCAAATCTTTGAACCTCCCAGGAGGTCATTATTATATAGGTTCCACTGAAAGGAGGTATTAGAAAAATATTTAGCTTTCATAATATTTCCCCATCCCGTGTTTCCTTCTGCTAGTCTCCATCCAATTTATGTGAGAAGAGCTTTATTAAGGTCTTTCATTCTTCTAATCCCAAGCCCCCCCTTAGCTTTTGGTTTACACACCTCCTCCCAGTTGACCAGATTCAATTTATTTTTCTCTTCAGTCCCTAACCACAGGAAATTCTTTTGAATTCTCTCAATTTTCTAACCCATATTTAGATTAATCTTAAATATGGATAAGAAATAAATAGGGATTACCTAAAGAGCACAACAATTAGTTGTATTTTTCTAGCATTGCTTAATATCTTCCCTTTCCACCTTGCAAGCTTCTTTTGAATTCTCTCCACTATTGTATTCCAAAATTCATTAGAAACCTCCTTGGTAGTGAGGGGGAGGCCCAAATAAGTGTCTGGGAGGCAAACGGATCGGCAATCTAATATTTTCCCAATCCTTCTTTGAAGTGAAGAATCAGTGTTAAAGACATAAATCTTGCTTTTATGGTAGTTCACCCATTTCCTTGAGCTTTCTTCATAATTATGTAAAATCATTTTCCAGGCTTCAGCTTCCATGATTGAAGATTCCCCAAATAGGAAGGTATCATCCACAAATTGCTGTATGAACTCAACTTCAACATTAGTGGCTGGTTTAACACCTTTAATGCAGCCCAAATTCACTTATTTACAGAATGACCTTCCCAAGACTTCTGCAACCATGATAAACATGTATGGTGAGAGCAGGTCCCCCTGTCTTAAGCCTTTTCCTACCATTATGTTACCCCATGGGGACCCATTTAGTAGGATAGAGTACTGCACTGAGCTCATCATCAACATGATCAAGTTTATAATCCTATTTTTAAATCCAATTCTTTCTAGTACATCTTGAAGGAATTCCCAATTGACCTTATCATAAGCTTTGGAAATGTCCAACTTGAATGCCATTCCTAGTTGCCTGCTCTTTTCCATTGAATGGATAACCTCATGGGTTGTAATAGCCGCATCAAGGATTTGTCTTCCTGGCACAAACCCCTTCTAAGGACTACCAATAATTTTTTCCAAGAAAGGCTTTAATCTGTTCACCAAAACCTTGGCAAAGACCTTGTAGATAGTATTACAATTACTTTAATGTTACAATTACATTGATGTTAATGTTATAATGAAATACAATTACTTTTTTAATATAAATTTTATTTAAAATGTTAATCTTTTTAAATATATATCATGGCTACACATTTTCATTAGAGTGGGCCAAAACTGATCCGTCAGAGTACATTTTCCAGATAGATGTAGGATGGTCATGTCAGAGGAAGTAGGAATGTAGACAGACAAAGATGTCGATGGAGATAAATGGCAGGGCATACCTTGCCAGTCAAAATAATTGGCTGGGTAGCCATTCCCCGACTAGACAAGGTGGCAGCTAGACCAGTCGGGTTAGGTAGGATTTGTACCAAGGTTGTCGCCCCTCCACCTTGGCATGGTTTAACTACAAGTTGCTTTTTCAACTTGAAGTGGATCGATTTCGTAAGTGAATAGGGATTGGGTAAGTGAATGGGGATTGGGTAGTAAAGATGTTATATATATATATATCTCTTAACCCCATGTCGTGTGTGGCAAGGGACTGGGGGGGTACTTAATTTATTATTATTATATATATGTCACAGGATTATATGTCCTATTCTCAATCCTTGCTTTATGGGTTATTGTTTAAGTTAGACTAGTAATATATTCTCTCTTTTTTCTTAATCCCCCCTTTTTTAAAGTATGAGATTGTGACACAACGGTCACGTGACTCATATGAGTCTTTTCCTACATATATTTTGAACAAAGTATATAGGTTCCAAGTCTTTTATCTATAATGAACTTTTATGAGACAATATGTTAGGGAATATTCTAATTGAGTATTTTACTAGACTATATTAGACAATGGATATTTTCCAGTTCCCATACAATTTTTAGAGAGTTCAAAAGTGCATGTACAGACTTATTCTCTCTTGTGGTTTATGGCTTATGATTGATTAGATTTCTTTCCTCTACTCCTTTATGAAGTGTTAAATATTGGATGATAGGGATTTGATATTTCTTTAATACCACAATGCAAAGACCTAATTTAATGGATCTATTAGGGATTCACTTGAATAATTACTTAGCTCATGAATTTTCTTTAAAACAAGATCAAATATGAAACTAATAGGTTAATCTATTCTATTAGTAATGGAACTTGAAATGATATTTCTTATTAAATTAAGGCATCATGAGATTTCTTTATATGAGCAATATTTTGGAAATGTATTGATTCATGATTCCAAAATGAGCAAGATACAAACAATGTAGGTTCATTACATGAGCATCAAACAATGAGATATCTTATGAGTTTCTTTTACATTCCATTTATGACTATTATGATTGTCAAACTTTCCATTGCATTGTAACTAAATACATGACATTAAAGTTTACAATACAAATACATATGACAATATACAAATTTTTTTTTTCATGGATCTATTCTTGACAAAAATGTACATAAAATGAAGACCTTACTTTTACCATACAATACATAAATAACAAAATTGAAGGGTTCATCTTTACAAATTAATATTCCACAACATAGAGAAATACACCATTCTTTCAAATGCATTATGATCTAACACATCCCTTCCTTGCTACTATGCAATAATTCATTGCAACAATATGAATAAGATGGAGAGAGATTCTCCGTTACATGTACAATACATAAAGCCAAGTTGTCTCCTTCAAGCAATATCTACAAGATGACCATTCCAAGCTTGTTTCCATTGCTCCCATGAGCTCATAATCTACAAATGCATCACAAAGAAAACAACAAGAACCATGGGTACTCTCCTCCCAACCATTGTCCTCCAAAGAGACCACCCCCAAGCTAGGAGAACAAGGCTCAAACCATGTTTCATTCAAACTTACAAATGCATACATCACATTGCAACATTTAATAGTTCCATCCCAAGGATATTTCACAATGGTTTGCCTATGGAACCCTAAACATAGGGTGAAGGTGTGCTTTTCAAATGGAGACTTGCCATATCAAACAATATCTGCAATAAAAAAATTTCATGCCCTTTTAGGGCTTTCACAAATTAGCAATTTTATGCCCTTTCAGATCTTTCACAATCATCCTCCAAACACACTACCATCAGTTGTAGCTTCCTTGGAGCCCATACTGCATAAACTTCCTTTATACACCATACTTCCCTTATCACCCCCAACAAGATATGAATGATTATGGCATACAATCGAGACCATACTCCAAGGTTCTCAATACATTTTCAAGCCCAACTCAACCCTTCACCCTGGACTTCTCTTCCCTTCCCAAAGGGTGAGTGAAGTCCTTACACCCATAAACAACATACATAAAAAAATGGAGAAACAAAGAGAGAATCAAATGCAACAACACATTTCATCTCAACCCAAAAATATCACAGTCTTCCCACAACATGGAACACTTTTCAAAAATTTACATGAATACTACATCACAATACAATACCATGAAGTCTACTTACAATATGAATGCACACTCCTTCATGCTCATGAATGCAATACCATATGCAAGTTTTGAAGAAAAATACTACATGGGCAAGAAGAAACCAACCTTGAAAACTCTTGCAAAATGGTAATGAATGGTTGTAGAAGAGCTCCCTCTCGAGCTTCCAAACCCTAAGAATCTCTAAATATAGAGAGTGGGTAGACAACCCACTAATTTCCCCCAAGCCCTTTAAACAACCTCCAACTTCTCACTTAGCTAAAAATGGCCCAAACAAGAAGCCTCCCTTTTCTTACATCCTTGCCCCTTTCTAAAATTGTAATCTTTCCCAAGTGGGAGAAACATGTGAACTCTTCAATTTTGGAATTATAAGAAAGTGGCATGTTTGAAGGGTACCCAAGGTCATCTAGGCCTACTAAAGGTTAAAATTAGACCCCTAACCCATAGTACTATCATGAGAGCACTTATTTTTCACCAAAATAACCCCCTAGGACCACTTTTTTATCCTTAAAAGTTAATAGGAAGTTGGAATTTGAATTCCCCTTGATGGAGACTTCTCTTAACACTCTACCATAAGGGGTTAACTTGGGTATTGCATTGGGCTAGGTTTAGGTTAGGTGACTTTTGCCCAAAACCCTAAATGACAAGTCATCAAAACATGGACAACACAAGTGTCAAGTGACACATAAGAATAACACATTACATTTATAGTGACATGTCTCTAATTATATATGCATTAAACTATTATGCACCCATACAATTTACATTTACAAAACAAAACACATTACAATGAGGTTTGAATCTTTCCATAGATTCAACCTTGGCTATGTCATGTTTATAGTGGTTTGAGCCTTGGTTCCCCACTAAACTCCATGGTTAAAATCTTGAACACTAAAATTGAGCATTAGTAGTCCAAGAAAATCATATAAAAAATATATAAATAAGTGCAATAAATCACTTTCACATTCAACATTAGGCTTGCATATTTCATTATTCCCTATTAACTCTCTTTTCTAATCATTTTCATATAAAATATTCAAAACATTAAAATATCAATCCCTGCATGTCAACATTGATTCTTATGTGACATGATTAGATTAACATTCTAAATAACCTCATAATCTATTTTCTATCATAGGGATGAAATATTGAATCCATGACTATTAAGTTACCAGGCTTGTGAGTTAGGTTCGTTTGCATATCTCAATCTATGCTTTAACACTAATTTCCACTTGAACATTACAATTTGACATTTCAAGCATTTCTACAATTTAGTTTCTATTAAACCAATTGAAATAGTTTAGAACATGAAATTAAATCATTAAATATATCAATTAGATCCTAATGTGTAGACATAAGTGCAGATCATACAAATGCAGATATTAAAATGGCATAACCCTATAGTCTCAAAACTGTATCAAAACATAAAATTAAAAGTATCATAATGCAAATATGTTATCTACATTATGGAAAATTAGGTGAGGCCTCACAATTCATCCTCATGTACTTTTGTATATTCATCAAATTTCACATTTTCACTTTCCACAACTTTGTTAGTGTTAGTATTTAAATAGTTATAAGCTTTTTTTCTTGTGGAATAACCTAGGAATATACCTTCTCCACTTTTGGCATCTAGCTTACTATTCTTGTAATCTTTGAGAATAAAGCATTTTCTTACAAATGCCTTAAAATATTTTACGTTGGGTGAGTATCCATACCATAGCTTAAAGGGTGTTTAATCAATACCTTTCTTGACTTGTAGACGGTTCAAGGTATAGACAGATGTACTTACAACTTCTCTCCAGTATTTCAAAGAAATACTTTTCTCGATCATGAGTGTTCTAGCACAATCCATTATAGATTTGTTCATGCTTTCAAAAATTCCATTTTGTGGAGGGGTTCTAGGGGTAGATGTCTATCTTTTGATTCCTCTATCATTATAGAACATCTCAAATTCATTTGATGTAAATTATCCTCCTCTGTCAAATCTAAAATGCTTTAGACTTTTATCTGTTTCCTTCTCAACTCTTGCTAAGTACCACTTAAACATTTGGAAAGCATCAAATTTCTTTTTCAGAAGCATAACTATCATCATTCTAGAATAATCATCAACAAGTGGCATGATGTACTTATATTCTTTGTAGCTTCACACTTTAATTGGTCCACACAAGTTAGTATGAACAATCTCTAGTATTCTTTTAAAGGTATGAGTTTTACTCTTAAAACTTGACTTTTCCATTTTTCTAATTGACATTGTTTGCACATTGTATTATCAGGCTTCTTAAACTTAGAAAAACCTATAACTTTTCTCATGTTACTAATACTAACCAAGTTATCAAAATTAACATGACATAAGCTCTTGTGCCATAGCCACACATCATCAAATTTTACAACTAGACAACTAGCATCCTCTATATCAAGATAGAATAGATTACTCCTAGTTTTATCACCCTTTCCAATCATTTTCCCACCAATATCGTATAGCTTAGCAATCTTGTTTTCAAACTCAACTTTATATCCTAAATTATTCAATTGTGACACACTCAACAAAATCCTTGGCTATGGAGTGGGAAAGCTTCCCTCTACCTTTCTTGGGCTCCCTTTGGGATTTTCTCCCCCAGATTCCTTCTAGAATGGGATTTTGGATAGATTCAGTAGAAAGTTGGTTGGGTAGAAAGGTGCTTCACTCAGCCAGGTAGGAAAATGTTAGTTGGTCAAATCAATTCTATAGAACATGCCTATGTATGCTTTGAGCTTGTATGGATTTCTTGGGAGATTTGCAGAGAAGATGGAAAAAATTTAGAGATACTTTCTATGGACTGGTCTTGAAGGCAGAAAAACATATCCTCTGGTTTCTTGGGAGAATGTGTGTCTTCCAAAGAGGTATGGTGGCCTTGGCATAAGAAAGTTAACCCATCTCAATAAGGCTTTGCTGGCAAAGAAAATATGGCGTATCTTCAATAGCACTAGTGAATGGAGGGATATCCCAGTTAATAAATATATCAAAAGGCCTTCTCTTCATTTTATTTTAAACAATGAGGATATTCCAAAAGGGTTGGTTATTTGGAATGGTATCCTGAAGGGTAGGGACTTGGCAAGGGCCAAGGTTTCTTGGAAACTAGGTAATGGAGAGGATATTAAGTTTTGGTCTGGTAGTTGGCTTTTTCAAGGTCCCCTTATTAACAATCCTGCCTATGAAGTTTGGGTGAATGAATGTACGTGACAATTGGGTTTAAAGTGAGCAATTATAGAATTGGCCAGGGATGGAGAGATCTTTCCCTCATATCTGAAGATTTGAATCCAATTATGATTATATTAAACTCTATGGTTCTCAGTAATAAGAGAGATGAAATTATTTGGGGGGATAATCCTAACGGTAGTTATTTTGTTGCTTCAGGCTATAACTCTCTTTGGTGTATGAGGGAGAAACCCCCTTGGGAAAATGCCCAGCTTCTTGGCCTCATTCCCAAGATCAACATCTTTTATTGGTTGGCCCTTCAAAATAAAATCCTTAGTCAGGATAATCTTAAAAAGAGAGGACATGTAATGCATAATAGATGTCCTCTTTGTAAAAACTAGTTGGAGTTGGGAAAGCATCTTTTCATTCATTGCATTTACTCTAGGGAGGTTTGGGAGTTCCTAACCCAAGACTTTGAGATTAGCTGGTGCATGCTAGATAATCTTCTAGATTTCTTTAGTCAATGGAAAAGTCTATTTAAATCTTTTGTTTTGCAAGAATTAAGCACTTGGATTTTGCCTCACTTTTGTTGGAGTATCTAGATGGAAAGGAACAACATAATTTTTAGGGATAGAGAGGAGCCGACTCTTGTTCTTGGGAGGAGAATTAATAAAAACATTAAGGAAAACTATCAAGTCAAGAAGGGGGGAGATTTTGAAGTTGGTGGTAGTAAGATAGATGAGGAAAAAGATAGGAACCTAAAAAGAAGGAAGCCAGATGGCTTCTTCCCTCGGAGGGATGGCACAAAGCCAATTTTGATAGTGCCTCAAAAGGAAATCTAGGTCCCTTAGGAAGTGGTGGAATAATAAGAAATAATTTTGGTGAGGGACTCATGGCATTTTCTCTTCCATTGGGAATCCAAACTAATCATTTTGCAAAAGCCAGAGCAGTGTGCCATGTGGCTAATTTGGCTTTTGAAGTCAGAATAACTAAGATTTGGTTAGAAGGGGATTCCAATAACATAATTAATTGCATTAATGAAAAATCTCATCCTTCTTGGTCGATTTCTAATCTTATTGAAGAGACACATGACACCCTTGCTAAATTTGAGACTGTCCACATTACACATGCATTCAAAGAAGCAAATCCAGTTGCAGATTGGTTTGCCAATAAAGGTGTGGGATCTGACAAATTGATTACATGGCAATTAGGAATATATATTCTAGTGGAAGCCAAGACCCTTATCGACCTGGAAAAAATCCAGGGGTGTACGACGGAGATCTAATGGTAATAATGAATATTAAAGGAATATGGGATATGAGTATGAGTCATAAAGGCCTTTTTGGTTTATGCAAGCAGTTGAGGCTTTCATTTTCTTTTCGACACATTTTGTGGGTCAAAATTGTCATTTACTACTTGTGTTTTAGTAAGGTGAATTATCTTGGCACGTATTAGAGAAACAATACATAAATTTTGTTTGTGAAGGATTTGCAGAGCCTAGAATTTATGAGAATTATTGGAGCAAATATTGAAGAGATGGTGGGAGAATGCTGTAGAAAGGAGCCGATGGGGATATGGAGAAATGGAGGAAAAGGGGAAAAGTTTGGAAAAAGTTGAAAAAGGGAGGGGTTTCTAGTTACATTGCCAAACTTCATGGTTTTGATCCTGAGGTCACCAACAATATGGTGAATTCATGGAAAGATGACAAGGTGAAAGTGAATGGTGTCTCTTTTTTGATCACTAAGGAGGTTGTCACTATGGTCACAGAGATTCCTATGGAGGGTTTCAAGTTTTATAGGGATAAAAAACTCTCTACCAATGTTGTGAAGGATTTTGTGAAGAGCACCAAAGAAATGAATGAACTGATTAAGAGAGACATTTTATGTGATAGAATCCATCAAGAAGCTTTAGAGGTATGTGTTGCATGCTATCATTGAATATATTACTCTAGACCCTAGGTTTGATCAATTAAGAACCCATGATTTTGTTCTTCTTAATCATTTCTACCATGATAAGAAAATTTCTTTTCCTTAATACTTACTTAATTCCATGAGTAAGGCTATCACTATCTTTAAGAAGAAACCCATTGTCAACCCTGCTCTGCGTGAGGGATTGTTGCTACTAATCTACAAGTACTTCATTGCTTAGATGATTAGAAACAATCCTTCATTGGATGTAGACAAGGACAATGGTAGCTACAACTACTCTTCGAACTCTTATGAAATTTAGAGCATAAGCTTGGAGGAGGAGGCGAATGTTTCTTTTGGAAAGAAAATTAAGGGTCATGTTAAGAAGCAGTCCACTAATTTAACCCCTAGGAGAAAGAGCCCAAGGGACCATGGCCAAACCTTTGGCAAAGAGGATATGGATTATAATGAGGACAAGGAGGACATGGCTTTTGAGGATGAAGACAAGGAGATGGAAGAGGAGATTAAAGAGGACCATGCCAAGAAAAAATGGAAGAGGGATAATATGGATAAAGAGAGGGTTTTGAATTAGGAACTAGATGTTTTGATTCTCCCCCTTTCCCTTGTTCATCCCCATCCTCAATCTCACTTCGAGGAGAAGGAAAAGGATAATGCTGGTGCTAAAGAGGGGGAAGTGCTTGTCAAAAATAAGAGAAAATCTTGGAGGAATTTCAATGTTAGGACTACAACATTGGCAATTTATAAAGAAGCTATGAATCCTCAGATTCTGGTGGATAATTAGGAAGAGCCCCGGCTTGAAGAGCTCATTGATCCAACTATTGTGGCCATCTCTGATAATGCAAGGGAAATGAGAATGAACCTTCTGAACAATGCTCATAACAACATGATTGATAATTTCAGATCAATCAAGTGGCTATACCATGAGCTGGAAGAGGTCAGAGAGAAGGTGTGTCAGTTGGAGGGTGAGGATCGGAGTGATAGAGACAGTTTGGTTGAGAGGAGAATTAAGAATCTTGAAAACTACAATCACAATTTGGCTAGTCAGATGATCTCTCTCCTCAATTTGATCAATGACAATATGCTCTCTTTAACTGGTGTGATCAAAGACAGAGGCCTACTAGTAAGTGAGGACAAAAAGGATAGAGAAAGAGCTAGGTCTAATGATGATATGGCTACTGACATCACCTTTACCAGTTTGCACAAGGAAATGGAGAAAGTCTAGGAGCAGAAGGATGAGGAACACTAGAAGATTTATGAGGCTGCCCAGACCATGCAGGATTTTGAGAAGAAGAATGAAGAGTAGCCCTCTGGTTCTATCTTTTGTGTTTTTGCTATTTCTCTATTGGCTTTTCAATTTGGCTTTTGCTTAGTTTCATTAAAGATAGTTTGATCTGGCCTTTTTGTTTGCCTTTGTTGTTGGTTGGGCCTCATGCTTATTATCAGCCTTTAGACTCATTTTTTGGCTGGGATTTTTTTCTTATTATCAACTTTGGTTTGTAGCTACTTTTGGGTTCCAGGGTCCCTTTTAAACCTATTTATCTTATCAAAAACATATTATAGTTAAGTCCTTCAACATAGTAAACATTGTCACATAAAATCCTTTCTATGAGTTTGATGAAACCTTTTCCTTTTATCGAACATGGTGCATCATTACCAAATCTTACACTATTTCCATCATAACAGTTCAGGGTAATGAACTTACTTCTATCTCCAGTGATGTGATGTGAACACCCACTTTCAATGATCCATCTGTCATTCTTGTTCACACAAGACACAAGTGCATTGCCTCATCTTCATTAGATTCATCCTTCATTGCAACATACACAACTTCATCATCATGTTCATCAGATTCATCTTTTGTTTCCTCTTCAACAATGTAGCAAGACTTCTTGGCTTTGTCTTTGTAATCTTTTTTGTCTTCATCTCTTCTACTTTTATACACCATCTTTGTAGTTCTTCTTCTTTGGACATCTAGTAGCAATATGACCAACCTCATTGCAATTGAAACAAATGATAGGTAATTTACCTTTAAACTTGCCTTTACCTCTGTGAGATCTCCTTGTTAGTAGTGATTCAAGTTGATCTACATTTGTATCACTATCACTAGACACATATTTTGTCCTTTTCTTCTTCACATTAGGTTCTTTCAATGGAAACTTAGCTTTGAAAGTAGATTTAATATTTTTAGGTTTGCAATTATCAAAGTTAGATAGCTCAAAAGTAGTGAGTCTACCTACCAAACCTTCAAGAGATAGAATATTTCCTGGTATACATCTCAGTTCTTGTATTGTAGAAACTCTAATAGCATATATAGGCAGAAATGTTCTTAGAATTTTTCTTAGTATAGTATCATCATCTATTGTACCAGTAGCTCCTCTTATTGCATTAACAACATCTTTTATTCTTGAATAATATTTTCACCTTCTTGCATTCTCATGTCATCACTTACCTCTAAGACTTTCAGATTTGGCTCTAAGAACATTCTTGTCTCCTCCATAGATGGTGTGTAAAGCATCCCACATTTTCTTTGCACTATCAAGACTTTTAATATCATCAAATTCAACATAGCTTAGGCCAGAGGCAATCTCCAACATTGCCTGGTTGTTTTCTTTCTTCTTTTTTAGATCCTTAGCAGTTAAGGCTCCAGCAGGATCAACATGCTTATAGTAATGGTAGATTGTGCATGATCTCCAAGTTCTCCAAGGTGTAGCTTCATCAAACTTTGCCAGGGAGGACATTTATCTCTATTAAGCTTGGGTACATCTCTTTTTGACATCTTGATCTTTGTGCTTCCAATACCTTCAAACTAGTCTTCTTAAGCAGATGGCTCTAATACCAATTGTTGGAAATCTTTTTGAATAATTGAGGGTGGGGGAGGGGGGGGGTTGAATCAATTATCCAAGGTCCAAATGTATAAATAAAACTTTTCATAGCTTCGTGAACCCATAAAACATTTATCATCATGCATACATCCATAAGATTATCCAATCACTTAAAACTTGTAGGTTACTGTTAAATCAATTTGAAGAAATATAAACATGAAACATAAAAAATTCAACAATAGACTTGATACAATGATTTACATAGTAACCCAATTTGGGAAAAACCACCAGTAACATGCTATTCTTTTTCACTCTTATGAAGCGATGCCCTATGAAAAACTAACCTTGTTAAAGGTTACAAAGAACATTGTTAAATGTAACCCTTTTAAAGGATTATAATCACCCTGTCAGGAGTGAGCCTTGTTAGAGGACTTTAGACCATTCACTTGGAATGTCACACAGTTAAAGGATTTACAAATTACTATTAGGTCAACCTTAATCCAAAGGATTTACCATATACTAATACAATTATTGGAGAGTAATAGTAAGGCTTGACCTGATAACAACTTACAACTTCATTTGTAGATTATAGATCTCTATTTCAGTCCTCTATTCTACTTGGCTTTCACACATTTCAACTTTGATAGCTTGTTCACCCTTCAAGAATCCATACCCTTAAGCTTTCTTGCTTAACATGCCAATGGAGACTTTCAATTAGGTCAATGAATGAAGCAATACTATTAACTCCTTGTCTTCCTTATGTTCTAGCACATGACAACCCTTGCTTCTACCCGCCATCCCTATAAATAGAAATTTAAGATATTTTGTCATTCATTCTTCATCATCCAATTCAGAGTTAGGATAGATTAGGTAGGATTTAATGAATCTACCCCTCATTCCATATAATGTTTATAAAATTCTCCTTTAATCCTCTTTGAATTCACCTCAAAATAGTTTACGATGAATTTTGTGCTACCAACTCATCAATCTTATCTTTCACTTGGTTCACACAATCCAAGAAAACAAAATTGTTACCTCATATCCATTGAATTCACGATCTTTCTAATAATGGTAACACTCAACATTAACTTGCTTCTAATGTTCGACATCCTCTATAAAATCACTCTACATGAAGTAAAGTTTACTGGTGCTCGACATCAGCTAAACTTTACTTGGCATCCACTGTTTTGCTCGATATACACTAAAATAGACTTTTACTCGACTCCAACTAATTTTATGCTCATCTTGCACTAATGTTTCTTAGCACCTACTATCCATTCGATCAAGCTTGGAAAACAAATTTTGTTTTATTTTTTCTTCTAAACTTGCTCAGTGTAACCAACCTTTGCAACCTTAAGTAAATTATCAATGCATTATGTTACCACTGTCTTAGCTGATTCTTGTACTCCTTTTTCATATCATAACTCAACCTTTCCTCTAGGTGCTATTGTTACATATTTTGATCAAATCCTCTTCATCAATAAAATAAGTGATAGTACTTAGATAATTTAAGCAGTTTTCTTACCAACAAAATAGTAGGTTTGACATCAATGATAGAACAGTGATTGATACACATTTATCATACTTGTATCAATTTATTTTCAAAAATCTCCTTCTTTTAACAACTCCAACACTTAAAATTGCACAAGGAGAAAGATTATATCATTCCCTAATGCTTTCCATCATTGGTTTGAGGAAACTAATCACTCAAACCCCTTCTTGCCGCTGTTTACCAATAAAAAACCACAAGTCAAGGCTAGATTTCTTTACTAGGGCTTGCAAAAATAATTTCTTTCCACTATTATCAAGATATATTCTTTTTTATGTTATAGTAAATTTAATCAACTCTCTTTCCCCTTATTTTCATGAATTCTCAACTGTGGGAAAGAGAGTTTCAATCCAGTTTTACAAAAATGGCTGTAATGAACAAGAAAACTAGCAAAGAACCAAAAATCAATGTACAACAGTAATAAAATTCAAACTTGATAGCTTTAACACCTAAGAAGAACTGAAATAAATGTAACTAACTATTCCAATCAAGAAAAACTCCAACTCAGTCCATTTACACAGTGAAATTGCTCTATTTATAACTGACTGCAATTACATTTCAATGCCAAATTCGTACACTAGACAACCAAAAATCTTTGAACCCTTGAAATTGATCAAGAATGGACTTATATAGGTGTTACCAGCATTTTTTGGTCATTCAAAACCTATTAACTAAATCCCATAGAAAAGTTGCAAAATTCCCAAAATTGCAACTTTGCAACTTTTTCAACTTTTTAGCATTTTTGCAAAATCTTGCAATTCTAATAAGATGGGCTCACAAAAATTGGATTGGGGAATGAATAGGTTGATTGAGATGTTACAAAAAAAATTTGACCCTTGATCAACCCTTTTACCCATTTTGGTCAACCAAACCCTTGTTTTGCAACTTAGAGCCATAATAGCAACTTAGGATCAAGATTTAACTTGACAACCTATCTATCCTCACCCAAGGACCTAATAGGTCCTATTATTCATCTAGTGATGTAGTGAGCATCACTACAAGCCAAAAATTCAATAAATAAACCCAAGACCCAAACTAGCCTATCTAGGTGCTCCAACTGCTCCTGCAACAATCATGTTCTATGATCTACCGTCACATGCATACAAAGATTATGGAGGATCTTTGTTCCTCTTTTTATACTTTTATGGCCATATATAGTTTGTTTTTAGTCTCAAATAGGCTTTTCCTTTTAGAAATGTTTGTTAGGTATAAAATATGTTATATATTGCATCAGATAATTACCTCTTGAATGTTGTAATCTGATGCAGGAGCATCCAGAGGTATAAGGGCAATCCTGTGTCACCCAAAAAAAAATGTACTTAGACTTAGTTTTTGTTTCATGTCTTTACATTTTTTGATACCCATTTGGCTCAAATAAAGGTTCCAAATCTCATAGTTCAACTATCAGTGCATTTGAAAATCCTGAAAAAATAGGAGCATGTATTTGGGCCATCATTTCGGTAAACTAGAAGGTGTGAATTGGATAGATGAATGTAATCATGATTTAGAGCATTCCAAAAAAAGAATCAGGTCAATAGTCCCCACGGTTTGAAAGTTATTGCAGTTTTTTGGGTTTTGGAGACCTCCTAAGAATGCTTCAAAGTTAGGTTTGGGGTATTAAATGACCTCAAAAAGGGTCAAAAAATGGGGGACGAGCGAAGCTGGTCCATAGGCTATAGAGCGCTTTGAGAGCTTTTTGAAAATGTAAACGGTTCATCAATCGGAGCTACGGTTCAAAAGTTATGCCTCCCGAAAGTTCGGTTACCATTTCTGGATTCTTCTAGATTTGCACCGACTTCTAACGCAGCTTCTGGAACCTTCTATTTTGTTGGTGGATGCCTACTAGCACTTTCTAGAATGTACTCCTAGTCCCTCCAGGGTCTATTTAAGGAGATTTTTGGCATTGTAAAAGGCAGTTCGGAGTAGAGTTTGAGAGGAGGTGCTAAAAGGAGAAATATTCTCCAGATTTATGCTATTGTAAGCCCTTAGGGCATGTTCTGAAGTTTATTTTCTCTGTACTATTTGTACTAGCTTATTTTCTCAGTTAATATAATTTCCCTTTTTTGTTGTGTCCATTCTGTTCTTGGGTTGTGTCATCATCATAATCTATTGGTGATTTATTCTTTATTTTTTCACATATATTAATTATTTTTTCAGCAACAGCTTGGACAAAACACTCAATAGTCATATACAAAATATTATTCACAAACAATAGAAGG
Source organism: Cupressus sempervirens (assembly GCA_028749045.1). Classification (NCBI taxonomy): domain Eukaryota; kingdom Viridiplantae; phylum Streptophyta; class Pinopsida; order Cupressales; family Cupressaceae; genus Cupressus; species Cupressus sempervirens. The sequence continues at coordinate 677,669,630 of CM053786.1, read as the reverse complement.
TTATATTCCATTACAACAAACACAAAAACAACAATAGGGGAAGGTTTCTGTTTGATCATTATTAAGAGCTAAGAAGTTGTCAACTCTATTGAGTAGCAGCTAATCTAGGGACAAGAATCATGTGTGGATCTCTCTTTGTTGTTGTGTAGTATTCTCAAAGTGCTTAGTATTACCAACAAAAACCTACACAACAAGAACAAGTATGCCAACACATCAAACCTATTGATTTGGTTTCTCTATATTTTCAATTGTGCCATGTATGTGAATCACTTAATACTAGATTCTTTATATGTCCAGCTATGTGATGTTTGTGTATCAGTAATTAGTAAATGAAGACATCCTAAAAAAAGAAAAAAATGTACCTTCTTGTTGTCAAGAATGATTATAATTTATAACAATGAGTATTCTTTGGTAATAGGTATTGACAATTAAGGTTTGACCATTCTTTCACTTATCATGTTATTGTAGAAACTTATAGATCTTGTGGTGTTGCTGTGATATTTAACTCACAAGGTTCCAATCACTTTTAATATGACTAATCTAGTAGGAACTACCTTGAGTTATCATGAAACCTTCCATATGAGTCATTTCTACTTGAAATATTCAATCTAAAACATTTTCTCTTCATTTTTTGTTATCCATATTAGCCTTGGCTTTTAGCATCATTTCATCATGTGAAAGGTTAATATCTATAGATAATTATGGAGATGAAATATTTATTGTATGAATGTAATTTTTCTTTATAATGCTCTACAATCACCTCAAAAAGATAGTGCATAGAATTTAAAACCAAATCTTGGTTCTTTTATTCAAATAAGATTAGACATATGTTGAAATGCATGGTTGACCTTGTTCAGAATGCTTTGCTTTCCTGTATAATTCTCATATTCATATTTAATGTGGTTTTGTTGGCATCCCTGTTATCCATGACTTGATAATACTCTATTATATTGACATTGATGTCTACAAATTTGAACAATTTTGTAGATCTCCAGAAACCATAGGTGTAACTTGATGGAAAATCATGTGTTGCTGTTGTGAAAAGTGGTCTCATGGCTCTATGTGACAATTTTTTTAGTCAGGTTTACAATAGCCTTAATCTTATTTATGTTTTCCATGTTTCTAACATTCAATATACTTTCTTAGGAGATAAATAGGAAAGAGAATTTATTTTAATACATTACACAAATTAAAGTATGTCTTGCTCTCATGCAGCTGGATGTTGCATCATCCAAACTTCTTGAAAACAACTAAGTGAAACTACAGGTTCTTTGCTACAATGGTGTGTGGTTCCAATTTTCAATGAAAATCATGCAGTGAGCACAAGAAAAGCTCTATAAAGGTATTTATTCCTACAACAAATTTTAAACACATGCTTTTTTTTATAAGTATGACAAATTTTTATTTTCATTCATTTTGCAAGATTGTATCTATTTATGTATTCTAGATGTGAAGATGTTAAATTGGTCTCTTTCACAATTTATGATGATACTTAGTGCTAAGAATGTTGAATCAAATGAAACTTGGTGCTGATGATTCTAAAAATTGGGGATTTAGCTATACTACCATCCATCTTTTGCATGTTGTTGAATGCAAGAGTCTCTTGCTGATGCATTTGGTTTGGTTTTGAAAAATTGGTTATATAGCTACACTTACATTATTTAGTGTTGAATCAAATAAAATTGGTGCTGATGCGATGATACATTTGGCCTACATTTGGTCTACATCATCCCAATCTACACTTTTTAAAGAATTGATTAATTTTGGAATATTTGAATGTGGGTTTTCATTTTGGGCAAAATTCTACAATAGGTAATTTATTAAAAGATGGAAAGTAAATTTTAATACCATCCCATCATTCTAAAATGGGCCAATCCAACTTTTTAATACCCTGCAAAAGAGGTGTAATCAAATGGAAAATAAATTATTAGTGGTCACCACCATGAGGTATAGAAGTATAATTGTATAATATGTCATCACTTGTACAATTTTAATGAGAAAGTTGTAATCTTTGAACCTTACAAGCACTCAATTTTCATCCAATATTAATAGCGGACTATTGTATTGTTGATTTGATTTGTGTATTAGACCTTCATTTACACATCTTTGAACCTCATTAAGGTAAGGGAACAAATATGAGTTTTTGGGGTTGTAGCTAAGATCAATTAAGGATTATATGGATATCCTATTGCATGATCATATGATGGGCATGAACAAGCCTAGGCCGAGTTACTATTTATGATCATAGTATAGTCTATTAGTCTGCCTTGCATAGTATACATTACCATATTCATAATTATATCAAATATTTTTAAGTAGCATAAATCCATATTTAGCTAAAACTCGTGATGAGTATTCCATACATAAAAACCTCCTTTCATAAAAATTCTCAACAAGATATTCACATGCTCTACTCCTACTCTTGTTGCATATCGCCCATCATCCAAAGCACAAAAATCTCAAGGCTACTTGTAAGAGGCTTGGAGCATGTTGACCTTTTGATTCAATAGTTGTGTGTAATATTATTTTCTAGGCATTAATAATGATAGTCATGACTCACAAGTTGGGATAAGTATTAAGGTTGTAAGCTAAAAGTGATAAAAGACAAGTGCATCACTGTTGTAGTAGACTTTCCAACCTCCTTTGGTCAGTTTCAACAGCCATCACTACTGTAGTAGACTTTGCATGTGTCTATATTCTATATGAAAACCTTTACCTTGAACTTCATCTTTCCCACAAAAAAAAAAACTGTCATGTCAAGGCATTTGGTGTTGTTGTGTTTTACATAAAGAGCTAATGTATTGATTTGGTTGGAAAAGAAACTTTACAATGCTAATTGCATCAAACTTAAAAATGAGAGTTTCTATATAGGAACAACATCATGATAGACCTTGTAATAATAGACATTATACACTTCCAAATATATCATAAATTGTAATAGCTAATTAAATTTTTAGTCCCTTCTTAACTTGCCCATTGTAGGGTTATCATATGAGGTGGCCAAGGGAAGCTTTTGGTGCAAGAAATGGGGGTAGAGGCCCCTTGATATGGTGAATGCCCTTGCACTTTCTAGGGCCACTCTCAAAAGGTGGCTCTTCTTGTGCACATCTATGGTCACTACTATAGTCCCTTCTTCTCCCAATCTTGCTAGTAATCTAGTGTTTTTTGTCTATAAGAATGAAGTCTTGTGTTGTGGATTTGATCTTGGTGACTACTTTGAGAGGGAGGAGTTTGGGCTTTAGGATCCCTTGGATTTCACAAATAGTTTTCATGATGGTAGTCTAATGTGCCTTAGGAGGGATAGGTCTTTGAGGTCAATGATGGGGTATTGAAGGAAGAGCATGGGAAAAGATAAATTTGAACTTGTTGATGGTAAGGTGTGCAAGAATATAGAGGCATGGGGGAGGAACCCTGATTCTCTTGCAAAATGCTTAGATTTTGTGAAAAAGAAGAGCTTCATGGAGTGGCCACGGAGGAGTGTTTTTGTCTCTGATAGGTTTAGTTCCCCCAAATTTCTCCAAGAGAGGATCATCTTAGACAAGATCCTTGCTAATTTGGTAGCCTCCCTTGCCCCATGGTCTTCTTCCAAGGCTCCAAGGTGGATAGAATTTTAGAGTGACTTGGTTGAAACTAGGTCACTACATTCTTCCTTCTCTTGCATCACATCTCCTTCTCCTAAAATCCTCTTTTGTTCCCCCATAGTGGACATTGATGTAGCTGAAGATAAATGTGGCGATGATGGGTGTGTAAACATTGTTGAGATATGTATGCCTAGATGGGTAATGTAGTACTTGGAGGAGCTTGAAAATCTTCTAATAAATGGGGGATGGAAGGAGAGGGACATCAATGATATTCTACTTCAAGTTTATAGCCCACCAAATTTGGTAGACTTCATAGAAGATGTTTACTTAGATAGCTAAACTATTATAGAGAGCTTGTTGCTTAAAGCAGATTTGATATCAAATTCACTAAGAAAAGTAGGGTGGAGTTCAAAGGATGTGGTAGATATTTTCAACATTGAGTACAATCCCATTAAAAATTGCACCAAGAAAACATCTCTAGAGTTGGTTGAAAGAATAGGGAAGCTTGCTGAATTTGTGGCCAGAGAATGAATGACTTTGTCATGGTAAATTTCTTGTCATGAACCATTCATTATCTTTGCTTGCTTATACACATTTTGAATCTATTTTTTTTGTTGGTGTATTGAAAAATTATATAAAATATCATGATTTAATCTACATTTTTAGGCTAATTCTTCATTGTGTCAATGTGTTGGGTACTAAGGAAATGTATAAAATGCCATGATATTTGATTTTTGATCCCCCTTATTATGTAATATTATACTGAACAAGTATTGGACATTACAATCCATATTTTTCTTTGCTATAATATTATATTTTCTCCTTGTTTTTTTATATTCTTGAGGGCTCCATGTAAACCATAAATAATAAAATAGAATGAAATTGCTTTTATGTCACTTTCTATTGTTTGATTTCCCATATATTCTTTAATGTAATGACTTCTTCTTCTTCTTCTTGTTGATATTTTTTGTTGATCTTACCACAATATCATGATAATGACAATAATTCACATGACATTTTGGATTGAACTCACTAGGTTTTCACTATTATCAAACAAAGGTAGGATGTTTCTAGAAAAACCTGTGTCAATTTTTTATTAATCAGCTTTATGAATTGAACTAGGATAAAAAAATGTTTTCAATCAAATAGTTCCCATAAAAAAATTTCATTTTATCTCCTTTCAAATCATATTCTATAAAAACTGAAAAATAATTTTTTAAAAAGAATTATATGTATTTTATATTTGATCAAAGCACACTGTAAAAGAATGGAACCAAATAAAATGGAGGGAGGCATTGATTTCAAATGGAAGAGCACTTGATCATATTTTGTTTGTTTGTTTTTGATGTGTGGTTTTCCAATCCACAAAATACAGTTAAAAAGAAGTAAAATGGGCTATGAAGTGTGAGATCTGGTGTTGTGTATTTATTGTCACACCAATAGATTTTATCCTTGTATCTATTTTTAACGATCTTTGGAGAAAGAAAATAACATGATCTAGTGAAATTAGCTATAACTATAGGACTATGTATGTTTCATTTCTGTAGTAAAAGGTGTGGATCTTTTAATCTATCCATTGATCATTTCTCTGTTAGATGTTATGGCACCATCAATCTATCTGAAGATGCCTTCATTAATATTGCTTGTCCTAAAGTTGCCAAAGTTACCATCAACTATGAACAGTAAATTACTAACTAGTCAAGTTACTTTTTTCTCTTCTTTACAATAATGTAATTTGATATATGCAGTGAAATGTTCTTTCTGTTGTGTAGGGTTTGAGTGTTCCTAGGTTCATTTCTATCAAATTTAGTATTACTATCTTTCACTTCTTGGAAAATTGTAATCATTGAATATTCATTTTGTAGAGTGCATTTTAGTTAGCTTTCTTCTTTTGGGCATGGGTAAGAAATAAAAATCATATCTTAATATCCTTGTATATCTACTTTTAGTTGATTTTAAAGCTTGGATTTGTATAATTTTTCCTATCTTATCAACAAACTTACATTTATTTGTTATGATTGATGCAATATGAATATGGTCTAAAGATGCACTTCCATGATCAGATGGTGGACGTTGTAATCATAATAACTTGTGGGTAAGTTTACTTGATGTGTTAAATATCCACAAATAGTCAATATGATGGTTTGGTAGTGCCCTAATATAGAAAAAATTGAAATGTTTGGCATTAGAAGAAATGACCAAACATGATCATGAAACACACATAACATTACAAAATTCTAGTCACTCTTTATAAAGATTTTCCTTTCAATATTACATTTATATCCATATCCACAACATTGCTAACTCAAAATGCATTTTTTTTTTCATTAGGGTTGCATTTCAAATACTTTATAGATATGTAACTCTCCCTCTCCATGCTCTTGTTACATAGGTATGCATTAAGATAGGAAGAAACACATTTGATTTATCAATGACTTGAGACATTACAATTTTACTCACCTCTTGTGGCAATGACCCTTGTAGAGAATTCTAGGAAATATTGAGGTAGAGTTGCATATTTCCAAGGCTAACAATGACTTAAGGAGGTATTGTCCCCTCTAAATTATTGTGAGCTAAGTCAAGGAGCTACAATTTTTGACACCCCTCCAAACTAACAGGTATCTCCCCTGATATCTTGTTGTTGCGACTAGGATAAATGCGTCATAGTTGTGGGCTGCAAATGGTGAAATATCAAGTTAAGGGGAGATCAATATGAGATTTGAGCGAGTTTTTGCTAGATGCAAAAGTAGTTGTTCCTCTGCATGCAGAGTGGGACTACCAAAAACTAGTTTGGCTCCATTACTCATCTAAGCTTTAGCCCCATCAAAGAACATAGTCAAAATATTCTCTATACTAAACATAGGTTTCTCTACCTATCTTGCATGCATGTGAAATGTAGAAACATGAAACTCGGGGCAATTGATGAGATTTTATAAACTCGTATATGTAATAATAATGTTACAAACATAGGCGTAGATTACCCAAAGCCTAGCTAGAGACCTTGGGAAGGAGTGTGAAAGGATCTAATAAAATAATGAATTTTGTAATGAAAGGCAAAATGAAGCCCCCCCTTATCACAAGAAAAATCTTCGCAAATTCTATATACAACTGCTAAACTTCATTAAATTACATATATAGATTTGGTAAAAACTAAAGTAAAATGAAATGACACAACCATCATACCCAATCCTGCTATAAAATTTATAGAACATCTCCATTCTTCTTTGTGAAAAATAGGCTCTAGAGAAGAAAATCCCTATTGTAGATTTGTCTTTGATGAACCTAATGTTTTTTAAAAATTTGACCTAAATTTTGAGTAAGTCTCATTTACAATCAATGCATATTCATTCAATATTAATGATTATGAGGATTTTCTTTCTCCTAATATATAACAATCTAAACTTTGCACAAATGGCCAAATTCTTTCCACAAGTTATGAGGGGTTAAACTAAGAGAACATATCTCTAATCAATTCAAAGGTGATTCTTTGAAGAGATTTTTAATACTGGGAGTCTTGTTGGAAGCAAAGCTCCTTTTCTATGAGGTACACAACAATTAAGTTTATCACTTGAATGATAAACATAAAGTGCAGCGATAACAATCTAAACATTGTTTGATAATACAATTTGCAAATCAACAAAAAAATAATTATAATGTGTGGTCTTTAAACAGATCACTAATAAAATGTAAATTTGCATGATCTAGGTGCTTTATGGCTTCTTTTGATTAGGTTTAGTAATAATAGATTAAGATGCAAATGCTCATGATATTAAATGTTTTAGTCAATAGGTCATTTGACTATTTGTGCTCACTTGCTATTGCTTAAGATGTGCTAAGAAGCTCCATTGATATAGAAAATCAAGATAAAAATTAAAATACCAACCCTATTCACATAACTATAATGAGGAATGATCAATTTGTTTCTATCCTGGGACTTCTGCACTTATTGGAATCTAAACATAGAGCATTTGGCATTTTGTAGAGAATGGGAAGAGACATATACCAACTTCTCTTGTAGGAAAACAATGAAGCACTTCTAGAAGGATTGACAATCCCCAAATCATCCCCTAATCTCATTACTAATATGAAGGAGAATCCATATGATGCCAAGACATTCACTTTGAAGATGAAAGAAATGGTATGTTTTAAATTATTCTATGTTATTTTTGGAGGTTTTCACATGCACTTTATTTGCTAGGTTTTTGTTCTCTGATACCTCAATTTGTTTCTATCCTGGGACCTCTTCTGTATTTTTTTTAAACACATAACCAATCATCACTCATTTTGAACCATCAATCGGAGGGTCTGTTGAATCCCACCCCCTTTAGAATAGTAGGGGCCCGATTGGACCCTATGATTCACTGGGGTTCTAGCCATAACTTTGTAGGGGGTCTAGCCTTGGTCACCATAGAATTGTAGGGGTGGACCCTTTATATTTCCCCCTGCAATTCATGTGGGTGGATAGCCATTCCAGTGTAGTGGTGCATGCATGCAGAGGAAACATATATGATAGGTGCGAGGGCATACCATCTATAGGTGGGTGGTGTGTCTACCTATAAAATGGTAGGGTAGAGGCCCCTACTATTCCAAATAAAGGTGGACCAATTTATTTCCATCCATCTACATGCATTGTCATGCATTGTCTACTGTATTTTTTTAAAAACAAATTAGATTGGTCAAAATTTCAACCAATCTTTGCTAGTATTTCGATCAAGAATGGTCAAAATTTTGACCAATTCTTTGGTTGTGAGTATGGTATCCTTGTCATTGTGGTGTCCATTTCAACCAAAGATTGGTTGAAATTTTGACCAATCTTGGCTGCCTTTTTGACGAATATTGGTCAAAATTTTGACCAATCTTGGTTCGCATTTTTGACCGAGATTGGTCAAAATTTCAACCAATTCTTTGGTCATATGGCATCCTTTTCATTGTGGTGTCCATTTCAACCAAAGATTGGTCAAAATTTTGCCCAATATTGGGTGGCATTTTAACCAAGATTGGTCAAAATTTTGACCAATTCTTTGGTCATGAGTATGACATCCTTGTCATTGTGGTGTCCATTTCAACCAAAGATTGGTCAAAATTTTTATCAATCTTGGCTAGCATTTCAACCAAGATTGGTCAAAATTTTGACCAATGGCCACCAATAATGGTCATACCGAATGTGGTCCATTTTGACCAAGTATTTGGTCAAAAGTTCAACTAATTCAAGATCTTTTCAAAATTTCAAAGAGAAATTTTTTTGCATACCACTTGGTCACAAATTTGACCAACATGGGTCAAAATTTTGAGCAAGTTTCATCGAAAATTTTTGAGCAATTTGACCTAACTCCAAACATGCAAGAGATCTACACACACAATAAAATAATGAACAAAATGAACATATCCTTGACAATGGAGAAACCTACCTTCACAAAGGTTATGAAAAGAAATAGTTTTGAGATGAGATAAATCCTTTCCTCCTTCCAATTCCAAAGCTTGATTCCTCTAAAAATAGAGAGTGGGTGAAAAGAATCCAACTCTTCAAAGAGACTTTAAATAGCTTGTAAACTCACCCAACCAAAAATAGCAATAACTCCAACTTGACTCTAAGCCTCCTTTGGTCTCTCCACCTGCCCCTACCATAAAGAAAACCTCTTAGAAAGAGTGTAAACTTGGATAACCTCATGGAGATGATCCATTTTCGCAACAAAGGGAAATTGGGATATTTTAGGGGTCATAAATGTTGCTAGGAAGTTCTAGAAGGGTGGAAAATGTTCCTAACCCATACCCCTACCACTTGGGTACTTGGATTACATTAAATTTAGCTTATGGGATCAATTCATGACCTATAGAAGTGGCTTGGAATATTTTATTTCCAAAATCTTAAGGATGTAACATTTCCACTAAACCCTAATCAAGGGGAATTAATTTAGGTTATTAACTAAATCAATCTTAGGTTAACGAGTTACATTGCCAACCCTAATTGACATGTTAGTACACATATGCATATAATGAGTGTCATGTGATGCCATAAGATTTAATTTTACATAACATTTGTCATGCCAAAAAATAAATAATGATATACATACATTTAGATTATGATACAAATTAAACTCTTAACAATGAGGTTCAAATCACTTTATTGGATTCAACCTTGGTCTTATAGTTTGCACACAGGATCGGTTACTATTTCTCTAAGTAATTCCATGGTTAAATTTCCTACACACTCAATGCAAATATTAACAGATTGATAAAATCACATACATATATATAAACCAAATTTACATAATCAAATTGATCAAAAATATTATAACTTTTATTTAAATAAACTTTTCCCATTTATGCACATAGATTAACATCACTAATTTCATAATTGAATCATTAATAGAGCGTATCAAATATATGAATGCATATAACCTAACCATTAAGGTGTCATAATAAATATCACCATCATAAGATGAAACACATCATAACATCATTAGTACAAATCAATGTGTAAACAATCAAACAATGTAGTAAGTCTTGGATCACAAGGTATCAAAACATGAATGTATCAACTGATCTCAATTTCCATTGGAACACATAAACCATAAAGCCTTAATTCATATGGGTATGTGGAGGTTAATGGTGTGCCAAAAAGTGGCAATGTGAAAAAAGTGGAGTTTGAAAATGTCTAAAAGTGTTTCAAAATCCACTCTAACTTTTTTTCACCCATCCCGATACCAAGGCTAAAAAGTTTGGGCCAAGCCTTTTCAGGTATCCAATCTTTAATTGGGTATCTGATTTCATATTGGATACTTGATATGATATGATATTGGATATCTGATATGAAATTGGATACTTGAAACCTGCAACATAGATTTTAAAAAAAAACTTGAGAGCTATTTTGCATTGCATTTTTTTAAGTTTTATTGTTGTGCTCCATTCAGGTATCAGATTTCCGAATGGGTATCGAATAAAGGCAACTTTTTTTTTTTGTATTTTTTAATAATTTGAATGAATATTATTATAAATTAGTTATTTTAAATAGAATTTGTTAAAAATTTGTTTTTTTTAATAGAAATTGCCAAAATTTAGGTTATTTTTAATAGAAATTATGTTTTGCAAATTAATAGGTATGGCTGACCCAAATGATGATACTGAGCCAAGAACCAATGTTCCTCATAACCCTCCACCAAAAAATCTAGTACCCCCTCAAAACCATCCACCAAATGATCCCCTACCCCCTCCAAGACCTCCTTGAATTGAAGAGTTGATAATTAAAAATCTTGCAAAACTAAGGGTTTTGTGAACCACATATAACAATATACCCACATTGGCTCCCATGTTATCTATGTTAAACACCATATTAGATAATATTGAAACACTTACCAATGAACACAATGTTGCTCTTCACTTGCGTGAGGAAATGCATACCATGTTTGATGATGGGTTGGACTATGATGAGGTTGCGGCCCTAAATATAACTAAAGATGATATAGTTAACCTTTTTGTGGACCCAAAAACTAGTAGAAAAGTAGAACACACAAAGCCCAAATCATCAATTAAATTGTGCAAAAATGAGGCTATGCATGTGAAGTTTTGGGGTCATTGGTGGATGGTTTTTGGCATCCCTCCATATAGCAGTCTAGAGGTGCCTTTCTATTTCATTAAAAAAATGTATGTCAAATTTGTGTTGCACTTCAAGGTGAACTATTGGAGCATGAGGCTCAACATAGGTGTAGGAGGAGGAGCTACTCAGAATAGACCATTTTCCCAGTGGAAGAAAGCTATCACTTTTGTCCTCCCTCCAAATGTCTCCCCCCCTCCTCTAGTGTAGCATCCTGATATCATTGCTGAGGCTAGCTCTTAGACTATTAGAGACATCCATAGATTGAATAGCCTATTGATATCCTAGGCTAGGTTAGTGTTGCCTCCCTGTGTTGATGATGCTAGCACAAGTTCATCATCAGCGAGCTCATCACATGTTTGTGTGCCCCATACTTGCATAATGTGGAAGAATATTTTTTTGGGTCCCATAGGTGATCTTTTTGAGTATCAGTTTGTATTTGAGGAGGATACACCAGATGCGTGTACAGAGGCTACATACCTTGACATGAGAGAGGAGGGGAATGGAATCCTTCTGTGTCAATATGTGTGTACATTTTTTTGTTATGACATGTGATTTAAAGTTAATCTTTATAATAGAGTAATTTTAACCCATACTAACTTATACATGTATGTGATCTTCATTCATGTTTAATTGATGATTGAGGAGGACCTTAAACAGGTTGATAATGTCACACTCTCGGCTATTTCATTTGGCCTTGATACATCTATGATACATTATGTTGTGTTCTCATTATTTTTCTATTTGATTTTGGAGCATATATGGTTTATAATATTACTTTTCTCTTGCAGGTATCACCTGACAGTGGGGGTAGAGTGAGGGATGAGGCACAATCCATTGACAAGTGAAAAAATGTTGCAAAAACTCATGAGAGTGGGAGTTATCATCACTCATGTAAAAATGGTACTCTCTAATAATCTTCTAATTATCTTCTACACTATCGGAGGCATGTTTATATGTTAAGTGGATAAAAATAACAATCTAAATGGAATTGTAATACAAAGATTGTATGCCATTTTAAGGTTGTAATGTGTAGTTCTCTGCAAAGTCAACAACTGATATAATAGTGCCAATGTGAAAAGTCTCCTTACACATTCTAAATTGTTGATCCAATGACTAAGACCTATGACTATGCCTTGCATACTTGTAGAAAATATTTGCCTTGAAATTTGAAATAAAACTAGCCACACTGATTATTATATACTCTCACTCTTCAATGTGTATTTCATCATTTCATATACTATATTTTTTACTATTGTCCTCCCAAGATCTTGTTCCCACCCCTCATAGAAACATGTGTCAAATTGGGATAAGCCACCACATTTTGAACACTTCTCATTTAAGAAATCATTTCTATAAAAGAAATAACCATCAACTCTATGATATCAAAATTGATCTCGCAAGTCTCTTGATGATTTTGGAAGCCCACTAGCACCACAATTCTCCAACATTTCTTTACTATGAAAAGTAGAATAGATGGAGCGTAATAGTTCATGGTGCATAGAAAAATTGACATGATATTTGCAACAACATGTATTTCAAATTTTAAGTGGCACATAATAAAATGGCTTCAAAGATTCAAAAGCTCTTTGTGATATATGCAATCTTGGATGAATCTCTCTATATTCTTTGAACAACATAGTTTGACTTGCCTCCAAATAATGTTTAGGATGTGGCATGTGGTCTCTGATGCCAATTCTCAACTTCAACATGTCTTTAGCATTGGGTGATACTCTTGAGCTAGAGTGCCAAAACTATGTAATTTCTTCCTTCACATTATCAGATAGCTTCTTATCAAAATGTGGACATCTCCCACCAAAAGCCCATGTTTCATTTTGAAGAGGATCATCAGTTCTCTCTCATCTACTAAGTGCTCTTCTCAAAGTAGCATGATTTAGGTTCAAGTCAATACAAGTTTTTCTCATATATCTACCCTTTGTCAAATGATGACTTACCAAAAAGGTTGTAATAACCCTTCGAGAAGCTCTCTTATCCTTCTCCTTGCTATTTTTCCCAATGCTGTTGAGAGCACTGAAAAGATTCTTCACAATAATGGCATTTCTTTCCAATTTTTTATTGACACAAATCTTCAATTTGGAAAGCATAGGTCTCATCTTTTGCATCTTTAATAAGTGCATAAAAATTTAACATTGCTCCACCACTGTTGTTGTCGAAAACATCTTATATAGTCTTGAAACCCATAACTGAATGGTTCTTTGTGATTTTTTCCCTTCCAAATTGGTAATAATCATTTCATCAATTTCAATTATCCATTTTGGTGTTCTAGGACCTTCATGTTGATTATAATTAGGAGATATGTAATGTTCCTCTGCATTTTCATTTTCAACATGCTTAACCATGTAATTTACATCATGAACTGGTAAACTTTTATTCTCTAAATTTTCAATCCTGACATTATCATTATCAATTGATACATTTTCATTCCACAATTGTACATATTCATTATCTGACTCTATGATTTCACCTTCAATCAATACATCGTCAACATGATTCACATTTAACATACCTTGTTTCTTCCTTCGGTGATTTACCTTGTCCCTTTCCCTATATGCTGCAATGTCTTCATTTGATACCTTCCTTTTGCATTTAGCCTTTTGATGACTACTACTCCCCATTCAGACAATAATATTAGACACCTAATCATACATTATAGCAATTGTTTCGATTGTGTGGGCCCCAAGAAATCATTTTTCTTCAAACCTGTGAAAATGGACCCCAAAAAATGTGATTGTTAGGTCTTTAGTGATAGAATATTTTGGAAAAAGTATGTTAGTATTTTAGGTACCTGATCCCATATCGAGTATCCAATCCAAGATTGGATACCTGAAATGATAACAGGTACTCGATATAGATGCCCAAATACAATATAGTAATATATATGACAATTATTATTATTAAATATCATATAGTAATATATATAATTATTATTATGATTATTATTATTATATAAAATATAATAATATATATAATTATTATTATGATTATTATTATTATATAGTCATATATTATAATTATGTCCCTAGGGGTCCTAGGACCCCTAGGGACCTATTTGGTTTTGTCGGTTGTGTCAAAAGGGATCATATGATAACCTATGACCCCTTTCAATGCATTTCATGATAGCATATGTCCCTAGAGGTCCTAGAACCCCTAGGGACCTATTTGGTTTAATCTAATGGGTTGAAAGGGGTCATAAGATAACCTATGACCCCTTTTGATGCATTTTATGACAACATATGTCCCTAGGGGTCCTGAGACCTATTTCGTTTGATCAAATGGCTTGAAAGGGGTCATAGGATAACTTATGACCCCTTTCAACACATTTCATGCTAAAATATATCCCTAGGGGTCTTAGGACCCCTAAGGATGTATTTGGTTTGAACTAATGGGTTGAAATAGGTAATAAGATAACTTATGACCTTTTTTGATGTATTTCATGACAACATATATCCCTAGTGGTCCTAGGAACCCTAGAGACCTATTTGGTTTGTTTGAATGTGAAAAGGGGTCATAGGATAACCTATGACCCCTTTCAATGCATTTCATGACAACATATGTCCACCTATTTGGTTTGATCAAATGGGTCGAAAGGGGTCATAGGATAACCCATGACCCCTAGGGACCTATTTGGTTTGATTGAATGCATTGAAAGGTGTCATATGATAACCCATGACCCCTTTCAATGCATTTCATGACAAAATATTTGGTTTGATCGAATGCGTCGAAAGGGTTCATGGGATAACCCATGACCACTTTTGATGCATTTCTTGACAAAATATGTCCTTAGGGGTCTTAGGACCCCTAGGGACCTATTTGGTTTGATTGAATGCATCAAAAGGGGTCATAGGATAACCCATGACCCCTTTCAATGCATTTCATGACAACATATGTCTCTAAGGGTCCTAGGACCCGTAGGGACCTATTTGGTTTGATCGAATGCATCAAAAAGAGTCATAGGATAACCCATGACCCCTTTCAATGCATTTCATGACAACATATGACCTATTTGGTTTGATCAAGTGCATTGAAAGGGGTCATAGGATAACCCATGACCCCTTTCAATTCATTTCATGACACCATATGTTTGTAGGGGTCTTAAGACTCCTAGGGACCTATTTGGTTTGAATAGATGCATCAAAAGGGTTCATAAGATAACCCATGACCCCTTTTGATGCATTTCATGACAACATATGTCCCTAGGGGTCCTAGGACCCCTAGGGACCTATTTGGTTTGATCAAATGGGACAAAAGGGGTCATAAGATAACCCATGACCCCTTTCAATCCATTTCATGACAACATATTTTCCTAGGGGTTCTAGGACCCTTAGGGACCTATTTGGCTTGATCGAATGGGTCAAAAGGGGTCACAGGATAACCTATGACCATTTTTGACATATTTCATGAAAACATATGTCCCTAGGGTCTTATGAACCCTAAGAACCTATTTGGTTTGATTGAATGGGTCGAAAGGGATGCATCTCATGACAACATATGTCTCTAGGGGTCCTATGACCCCTGGGGACCTATTTGGTTTGATCGAATGCATCTCATGACAACATATGTCCCTAGGGGTCCTAGGACCCCTAGGGACCTATTTAGTTTGATGGAATGCATTGAAAGGGGTCATAGGATAACCTATGACACTTTTGATGCATTTTATGACAACACTATTTGGTTTGATCGATTGTGTCGAAAGGGGTCATAGGATAACCTATGACCCCTTTCGAGGCATTTCATGACAACATATGTCCCTCGGAGTCCTGGGTCTCCTAAGGACCTATTTTGTTTGTTTGAATGGGTTGAAAGGGGTCATAGGATAACCTATGACCCCTTTCAAGGTATTTCATGACAACATATGTCCCTAGGGGTCTTGTAGTGCCTACCCTCATTCACATCTTCTTTGGACATATTATTGCTATTGTTATCAGACTTTGATGGACTAGTTTATATAGATGGATTAGTGGTATTGTTTTGACACTATCAGACATTATATTATGGATTCAGTTATCATGTGATGAGATCATTTAGACTATATATTTCATGTATGTATGATGATCACTATATTGTTTCCAATTATTGCTGATGATTAGTTAGATGGTTGTTTATCTTATGTGCTTTATTATGGATACTTACCCCATACTTGCATGTGTATGGTGTGCGTGTTTTCTTATTGTATGGCATTTCTGATGTGGTTAAGGAAGGGAGTCGTAGTCACCTGCTTAGTCGGGATCTACATGATGCACCACTTCCTGCCATTGCCTGTTTAGCTTAGCACTATATATTTTGTATGTACATGCATGGCTTTTTCTGCAGGTTGCAGGTACCGAGTATCGACTTCCCTGAATTGCCAGGATGAGCGTACCCTATTATACTATCTCAATGATAAGAGAGGGGAGATAAATTCTCAAGTCCAAATCTCAAACCCTAAAACCATTTGTCCTAGTGAGTTAGGACAAGTATCTGAGTTGAGTACCCACTGAATGTGTCGGATGACATATTTTGTGATTTTTAATCTTTTAGACTGATTTGGTATGAATTGTTCTATGATGGTTTTTCATATTTTATCATGAAGGTCCATGGTGAATTTTCTATTAACTAAGTTTTAATAAATAGATTTAATTAACCAATTAATTATTTGAGAGATTAAATATCATGATTTTGATATTTTAATTATTAATTAAAGGAGAATTAAATTAAAAGAAAATTAGAAATTAAAATAAATAATAAATTATAAAATATTAATTAATTAATAAACAAATATTAATAATAAAAGTTATAAAAAAAATTAAAAAATTATTTAAATAAAAGTATGAAGATTAAAGTGGGAGTTATAAATATTTAAATGAAAATTAATTAAAAAGTTATTGGAGTTATAAGTTTGCATGGGAAATAATGCAGTTCCCTATTTTTCATGTGTCAACAACACGGGGGTTAGCGCATCAATTAAGCACATGGTGTCTACAACCCTAGGGCTTATCTAAAAGGCTGGAAATAGGTCCATGCTTAGTTGGCGATATCTTCCAGCTGATTCTAGAAGCATTCTAGGGTTATCCGAAAGCTCTTTATATTCAGGCATTCCTTAATAGCTTGGGGAGAGAGCGAGGACATAGCGTGGATAGTATGGTTAGCATGGAGAATAGTTGAGGCATTGGAGGATTCAGGAAAATTCTAAAGAAGGGAAGCTTGCTCTGCGGGTTGTCTAAGGATAAGCGAGTTTAGCATCAGAATCCGAGTAGATTCTTGTGATTTCATTATGATACTTCTGCATCTTGCTTTTCCCTGTCTTCTTCATATTTTCCATATGTCCTCATTGTGCATTTTCAATTTGGGGCAATTAAGTTTTATTTAAGAATTCTATATGTTTAGATCTGAAAATAATATGGACTAGGGTTGCAAATTCATGGACAAATCCATTAGAATTAGTCATCAGAGAAATTCTTAAGAGAACAAGTTCATAGAGAGGTTCTGATAATGAAAGCTTGTAATTTTATAAACAATCTGAGATTTTGTATATTATATATATATATACATAAACCTTGTTATATATATATATATATATATACATATATATATACATATACATATATATATATACATATATATATATACATATACATATATATATATATACATATACATATATATATATGTATATATATATATATGTATTTATATAATGGTATCCTTATTTTGGCGGAATCACAACTTGTTAAATCGCGCTGCGATTGTTTGATTTCATAAAAACTTATGCATATTGGGTGGGGGCGGAAGTCGCACCCCGTACCCATGTATTATGGGGCGCGCGGTACCTGCTGCGCAATGTACTCGCGACTGCATTGGTTGCAGGGTACCCGCGACAGCAGGGTACCCGCAGCAATGGTCGCCATAGTGACAGCTGACGGTACATCGATTCGGCTCTGGTCTAAGGAAACCTTGTTAATTCAATTTCCTTTACGAAATGGATTTAATAAAATTCGGTTTCGTATTTTATAAAATGCAAAAAAAATATTAAGTATTATATTATATATGTACGTATGTATATGTTTAAATATAAATATATATATATATAAAGATTTAAAGTTGTTAATAAAAGATTTATAAATTCATCTCTTTTTAATGATGAATAGTTTTGTAATTTTATAGTTTTAACTATGAGGAATTAATAGTTTAAGATCATAAGATAAATGAAGCATATGAAAGTTTAGTTAGTGGAAACATCTTTTAAATGTTATAATTGGGAAACTAAAGTTTAGAGGGAATTTTTAATCCATCCAAAAAAAAATAATACATGGATAAACGTAGGAAAATGTTCTTGGAATACAAAACTGAGATTATGCATATGAATTCAAATTTGAAAACTTAGCAAACCAAAAACATGTGTTTACATTGTGTATTCAACATGCTAATGTTTTGGGTTTTGGGTTGACTAGTGTTGACCGGTATAGGATGTCTACCAGAGGCTTGGGGGTTATGTGAATGTGATGTCTTGATGATGTTTTCATTCGATCTTTATAAACCCAACCATGATTATGTGATGGAATGCTCTATGAATTGGTTGTGAATACTGATTGTTATAGTTGAGATTTCTTATGTCTGGAACCCTTGACTTAACCATTATTTTGGTCATCGATTAGTTATCCTTGGATATATTCTAGTTGCCATGATGGGACTAATATGTGGATTTATTATTGATGATGTCATGATGTGACATGTTTGACTCAAACATTTTAGAGTCTTCGATCAGTATGATTTTGAGATATATTTTGGTTATTGAGAACCAATGGATATTTTGATTATCAGTGATACTTCAGTTGCCAATAGAGAGCTGTTGTGTTCATGATTTTCTATGGATGTTGCTCATGGTGATTTGATGCTTTTATGCATATTTAATGATTTTTAATCATGGATATTTGTTGATTCCTTATTATGGTGATTTTGTGGACTTTCTTTATGATTATGATACCATGAGCATTATGGTAGGATATCTGCATGTAGTGTCGGGAAGTGGCTTGCAATGGGGGCCAGGGCCCTAAGAGGCTGCCAGGGTAACTCATTGTAAGTTGGTTAATAAGTGATAACATTCACACACTTAATACTAACTGAATGAACCTAAAAAGATAAGAGTTTTTGTTCTCGCCCATGCCTTGAGTGCTTGTATAGGCTAGGATGGGAGTAGAGAGAACACATGGTTGCGACCTTGCATTCCATAGTATGCCTTGTCAGTATGAAAGGATACTAATGGCCGCATGAGATTTGTATGGACCCGTGGAGTTTAGCTAACTGCCAGGGTAACTTGTACGAGATAAATGCGATGACACTTTCCCGCTTGCATAGTAGGTTCCTACATGTCATTGTGTGCCTCTGGGAAGTAGATGTTTGTTTTGTGTTTGGAACCTTTGAGTTAGTATACTTTTAGGATTCCTGGACTTTAGAGTCGTGTGCTATGTGGTTTTGATAATCTATTTTGGGACTTGAGATTATCTCCTCAGCACGGTGGGAGTGGACCACTTAGGTACTATGTGGTCGGGTGGTAGTGTATTTTCCACTCTTATCATTTGAGATTCGTTGAGACTTTGTGGATAATGCGTCCGTTGTGATGGTGGATATGTATCCTTTCATTGATGATTAGCATATGTTAGATGATGATATCTTATGCTTTACTTTTTATGTTAGTAGGATGTTAGGAGTGGCATTCCTACTATGATAATACCGATGACCTCTTCGGTGCTTGGAATGTTACGCACGGAGGGATGGCTAGGATCCACGATGGTCTAATGATGCTATTAACGGTTGGGAGGAACCGTGCACTTAGTTTATTTATTTGATCTTTCTGATAGATGTAAATGGCTTTTATGATGATGTATCATGAGTATCATGTGATGTATCATGGATTAGAATAGGATGATGTACTTTATTCTACATGTGTATATTCTTTTAAGCCTTCATACCCTATGACATGTACAGTGGATGAATGAGCAGTTGGATATGTAATAATTGAACATTGGACTTATCATATTATTTCATGTGTATGTTGTACTAGATGGATTCATGTAAGTAATTCATGTTAAGGGGATCTTAAAGAATGTAATCTGTTGTATATGTTAATTTTACTCTTTAGATGGACATTGCTATTGCTTCCGTTATTGTGCATAAGTTGTAAGTGGTAATTACTTTTAAAAAAAAAATGCTACCAAACTTATTGAAATACTAGGTTGATTCTTTGGATCCCTTGATGGGGCATTACATTTGGTATTAGAGCCCGAGTTTCTACATTGGGAACTCTGGGTATTTTGGAACAACTAGAACTTGAACTATTAGGTGTATCTCTTCAACTTGAACTAGGTAAACTGAAAACAAAACTTGAACTGTACTTGTATACTTTAACACTTAGTTGTCAAAATAGAAAATTTACTTAGACCTAAACATAAAACTGAACTTAGTTTATTGTAACATGTGGCTCTTGATTGTAATAGTACTCTGTACTGTTGCAGGATGGTGTCTGGGACTAGGTCTTCTGTTAGAGGCTGAGGTAGGGGCCATGGAAGAGGCCGTGGTCGTGGAAGAATCATTAGCGCCCATGAGTCTGCCCATGAGGGATTGATTCATATAGAGAGCAGGGAAGAGTGCTCTAATAGGCAGCAGGAAGAGAACCAAAGAGAGGACCAAGCTGATTCTGAAGAGGGTGGTCTGAGACAGTTGATGCAGACTATTCTAGAACGTCTACCTCCTATTCAAGAATAGCCTAAAGTGCATCAGACAGAACAAGAGCATAGACCCAGATCTAGAAGCCCTCGGAAGAATCGTCAGAGGTCCATTGTGTCCACTCAGATGAAGGATCTTTCAAGATCCAAGGTTAAGCCTTTCAATCGGCAAGGGTCTGGTTATGTGGCCGAACAGTGGCTAATTTCTTTCGACAGGATTTTCGCTATGCAAGAATTTGACATCAATGTTAAGGCAAGATTTGCGATCACTAATTTAGAGAACTTTGGAGGACAATTGAGGAGAAGAAACTAGGGATCGATATGAGCAGTGTCACTTGGGAACTATTTTTGGAGAGTTTTCGAGAACGATTCCTACTAGAAGAATGGAAACAGCAAAGGGCAGATGAATTTCATAATCTCAAGCAGTGCACTATGTCAGTGACCGAGTATGAGCGTAAGTTTTATGAGCTTATGTCTTTTTTAGGATTCAGTGAAAATTTAGCTCAGTTGACACAACATTTTATTAGGGATTTGAATAACCGTATTATTGGGGGTGTCAAAGTATTTGAGCAATAAACCCTCAAGGATGCGATACATCGAGCAATCCTTGTTGAGAAAAGCATCAACCTTGGTCAAGGTGGTTTTGTAGGAGCGCCAGCAGCGTCAGGATCTAAAAGAAACTTTAATTCAGATGGCAACAAGAAGCCTTTCTCTTTTAGGGGAAAACAGTTTCTCTAGTAGTCTCGGCAAACGCAACAACAGAGGGGATTTAATGCTCAGGCTCAAGGTGGTGGAAAAGGTTCTAACTTTAAGAACAATCACAATGCTCAATGCAATAAACAAAATCAACCCAATCAGCCAGCTCAGAGTAGTCAGTCATTTGTTAGCAAGAACAGCCGACAGTAATCAAATGTACCATCTATGGGTAGAGGGTCTGGTAGGAATACAGAATGTTTTTCATGTGGACAGATTGGTCATTATGCAGTTCAGTGTCCACAGTGAGTGCCTTAGTTTTTTGGACCTAGGCCTACAACCTCAGAGTCTATAGTAGGTGATGCAGGCAGAGCTCATAGAGTGTTTGCAGCAGTTGATCATTGTCAGGTGGATCATCAGGGTACAGTGGTTGAGACCACAGGTGCTATTCGAGGTATATCTCTTTCAGTATTATTTGATTTAGGAGCTACAGATTCATTTATTTCACCATCTATAGTTTCTAAGTGTAAGCTGGAGGCGGTGAAGCAAGATCATGGTTAGCAAGTGGAACTAGCCTCAGGTATCAAGGTCTCCACGAATTTTGTAGTTCATAAGTGTGGGCTTAGCTTAGGAAGCTTTGTTTTGATAGTGGATCTTCGAGTCATACTCCTTGGTTCCTATGATGTGGTTTTAGGTATGGATTGGCTTGGAACTCATAAAGCCAGTATAGATTGCAGGAAGAAGATAATTATGTGCCAAGACGACCAAGGGAATGATGCAAGGATAGCTGGGGTACCAAGGCCTATATCTCTGCAGATGATTTTTGCTATGCAAATGAAGCTTCGCAACTAGATTCTAGCAGAAGCCCATTGTACACCATACTCAACACACCTAGGTGTTAAAAAGATGCATGCTGATTTGAGATGTTTGTTCTTTTGGTTTGGAATGAAGCGAGATATTGCTGATTTTGTGGCTAGGTGTCTTGAGTGTCAGAGAGTCAAGGCAGAGCATCAGCACCCAGCTGGACTTTTGCAGCCAAATCTCATTCCTTCTTGGAAGTGGGATATTATTTCCATGGATTTCATTGTAGGATTACCTTTGACAGTTTGTCGTCATGATGCTATCATGGTCACGGTTGCTCAGTTGACTAAGGTGGCACATTTTTCACCTATCAGGTCTTCTTATACAACAGCTTCTGTAGCTAGTGTCTTCATGCGTGACATTGTGAGATTACATGGTATTCCTAGAAAGATCATTTTTGATAGGGATCCTGTATTCACATCTGCATTCTGGACATCGTTGCAGCATGAGCTTGGAATGCAGTTAAACTTCAGCTCGACATATCATCCAGAAACTGATGGTCAGATGGAGAGAGTGAATCAGGTGTTGGAGGATATGTTACGAATGTATGTGATGGATAGGCAGACACAGTGGGAGGATTATCTCTATCTAGTGGAGTTTTCTTATAACAATGGATATCATAGTTCTATTGGCATGGCACCTTTTCAGGCATTATATGGTCGTCCTTGTCGTACACCCTTAAGTTGGGACAACCTTGAGGATCACATTTTTTTAGGTCTTGAGATGCTTCGTGATATGGAGCAATAGGTAGTACGTATCTGTGAGCATTTAACTACGAAACAGGATAGATAGAAGAAGTATGCTGATGCTCATAGGTCTGATAAGCAGTTTGCAGTAGGAGATAAGGTTTTCTTGAGAGTGCGTCCGTGAAAGAGTCCGATCCGATATGGAAAGGGTTCTAAGTTAGCACCTCGTTTTGTAGGACCATTCGAGATTTTGGAGAGGATTGGCCCAGTTGCTTACCGCCTTGCTCTACCATCATGATGTTTTCCATGTTTCAGTGCTTAGGCAGTATATTCCTGATACTGTACATGTTCTTGATTGGAATGCATTACAGGTAGAGGACGGGCAACTGGCTTTAGAACCGGTTCGTATTCTGGAGCAGCGGGGGTTGAACCTTAGAGGTCGAACCATCGAGCAGGTAAGGGTCCAATGGGACCCTACTGATGTTTCTTCAGCTACTTGGGAGGATGTAGCTAGATTGAGGGAGTTATATCCTTATTTGTTTGTAGGCTTCTAGGAGTAAGCCTAACCCAAGGGGGGGTGGATGTAGTGCCTACCCTCGTTCACATCTTCTCTGGACATATTATTGCTATTGTTATAAGACTTTGATGGACTAGTTTATATAGATGGATTAGTGGTATTGTTTTGACAATATCAGACATTATATTATGGATTCAGTTATCATGTGATGAGATCATTTAGACTATATATTTCATGTATGTATGATGATCACTATATTGTTTCCAGTTATTGCTGATGATTAGTTAGATGGTTGTTTATCTTATGTGCTTTATTATGGATACTTACCCCATACTTGCATGTGTATGGTGTGCATGTTTTCTTATTGTATGGCGTTTCTGATGTGGTTAAGGAAGGGAGTCGTAGTCACCTGCTTAGTCGGGATCTACACGATGCACCACTTCTGCCATTGCCTATTTAGCTTAGCACTATATATTTTGTATGTACATGCATGGCTTTTTCTGCAGGTTGCAGGTACCGGGTATCGACTTCCCTGAATTGCCAAGATGAGCGTAACCTATTATACTATCTCAATGATAAGAGAGGGGAGATAAATTCTCAAGTCCAAATCCCGAACCCTAAAACCATTTGTGCTAGTGAGTTAGGACAAGTATCTGAGTTGAGTACCCACTGAATGTGTCGGATGACATATTTTGTGATTTTAAAGCTTTTAGACTGATTTGGTATGAATTGTTCTATGATGGGTTTTCATATTTTATCATGAAGGTCCATGGTGAATTTTCTATTAACTAAGTTTTAATAAATAGATTTAATTAACCAATTAATTATTTGAGAGATTAAATATCATGATTTTGATATTTTGATTATTAATTAAAGGAGAATTAAATTAAAAGAAAATTAGAAATTAAAATAAATAATAAATTATAAAATATTAATTAATTAATAAACAAATATTAATAATAAAAGTTATAAAAAAAAATTAAAAAATTATTTAAATAAAAGTATGAAGATTAAAGTGGGAGTTATAAATATTTAAATGAAAATTAATTAAAAAGTTATTGGAGTTATAAGTTTGCATGGGAAATAATGCAGTTCCCTATTTTTCATGTGTCAACAACATGGGGGTTAGTGCATCAATTAAGCACATGGTGTCTACAACCCTAGGGCTTATCTAAAAGGCTGGAAATAGGTCCATGCTTAGTTGGCGATATCTTTCAGCTGATTCTAGAAGCATTCTAGGGTTATCTGAAAGCTCTTTATATTCGGGCATTCCTTAATAGCTTGGGGAGAGAGCGGGGACATAGCATGGATAGTATGGTTAGCATGGAGAATAGTTGAGGCATTGGAGGATTTGAGAAAATTCTGAAGAAGGGAAGCTTGCTCTGCGGGTTGTCTGAGGATAAGCGAGTTTAGCATCAGAATCCGGGTAGATTCTTGTCATTTCATTATGATACTTCTGCATCTTGCTTTTCCTTGTCTTCTTCGTATTTTCCATATGTCCTCATTGTGCATTTTCAATTTGGGGCAATTAAGTTTTATTTAAGAATTCTATATGTTTAGATCTGAAAATAATATGGACTAGGGTTGCAAATTCATGGACAAATCCATTAGAATTAGTCATCAGAGAAATTCTTAAGAGAACAAGTTCATAGAGAGGTTTTGATAATGAAAGCTTGTAATTTTATAAACAATCTGAGATTTTGTATATTATATATATATATATACATATATGTATATATATACATAAACCTTGTTATATATATATATATATATACATACATATATATATATATGATATGTATTTATATAATGGTATCCTTATTTTGGCAGAATCGCAACTTGTTAAATCGTGTTGCGATTGTTTGATTTCATAAGAGCTTATGCATATTGGGTGGGGGCGGAAGTCGCACCCCGTACCCATGTATTATGGGGCGCACAGTACCTGCTGTGCAGTGTACCTGCGACTACATTGGTAGCCGTGGCAATGGTCACCACAGTGACAGCCGACGGTACATCGATTCGGCTCTGGTCTAAGGAAACCTTGTTAATTCGATTTCCTTTACGAAATGGATTTAATAAAATTTGGTTCCGTATTTTATAAAATGCAAAAAAATATATTAAGTATTATATTATATATGTACGTATGTATATGTTTAAATATAAATATATATATATATATATATATATATATATATATATATATATATATATATATATATATATATATATATATATAAAGATGTAAAGTTGTTAATAAAAGATTTATAAATTCATCTCTTTTTAATGATGAATAGTTTTGTAATTTTATAGTTTTAACTATGAGGAATTAATAGTTTAAGATCATAAGATAAATGAAGCATATGAAAGTTTAGTTAGTGGAAACATCTTTTAAATGTTATAATTGGGAAACTAAAGTTTAGAGGGAATTTTTAATCCATCCAAAAAAAATAATACATGGATAAACGTAGGAAAATGTTCTTGGAATACAAAACTGAGATTATGCATATGAATTCAAATTTGAAAACTTAGCAAACCAAAAACATGTGTTTACATTGTGTATTCATCATGCTAATGTTTTGGGTTTTGGGTTGACTAGTGTTGACCGGTATAGGACGTCTACCAGAGGCTTGGGGGTTATGTGAATGTGATGTCTTGATGATGTTTTCATTCGATCTTTATAAACCCAACCATGATAATGTGATGGAATGCTCTATGAATTGGTTGTGGATACTGATTGTTATAGTTGAGATTTCTTATGTCTGGAACCCTTGACTTAACCATTATTTTGGTCATCGATTAGTTATCCTTGGATATATTCTAGTTGCCATGATGGGACTAATATGTGGATTTATTATTGATGATGTCATGATGTGACATGTTTGACTCAACCATTTTAGAGTCTTCAATCAGTATGATTTTGAGATATATTTTGGTTATTGAGAACCAATGGATATTTTGATTATTAGTGATACTTCAGTTGCCAATAGAGAGCTGTTGTGTTCATGATTTTCTATGGATGTTGCTCATGGTGATTTGATGCTTTTATGCATATTTAATGATTTTTAATCATGGATATTTGTTGATTCCTTATTATGGTGATTTTGTGGACTTTCTTTATGATTATGATACCATGAGCATTAGGGTAGGATATCTGCATGTAGTGTCGGGAAGTGGCTTGCAATGGGGGCCGGGGCCCTAAGAGGCTGCTAGGGTAACTCATTGTAAGTTGGTTAATAAGTGATAACATTCACACACTTAATACTAACTGAATGAACCTAAAAAGATAAGAGTTTTTGTTCTCGCCCATGCCTTGAGTGCTTGTATAGGCTAGGATGGGAGTAGAGAGAACGCATGGTTGCGACCTTGCATTCCATAGTATGCCTTGTCAGTATGAAAGGATACTAGTGGCCGCATGAGATCTGTATGGACCCATGGAGTTTAGCTAACTGCCAGGGTAACTTGTACGAGATAAATGCGATGACACTTTCCCGCTTGCATAGTAGGTTCCTACATGTCATTGTGTGCCTCTGGGAAGTAGATGTTTGTTTTGTGTTTGGAACCTTTGAGTTAGTATACTTTTAGGATTCTTGGACTTTAGAGTCGTGTGCTATGTGGTTTTGATAATCTATTTTGGGACTTGAGATTATCTCCTCAGCACGGTGGGAGTGGACCACTTAGGTACTACGCGGTCGGGTGGTAGTGTATTTTCCACTCTTATCATTTGAGATTCGTTGAGACTTTGTGGATAATGTGTCCTTCGTGATGGTGGATATGTATCCTTTCATTAATGATTAGCATATGTTAGATGATGATATCTTATGCTTTACTTTTTGTGTTAGTAGGATGTTAGGAGTGGCATTCCTACTATGATAATACCGATGACCTCTTCGATGCTTGGAATGTTATGCATAGAGGGATGGCTAGGATCCACAATGGTCTAATGATGCTATTAACGGTTGGGAGGAACCGTGCACTTAGTTTATTTATTTGATCTTTCTGATAGATGTAAATGGCTTTTATGATGATGTATCATGAGTATCATGTGATGTATCATGGATTAGAATAGGATGATGTACTTTATTCTACATGTGTATATTCTTTTAAGCCTTCATACCCTGTGACATGTACAGTGGATGAATGAGCAGTTGGATATGTAATAATTGAACATTGGACTTATCATATTATTTCATGTGGATGTTGTACTAGATGGATTCATGTAAGTAATTCACGTTAAGGGGATCTTAAAGAATGTAATATGTTGTATATGTTAAGTTTACTCTTTAGATGGACATTGCTATTGCTTCCGTTATTGTGCATAAGTTGTAAGTGGTAATTACTTTAAAAAAAAAAAATGCTACCAAACTTAGTGAAATACTAGGTTGATTCTTTGGATCCCTTGACGGGGCATTACAGGTCTTAGGACCCTTAGGGACCTATTTGGTTTGATTGAATGGGTCGAAAGGGGTGCATTTCATGACAATATATGTAGGACCCATAGGGACCTATTTGGTTTGTTTGAATGGGTCAAAAGGGGTCATAAGATAACCTATGGCCCCTTTTGACACATTTCATGACAACATATTTCCCTAGGGATCTTAGGACCCCTAGAGACCTATTTGGTTTGATTGAATGAGTCGAAAGGGATCATAAGATAACCTATGAACCCTTTCAATGCATTTCATGACAACCTACGTCGCTAGGGTTCCTAGTACCCCTAGGGACCTATTTAGTTTGATCGAATGGGTTGAAAGGGGTTATAGGATAACCTATGACAGCTTTTGATGCATTTCATGAACCTATGACTGCTTTTGATGCATTTCATGATAACATATGTCCCTGTGGGTCCTAGGACCCCTAGGGACATATTTGGTTTATTTGAATGGGTCAGAAGGGGTCAAAGGATAACCTATGATCACTTTCAATGCATTTCATGACAACATATGTCCCTATAGGTCCTAGGACCCCTAGGGACCTATTTGGTTTGATCAAATGGGTTGAAAGGGGTCATAGGATAACCTATGACCCCTTTTGATGCATTTCATGACAACTATGTCCCTATGGGTCCTTCAACCTCTAGGAATCTATTTGGTTTTTTTTGAATGGGTCAAAAGGGGTCACAGGATAACCTATGACCCTTTTGATGCATTTCATGAAAATGTATGCCCCTACTATTTTGTTTGATTGAATAGGTCGAAAGGGGTCATAGGATAACCTATGACCCCTTTCGATGCATTTCATGACAACATATGTATGTATTTGATTTGATCTAATAGGTTGAAAGGGTTTTGACACATTTCATGATAACATATGAGCCTAGGACCCCTACAGACCTATTTGGTTTGTTTGAATGGTTTGAAAGGGGTCATAGAATAACCTATGAACCCTTTCGATGCATTTCATGACAACATATGTCCCTTGTGGTCCTATGATGACTAGGAACCTATTTGGCTTGATTGAATGGGTTGAATGGGGTCATAGGATAACCTATGATCCCTTTCAACACATTTCATGCATCTATTCGGTTTGATCGAATGTGTTGAAGATGCATTTCATGACACCATATATCCCTAGGGGTCCTAGGACCCCTATGAACTTATTTGGTTTGATCGAATGTGTTGAAAGGGTCATAGGTTATCCTATGACCTATTTTGACACATTTCATGATAATATGATATTTAATAATAATATAATACTATATATTTTAATATAATAATAATATATTACTAGATTATATAATAATAATCATATATTACTATATTATATTTAGTAATAATAATAATATAATAATAACAGTCAATAATAATAATGATGTCCACACTTCCCAAATTTTGGTTTCCCTCCAAAATTTGGGCTATGAATCTTTGGGAAAAATTTTGGCCACCACTTTTCGAGTACCCAATTTCACATTGGGTACTCGATCTAGTATCGAGTATTTACCAAACTTGTTTGGTCAACTCAAAAAAAATGTTTGATATAGATTTCAATGATATTCACAAGTAGCCATCTGACAATATTTTTTTCATCAAAATTCAATGAAATGAAAAGGGTATTTTTATAACACTCTCAAGATTCCATTGATATAATTGCTATCAAATTTTGTGTTTGATAAGTATTTATTAGTTAATTTTTAATGAAGATGTTTGTAAACTGTTGATTGACATACTAATTGTAAAATAGATATAACTTTCAAATGGTATAACATTTTTGAAATCTAAAAGTTGTGTCACATTCTATGCTTTTCCTAGTATAAGATTTATTTTTTGTAAAGTTTTCAATTAGTTAAGGTGGTCAAACACGAAAGTTTTTTTATTCTAGAAATGTTATAGTAGAAAATTCATATTTAATTATTTATTTAGAATAAAAATACCCAAAAATATGTGTCACATCCAGGCATGAGTCTATTTTTAAAAAAAATCTATAATTATATTAAAAAATATTATAATTTGATTTTGATTAAGGTGCTCAGACATACACTTACTTTTTATTTTTGCCCTAAATTTTTTGTAGTATTGCATTAAAATCCAAAATTTTGATAAATCAAATAATTTTTTCTCTAGATAACTAGTAGTTTAGAAATTACATTCAATTTCCTATAGATTCTTTTCTTACAAATTTTTGATGTAAAGCTCGTAACTACTTAAAAATTACATGTCAAGTTAACATTACCCTAATTTGTTATTTTTCACTGCCACTTAAGGCCATAGTTTGGTTGACCATGATCTTGCACATACCCACATCCATCATCATATTCATCTATGTCCAAAACTTTCTATCAACTAGTTATGCAGATGTACCCTAGAGAAAAAACACAATGTTTATGATTTAAACCATGATTTTGAGTAATTGAATAACTCATCCCAATAGGAGTATAACCTCTTGCACCCGATACCCTAACAACCTTAGCACATTGTAATGTAATTATCATATTTAAAATTAAGCTACTTAAGGGCACTTCTAGTGAATTGATAATCTTTGTCTTCAAATATCTAATAATTCATAAGAGGGTAAGTATTAAATTATACAATTGCAACAATAATCAAATCATTATATGTAAGAAAGCCAACATTTATCATAATGTCCTCTACATGGTTTCTAGCAACAACAAAAATGTTTCCCCATACCTTTGCCTTGTCATGTTCATATACCCATTCAAATCTCCTATAAATGATTTAACAAAGAAATTCACATTGAATATCTACATATGAAGAGGGGTCTTACAGTTACTTATTTTTTAAAACAAAAAAATGTGGTTAGCAATTAGCATGGTCACTACCTAAATCTAAGAATTTGGAAAGTAAAATCAAGATTATCAATGATTGAACCAAATGTCAGATATGTCTAAGTCCAAGTTTATGAAATATCAGCTTAAACCCTCCCTTGCATATAGAGAGAAAAAATCCAAATAGAAAGGATTACACTCTAATAAAGGACTATTGAAAACTATCTTGGCAGAAAAATAAGCATCCCTAAGTCCAAATCAACCCAAGTGGGAAACTAAGGTAGAAAACATGAAAGCTAAACATGGCGTGAACCAGATTTTAATTCCTCCATATAATATTAGTTCAAAGATTAGGTCCATCCAATCTTTCTCACATACTTGCATGATCATAGTTTTACTTTCAAGTCTTTATATAGGACCATCATTTAGAAGTCACCCTTTAGGCATTTATAATACATATCCTTAGATAGATCATGCTTTTGAAAACCCAAATCTTAATCCAATCAAACCTAATCCAAAACCCAAAAATACAAAAAATTGGCATCACCATCATTTGAGTTTTTTACCCTAATTTTTATACACATACTTTCTACATCTTTCCCTTTCATTAAATGGTGTCTAGGGTAGCTAACCTTGTCACTTGTAATCCTTATCACCTTGTTGTATAGGTTAGGATACATTTGACAACCCATGTATTCCAAACATCATAGGCTTATCCTAGGTTGATAATCCACCACATCTAAAGCTCAATTAAGGTACAACTCACAACCTTTTCACACCAAAAAATCCTTAGTTCTTTTAGACACAATGTCCCTAGGACTTGCATACATCATCCTAACATCACTCATCTTGTCCCTTTAACATCACCCATCCTTAGATAGTAGGAAATCCTTTCATGCTATTTTTAGGAAGTCATCCAAATCATAGAGAGACATATGCATCACTTTGTATTTTGTCAGCATCATAGTTGCATTCTATATCTAAGTGCATTCTCATTTCATGCCAATCCAATCATTTTTTAGAAAGAGGGGGGATATGGATCACACTCAAATAGACAGGTCATCTAGTTTAGACCCAAATCCAAAAAACACTATGTCATGTATGACCAACCCCAACTAGAAAAAGAAAAAAAAGTGGGCATGGGATCATGAATCACCTTGGAAATGCCCAACTTATCAACAATATCATTGACCTAAATCATGATACCATGCTAGCACACTTTCTAAGTGAAAATAAAAGATGATTTGATCCTAGGATATTTCCACCACCCAACGGTCCAATGGACCCCACACATCCCTTATACATCCCAAGGGGAATGTTCTAGTGAGTTATAAAATGGTTTATGGACCCATTTTCAAGACACTCAGGTCAAAACCCCCATCCCTCCCAAAGAATTCAAACTTTCATCACTCAACCATTGGTCCATACTATATCACAATAGCCCATAGCTACACAAGAAACACCAACCAACACTCCCACCACTATAACTTGATGCAAGGGGGCAATAGATGAAAGATAGGGAAAAAGGCTCACCTAATAACCAACCAGATCTCATTGAGAAAAAAAAACATAATTAATTAAAAAAGGACAACACCAAAAGGAGAGCGAGCCAAAAATATTTATTTATTCATCAGATTCTCATCATACATGCTCAACTATGAGACCTTCTGGGCTATGAGGCCTTTTGGGTTATGACCAATACAAATATTTGGTATAGAAAGTATCCTCCGTCATGTAAGATCTATAATCCCTTCTCCCAATTCTAACCACCAAAATTTCTCCCTTTAAACCTAGATCAAGACCCTATATTGATACTTGCCAAAATGGCTTACATAAGTTTCTAGATCATCACATTGAATAAAGACGACCAAATAATGGTCTACACACATCCGAATAATTGATCCAATACAATAAATTAGAACCAAGAATTAAATAAAAAGGTTAACTCTAAAATAAGAACCAAATAGACAACTTGGTTAGAGAAGAATAAGACATCTTCAAACAACAACCACAAAAATTATTTGAGGCACTTAGTGAACACAAGACAGAAATCACTCAGTAAACAAAGAACCCAATCCACTCAGTGGATGAATATAGAAACACATCCGCCAAGCCTACTACAATGAAATCATCAAATAGGTTCACAACAATAACTGAGCACATATCTACCAAGCAGGATAACAATGCAACGTAAGATGCTCCAACATTAGACAACTAGGGTTGAAAAGAGATGATTCTCTAAAATCATGAGTGTGGCACAACACAAGCTAAATCCAAGTCAAATTGAGAGATCCAAGAAACATCTTCAATTGACATATTCTTCCACTTTTCTAGATACTCAAAGTAATCCTTTCATCTTGTACTCTTGCCAATTCTCTAGTCCAAAATTTGCTCTATCTCTTTTGTTTGCTTCTTAGGCTAGTCACTTAGTATAGTCAACTCATCATCAGATTCATGATACTTGTACAAATTAGAAACATTGAATATAGGATATATATACATGTCATTAGGTAACTCTACTTCATAAGCATTGCCACTATCATATTTCCTCAAGATTTTGCAAGGATCGAGCTTTATTTTCAACTTACTATATGTGACAACAAGAAATATACCCTTCTTCAAACAAATTATGAACTCAGTACCAACTTCAAAAATCATATGCATTCTTTATTTATCTGTATTCTCCTTGTATTTATGATTACTCTATTCCAACATATATTTTATTTGCTCATGTGAAGATTTCATAAATTCAAAAAATTCATTACCTTTGACACTTCTCTTTGTTTCACCAACAACATTCCTCAAATATGATATACCTCTAGGTTACATTCAAGTAACATTATCAAAAGTTGTCTTTCTTGAAATCTTGTTCACATAATTATTATATACAAACACTATTTGTGTCAATACCAAATCCTAATTACTCAATTTATCTCTAATTAAGCATATCAAGAAATTACCAAAGCTTCTATTCACAATGTCTATTTGTCCATGGATAAATATACAACTTCTATTCACAACCTCTATTATTTTGTTGTCATTGATTTTAAACTTGTTGGTAAGAAATTTACTTATAGTGTAGAGTGCTATATTATTTGATTGATGAAGAGAATTTGAAAAGAAGAGATCATGAGATGACCTAGTGAAAGGTTGGGTTAAGATGTGTAAGTGTGATGGAAATACTATGGACACTTGGTAAGTTAGTACTTGATATGATAATATATTGTTTTTTCATTGAACTAAGCAGGAAGGAAGATCAATTGAGAGGTAAAATAGTTGATTGAAGAAACCAAGCTAGTAAGCTTCATTGAGTATCTAAAGTAGAAGATTAAGGAACTTAAGTATTGCTAAGTATCAACATTGGCCAAGTGACAAATATTATTGAGTGATAACACATCTGAGCTATACAATGTTAGAAAAGCAAGATAGTTCAGTGATGACTGAATAATCTAGTGAAAATTGAGTAGTATAGGATACTAATAAATAAGTGTTAGCAAAATTTTTTTTTTTTTGAGAGATTCAAGATTTGAGGCCATCAAAATTGAATTCTTGAAATAATCAAAACTTGTTGACAATAAAGATTGATGAGTTGGACTATTTAATGCATGAGAAGGATTAGTTGAGTGATCGAAGGATAAGATTTGAAGAGATGTTTCTAGAAGTGTAAAGAAGGAAGAAGAACATAAGATGGTTGGATTCATTGAGTGTGTTGAATCTAATCATAACCCTAAGATCTACGGTTATGTTTAAGAAACAAAAGGTCAAAGATTCCTATTTAAGGAAGCATGTGAGATTTTTTATGTTGTTTTTGGACTGGGATTTGTGGAGACAAGTGGAGAATACACTTGCAAAGGAGAAGTGTGAAGTTTGTGAATTGTAGGATTGCTTGGATTTGCCAAGTAGATCTAAGTTGATGAGAATGTTGGAGTCCAGTCAATGAACCAAGATTGAGCTAAATAGAGATCTAAATTTGCAAAGTGAGTTGTATGTTATTAGATCAAACCTAGTTGTTACTTGCCAACCATTGTGGCATTAATAAAATCCTCTTGATTAAGGTTGACCTAACAGTCACTTATAAATCCTTTAACAAGGTGACACTGTAAGTGAATGTTCTAAAATCCTCTAACAAGATAGCTCCTAAAAGGGTGATTAAATCCTTTAATAGGGTCACACCTAACAATGTATTTTGTAACCTTTAATAGGATTGGCTCCTAACAGATCTCACTTCAGAAAAGTAAAAAAATGGTAATATTATTTGGTGGTTTTCTCCAAATTGGGTTTCCACTTTAAATCCCAGTTTCAAACATTTGTGTGGATGTTTTTTATGTATTTATGCTACTTATTGATTTTAAGTTTGAAGTTTATTGTTAACTATGTTATTATTCTTCTAGTCGACACACACTGAACAAATAGCTAAAATGGAGTGAATAAGTTGAATGGTGATGAATAATTTAATTTGTTGAAGTTTTTATAAGTTTATTTTATACATTTGGACCTAAGAATAACTAATTCACCTCTCCTCTTAGTTATTCTAAATATTCTAACATAATTATGACTTGACATCATGTCATAGACAAAGTACTGACAGATGAATATGAAATCAAAGAAAATAAATACAAAATAACATACAAAAGAGTGAAAAGTACCATCCTTCCCTCAACTAAAATTTGGCATGAGGTCCCACCATGCTAGTGTATATAAAACTAGTATGTAGACAAAAAATCTTATTTTGGAAATTAAATGATATATAATAAGTATGATGGAAAATTACTACTTACTTTGTTATGATTTTTGAATGCATGTTGCATAGTGTCCTTGTGCTTAATTGATATGGTAAAGTGGATGATGAAATAGATGGAAGGTGAGTTGGAAAATTATTATGGAGAAGTAATTTCACATAAAGTAAAAAGTTTATCATGACATCTTTGAATTAATTCAAAGAGATGACTTAACTTGGGCACTTGACCTATTTCCTTCTACTGCATGAGTGTAATGATGTTCTTCAAGTTGAGACTATTGCATGAAATCTTCTTTATTGTATGGTTTGTGAAGAGCATCATTTGGTGACCATTGACCAATATTTTGAACCATTTAGGATCTATGGTCACAAAGACAAAGATTATTTCATATGGGCCCGACCATCTAGTTTGAAATTTTCTTGGTGTATGCTGATAGTGGAAATCATATAGAAGTGCCTAATATCCTACAAAAAACTTCTTCTCCATAATTAATTTATCATGCCATTTATTTTTTTGTTCTTAAATGATCTCAGTATTGTGTAGAGAAGATTTACAATATTCACCTAAGCCATTAAGTTGTAGAGACCTTTCATGTTGACCTTGAGTGAGATTAATGTCCAGTTCTAGCATTGTTCAATGATTCTTATGATCAAATTCAATATGCATTACAACTACTTTTCCATAGACTAGCTCAAAAGGAGTGAAGCCTATAGTTGTTTTCCATGTTGTTCGATAAGCTCAAATTTCTTTAGGAAGGCAAATTGCCCAATCCTTCTTATTGATAGTTGTTATTTTTTGAAGACTACTTTATTTCCCTATTAATTATTTTTGATTGACCATTGGCCTGGGGATGGTAAGAAATTCCTCAATAAAAATTGGTGGAAGTTATGAACTTGAAGCTATTACTTCCCCCCAAGGCATATTGTTTCAAGTTCAATAAATCTCTCAACTTTTCTTTCCCTTAACCATTATTTAGTCCTCACAATGTTGAAGTTTCTAAACTATGTGATTTCCTTTTCTTTTTTACTCCAATCTATCTCAGGTATGGGGAAGCCTTGAATCTATTTTAAGTATTTCAAATCCACCAACTATTCATCTTTAGCCTCTTCAATTCTTTTGATATTCATTTGTCACCCGAGTCTTCTTTTAACTTGAAGATCATTCGAGAAATTGGCCCAATAATCCTCTAATTAAGATTCATGCATGAATAACAAGTTCACTTTAAAATGGACTTCTCCACAATCCTTATTGTCAAATTTAGACTTGGTTTGATAAGGCTTCAAGCTCATGAGTTTTAGCTCATTTCTGAGGTTGAAGATACTTGAGATGATTTATAGAAATAATGGCCAAGTTCAATAGGAAATACATACTTGAAACCCTTCTTAGGCTTGAATTTTTTGTCTACATGAGTGACTTGTTTGTAAATATTAATTAGCACATATTTATCTAGATAGTATCTAGCTAGCTTCAATGGTTCTCCTTCAAATCCTCCTAACCTCAAGTATGTAAACTTTAAGAACTAAATTAAGTGATTTTCATAGATCATAATTAGTTGTACTACCTCTTTGAATAACCTTTGATTCTCTATCCCCTATAATTCAAACACAAAGTTTGTCAAAAATACATCTTGAACCTTTCTAAAGTTCTTTGGATTTCTTTTCTATTATAACAAAGGGTGATACTCATAAATTATCACATCTTCAACCAATGTTAATGTGGTAAACCTTTGTATTCTCTACAACATGCAAGGATATAAAATAAGTAAGAATTCATGTAAAATACAGCCAACTCCCAAGCTTGGATGAGTTCTTCATAAAGCCTATCACCAATCACTTCATCCCACTCTATTTATCTTCTTTCTTTGAGTATGACTTGGATGAAAAAGTATTTCCAATCTTCTCACAAAAAAGGCATGATGGTTTCCCTTCACTCTACTTGTGAAAATAACAATGTCTCTTACATCCTTAAACAAGTGTTCCCTTGTTAGAGGTCATGACAAATAGGATCCTCCCTTTCCTAGTTTTAGTAGCCAATTCTTAGCAATGATGTTATTGTAATCCTTTTTTTTCATGGAAAACTAGTTGTAGGAAATACTGATGGTCTATTCCTCAAAGGTCTTCATGGTAGGAATCCCCATGGAACCCATCATAGTATCTTGGCTTATCCAGACAAGTGCTTCACAAGTAAAGGTTTGAATGCATCTTTCTATTATATCATACCCATTTCTTCACTCAAGTACTAGCTCTGGATGTAATGCTATCCCAAAAAACCCTGTACCTTGAATTGTACAACTTTTGGAAACTTTATCCACCATAGATCTAGGCTCTTCATTTTGAAATATATTGAGTACCCTTTTTGTATTTTCATCTTGTTAGTACACATATGTACCCAAGTTTGAAAACTTGTAAATTGGTTTTCGAACCACTTTGAACCTTAGTTAAAAGTAGTTTGGAGTGTTTCAGTGGTACAAATGATCCATTCTACAGTTTTAATGCAAGAAAAGTTTATAAATCCAATAGTATAGTGATCAAAGTTTCAAAATTCAAGTCTTGGGTTACAAATTCAAGGTTCTGTAATGGGGGCAAACTGGCGGTCTTCTCTCCAAATTATCAAAAAAGTTTTAACTGCAAATTGCCTATTTGATAACATCTCTCATGAACACAATATAAAATTCTATAGATCATAAGGGGGATGATTTTCATAGGGGCTCATAATTACTAATTACCTTTTCAAGAGGTGGAAGTCATGCATTTGCAAATATTGTTGGAAGACGCTGCTGTAATTTCTATGACAACAAATTTGCAGGAAGCCAAAATAATAGTCTTAGTGCAGGGGGTATAAATCTCAATCTAACCATTAGATCATTCTAATGTTCAGATATGTTTTAATAAAAATAGTTTTATAAATCCTCTTCAAAGCGTTTTGTCAGATTATTTTTTGATCAAAAGTTACAGGCTTGTGAGTGCAACACTATCGGATCAGAAATGACAGTGACAATATCCAAAGCATAGTAAAATTGTCATATTACGAGGGTTTTATCTCACAATATAACCATTGGATTGATCTAAATCTTGGATATGTGTTGTAAATTATAGTTCTACAAATTATCTCCAAAGGGTTTTGTAAGATTCATTGTGGATCAAAAGTTATGGGTTCCTATTTGCACCTATATCAGATCAGTAATGAAAGTAACAAATATAGAGGATAGGAAACTAATTCTTGTTTTGAGGGCTATATATTCTAATACAACCATTGGATTAAGGTAAATTGTGGATGTGTTTTAAAAAACTTAATCCTCTAAAATCTATCCAAGCAGTTTTTCTTGATTATGTATGGATCAAAAGTTATAGGTGTTTCAATGCACTACTATCAGATTAGCACTCTGTCGCCAACAAATGCCACCTATCAGTATGCATATATCATAGGGGCCTCATATTATCAAAAATATTAGACAATGTTTATAATGATATAAAAAACATTAAAAAAGGAGAGATTGAAAATATTAAAAGGAAATGGGAAGTCATAAGGTTTTTAAAGATTCAGTTAGGGAAATTGAAGAGTTTTGACGGGAAAATGAGAAGATAATAAATATGCCAATAGCAAAGGTTGAGAGGATTCCATTATTTCTTGCTTCTGGACTGTAGACTATGTGCTACAGAAAGGGAGAAAAATTTCTAGATTTATTCCATTTCTTGTGAGAGAGAGATGGCAGAGCTTATTTCCTAAACTTTGTGTTAGAGATAAGAGAACTTTTGATTTGTTAATGTAATGTTAAAGAAAAGAGTTTCAGCTTTCCTTTAGATAGTGATTTTTGGATTGTAAATGTGTAAGAAGATTTTTGTGTCTTTTTCATTTAGAGAAGGGAGGTTGGAGGATAATTGTATTAGAACTTTGATTATGATGCATTTTCCTTCCACTAATCACAATCTTTGTGTTGTTTTCAGTTTTCTTTGAAATACATTTCATGGTCACTGTTTTCAGATTATGCTATCATTTCAAGATATCTCATAAAGTTTTGATTCCTCATTTTCTCAAAAGGATGGAAAATACTTCTTTGATCTCATTTACTTTGTAATGTAGCATTTGGACATGTGAACTTTGTGTTATCTAATGTTCTTTACTATTTTTTCTTTTTAATAACCCTAGTTTCTGCATCTACTTTGTACATGCAGGTAGATGTTTGTAATCCTTTTGTGCTTTTAGGTTAAAAGCATCCATATTTTAATTCATTGTAAATCATATATGGGGAGTTGTACCCGATAAAATTCAGAGGAAAGTTATCAATCCAATGATAACTTGTCCAACTATTAGTGCTAATTAGTCTTCTCATTTGGGCATTTAGGGTTATATTTGTATGTATTTTCTTGGAGGACAATTTGTTCACTAACACATCTATTTGTGTTGTCTGCCCTGCTTTTAGAAGCAAACTAGTTAGAGGAGTGGTTTTATTTTCCTTGGGAAGCTTAGGTCTACACAAAGACATTTGTAGAACTTAATATAATATTTCTTGAAATTCATGATTGATATAAAAAGGGAAAACCCAAAATAACCCTTAATTAAAGAGAAAGGAATTAAAAACCATAAAATTTAGGAAAGGCTTCTTTGAACTCATCCATAAATTTAACTCCACTTTCTAGGGAAGAAATAGTTACCTCACCTTCTCTCTAGTTCTTGTAAATTTTAGCTAAATCATTATGCATCACAAGTGATCATGACAAAATAGTAAAAAATGCTATAAGATTTTCCTCTTGTGATGTGCTTCATTAAATAGTAGAAACCTCACTAATTAGTTAACATGCTGCCAGTTTTAAATATTTACTCTTTGCACCTATCATCCTTACTCCATCATCACCTTTTTCAAAAATCATTAAATGTATGTCTTTTCATCTTTTACACATATAAATTCATGATGATTGGCTTTCATGATGATTGACATGCATGATCTCTTTTACTTAAGAGTCTTGAGCCTTGAACCATGAAATAGAAGGTTCAAACATTCATGTTCATCCACTTGTAGATTTTAGGAAAAAGTAGTAAGAGACTTAAATATGCCATGCCAATGACCCACTATAACTCTATGAACTTTGAACTTCAAACTATAGAAAATAAGGTTCAATTTTTTAGCTTCATTGAAGAGAACTTTCATCAAAAAAAATAAAAGAGACTTTACATACAATGGATCAACTTGGTGTCACATTTATGAGACAACAAACTCTGAACCTTGAAACATGAGGTTCAATTAAAGTTAAAAGAGTGGGACTTAATATTGGTATGAAAAAAACAAATATAATGACAAGGCCAACTTGGTGTTTGAAATAATTCTAAACTTGAACCTTGAGCTTCTTGAGTTCATGTTCAAAGTTCAATGACTAAAAAGGGGTTCCAAAATTCCCATGGTTACTTAATTTTTACAAGACAAAAGTATGGTTAATAGTTAGTATGGTCACTACCTAAATTTGAGAAGTTGGAAAGAAAAATCAAGTTTATTAATGATTGAACCAAATGTCAGATCCA
Source organism: Cupressus sempervirens (assembly GCA_028749045.1). NCBI lineage: Eukaryota > Viridiplantae > Streptophyta > Pinopsida > Cupressales > Cupressaceae > Cupressus > Cupressus sempervirens. Next base: position 677,628,510 of record CM053786.1, on the reverse strand, counting down.
CATAAGCCCAATTTTAAGAACTATAAGCTTAAACCTCCCTTGCATATAGAGATCAAAAAGCAAAAGAGAAAAGATTAAACTTGAACAAAGGAATATTAAAAAATATTTTGGTAGAAAAACAAGCATCCCTAAATGCAAATCAACTTGAGGGGGAAACCAAGGTATAGAACATGAAAGATAGACATAGTGTGAATCGTAGTTTTATTTCCTTCATATAATATTGGTTCAAAGATTAGGTCCATGCACTCTATCTCACATAGTTTCATGATCATAGTTGAATTTTAGTCTTTATTTAGGACCATCATTTAGAATTCATCCTTTAGGCATTTATAATATATCATCCTTAGATAGATCATGTTTTTGAAAACCCAAATCTTAATCCAATCAAACCTAATCTAAAGCTCAAAAATACAAAAAATTGGCATCACCATCACTTGAGTTTTTCACCCTACATTTTAAATACACATCTATTTTACATATTTCCCTTTTACTAAATGGTGTCTAGGGTAGCTAACCTTGTCACTTTTAATCCTTGTCACCTTGTTGTATCGGTTGAACTACATTTGACAACCCATGTCTTCCAAACATCATAAGTCTATACTAGGTTGATAATCCACAATACCTGGATCTTAATTATGATACAACTCACAACTTTTTTGACACCAATAAATCCTTATGTTATTTAGACACCTTTTCCCTAGTACTTTCATACATCATCCTAGTGTCACTCATCTTGCCCCTTTTTACATCACTCATCCTTAGATCTTAGGAAATCCCTACATCCTAGTTTTAGGAAGTCCTCCAAATCATAGAGAGGCATAAGAATCACTTTCCATTTACCACCATCATATTTTCATTTTACATCTAGGTATATTCTCATTCCATTCCATTCCAATCAAATTTTATAAAGATAAATGATATGGATCACTCTCAAATAGATGGGTCATCTAGTTTATACCTAGATCTTGAAAGTGATATGATCATGTATGACCTACCCCAAATGGAAAAAGAAAAAAATAATGGGCATGTGATCCACCATGAATGCATTCATAAATCACCTTGGGAATGCCCAATTTATCAATGATATCATTAACCTAAATCATGACACCATCTTGGTACACTTGTAGAGTGAAAAATAAAGCTCATTTGATCATAGGACATTTCCACCACCCTTCGGTCCAATGGACTCCACACATCCTTTATACATCCAAAGGGGAATGTGCCAATGAGTTATACAATAGTTTATGGACCTATTTGTAGGACACTCAAGTTAATGCCCCTATCCCCCAAAACATTCAACCTTCAACTACTCAACTATTGGGCCATACTATGTTGCAATAGCCCATGGCTATGTAAGCAACACCAATCAACACTCCCACCAATACAACTTGATGCAAGGGGGAAATAGATGAAATTTAGGGCCAAAGGATTGCCTAATAATTAACCAATCCTCACTGAGAAACACAACACAAGAAAATTCACAAAGTACAACACCAAAAGGAAAGAGAGCCAAAAATCTTTATTTATTCATGAAATTTTCATCATACATGCCTGATTATGAGGCCTTCTGGATTATGAAAAATAAAAAGATTCAAATACAAAAATTATCCTCCAACATGTGATATCTATGATCCCTTTTGTTAATTCTAACCCCCCAAATATGCTCCCTTTAAACCAAGACCAAGACCCTAGATATTTATACTTGCCAAAATAGCTTACAAAGGTTTCTAGATCATCATAATTAAGGAGGCCAACCAAATAATAGTCTAAATACATCTTAATGATTAATATAATACAATAAATTATGACCAATAACTATATATAAAGGTCATCTCTCAAATAAGAACTTGACAGACAACTTGGTGAGAGAAGCAAAAGATGTCACCAAATAACAACCACAAAAAGTCATTGAGGCAATCAATGAATGAAGATCCTGAGCCACTTAGTGAATGCAAACATAAACATATCCACTAAGCCAACAACAATGAAATCATTGAATAGGTTCACAATGATAACTAGGTGCATATCTACTGAGCGGGATAACAATGAAACCTAAGATTCTCCTGTTGGAAATATTCAAGACTAGATAAGTTATTGAGAGGGGAGGAGTGAATCAGTAACTTCAAATTTTTTTTTAAAATTCACCACAAATCCATCTATACTACTGTACACATTAGTATTGAAAGATAAAACATTCATCACATAAAAGAACACAATGTTTTAGTGACCCAGAAACCTTCCAAATAGAAAGCAAAACTGGGGTGGGGATGGTACCCAAAAAACTTCACTACTGTAGCACAAAGTTGGCTTGTTAAGGCTCACATTGACCGCTTCTAGTGATCTTCCCTATTAGGAGCACAAAGGACTGCTACGTCCACCTTGTTAGGAGATTTACAAACATACAATAGAGTATGCACTCGGTTAAGAGATTTATACAAAGACTATTAAGGCTACCTTGTTAAAGGATTTAAAAATTGATTCACCTATTAGGATGAAGCAGTGGATCTACTTACAACTAATTACTAATAAGATCCTTTATGCACCGATCACCTTATGTGATAGATATGACTTTTCTGCTCCTGTATTGACCTTGCTACATTCCTTAAACTACTATTGATAATCCTTTGCATGCACTTTTCAAAAATACTTAATAGTAATTCAACAAAATGATATCTTACAATGCATCTTACACATATACCTTTCCAATTTACAAAACTGCAAGGTTGACTAAAATACAAGTGAACAACACATTACAAAGTTGGCCCAATAGTAAATAACTCAGGTTCACTAAACTAACTCGGTGACCTTTTGATACTTGGCATCCACTGCATTACACAACATTGTCATGCACTTGGTAGAAGTGAAGGCTCAGTCCATATTGATCACTTGATTTAGTTCTAAACTCGGTGACCACTGGTGACTCAGTAGATGTAGTGCCACTCGGTAGATACTACACGTTTAGTTTACCTTGCTTGACTTAGTAAACACTACTTCTTCCAACGCTTGGTTTACACTAAATTTCCATGACATAAAATTACTACTCGATAGACATTGTGAAGCTCAGTAGACATTGCTAGTCTTCAAATTGCCTGTATTCACTCGGTAGCCACTATTTTTCTCAGTGTAAACTACTGAACACTTCGAAGCTTGGTTAACACTAGAATGCTCGGTGAGTGTAGGAAACTAAGTGCTGAGCTCAATAGCTACACTGATATAGATAAGTGTTGTCACTACTGGCAATAATAACTTAACGTCAAAAATCTCCCCCTTTGGCATTAGTGACAAAACACTTATAAGCCAAAACATATGTACATAATATGACTCACTAAATTTTGGTTTTTCAAAATTTATCTTTGTAAAGCTGCTGCATAAACATTCCTACATATATCTCCTTGATGACACATAATGTATATACAAAGATACTTATGTACATAGCTATACACATATACATGTTGACTCTATTGAGTGCTATCTCCCCCTTTCACTTATATTGATATCTCTCCTTATATACAATGTTTCCCCCTTTTTGCTTGTACTGATATCTCTCCTTATATAGAGTGCTTCCCCCTTTTTGATAGTAATGCCAAAGGGATACATATACTATTTATATAGTTACACCAAAATGAGATAGAAATTCTTGATGTACCTTGAGAATGAGGGCGAATGAGTTATCCCAATTCTCTTGCAAAATTTGACAGGTGGAGAGGGCAATCTGAACTTCTACTAATAATTTGTTCATGTGATCAGCCACTGAGAAGTTTTGATCCTGAATCAATGTTTTGTAATGAGCAATATGTTTCTACATTGTATCCATTATTGGTAAGACCATGTTTTGAATATCAATCAAGTTTTCTCTTATTCTTGCTTCTTCTCTTAGAAGTTTTGCCTGCACATCTACTAGATATTTCACCTTGGTGTGATGAGAGGAGCTAGAGGAGGGGTTAGTCTACAACTTTGATACACTTGATTGCATATCAACATTAATCTTATTTATCTTCTCCTTTTTTTCTTTAGTAAAACTAGAGACGTCACAAATTTTGGCAAAAAGTGATAGTGCACTATTAAAATAATTACCTAAAAATGCGGACAACTCAACTTGTTTGATTGCAATCTACTGAGCAGTATGCTCTAGCACCTTCTCATCAAACTTTCTTTCAACCTTTTCAATTACTTTCTCTTGTCTGGAAGAGTCCTCATTATATGTCTGTACAACCTCTTCTAACTAAATCAAAATGTGTTGAGTGGAATTGACTTCAACACCTATAGCTTATGTACTTATATTCTTAGCATTCTCAATTATTCTACTCCTTATCCCTTTCAGACCTTAACTACTTCTGCGTAGCTTTCTTCTTTATGAGTTGACTTGCTAACCTCATCTCTTCAATAGTAGTAGTGTCAAAGTCAATCTTAGGTATTTCTATCTCTATGTCTAAGTCAATGTCTTCTTCAATTTTCTTTCTAGTGATTAGAAGTTTTAGTGGTTGCCTTTTTTCTACTTCTGTGATTACTGGCTTGACCTTTGAAATAGACAGAATAGTGGAGATAGAAGGGCTAGCAATGAAAAATGGTATAGGACTTAAGGATTGAATACCAATAGGAGTACTAACCAAATCAAAAACTGAAACACTTCCCCAAAATGGTGCCACACTTGGTAGAATACCCATAGAAATATCTTAACTAACTAGAATTGAAGTGGACGGAGATAATGTTGATGAAAACAAAATTTTAGAGTTAACTGGAATTAATGAAGAAAAAATTGTAAAACTCACTATTGCACTTACTGATGATGTAGGAGAAGAGGGAGCTAACTCGATAGCTAAAGAAGTAACAATCAGCTCAATGGATGAAGTGCTTGACACTTCCATTGCAGATACTTAGAGCTGGGAGGTGGCTAGTGAAGATTAAGCACTTGATGTTACTATTGTGCTCACAATATCACTAGTAGAAGCTGTCTCCATAGATATGAAAATATTTGGTGGAGTGTGAGGAAGAGATGCAATTTCTTTGGCTGCTATTCTGATCAGATCATCTTCATCCTTTTCTTCCTCTTCTACTTCTTCCTCCTTTTCTTCTTCTTCCTTCTTCTCCATTAGAGAATGCAATTCTCTTGCTATAACTATGATTAAAGGAGTATTTTCATCATCATCATTGTCATCACTACTGTTATCATCTTTAATTTCAACAGTTTCTTCTGATGGCTTGTTGAGATGATATATATCTCTCCAAATGTCTAAGGCATGCTTAACCACTGATTCTATATTTTTCATTAATATGAAGCATATATTAAGCTTTAGAATCATTCTATCTTCATGCTCTTATATTGCCTTCTTCACTTCTACATCAATTAGATTTGATAGCAACTGTCTCAGCCATCATTCAAAGATGTCCTTTATAGTTTGCACCATGTTCTCCAATCTAGCTTTGATTTTAGCAAAATATCTGTATGGACTTGAGGTTGCATTTGTGCAGGGGAATATTTCCAAATACCCATCTTTTCCATAACTAAGTCCTCAGTCTCTTTTTGTTCAACTGGAGTCCAAGTCTCATATTTGAGAACTTTGAAGTTGCAAATTCCTGCTCCAACTCTTAGTTGTTTCATTCTTTCCTCAAATGCAGGTGTAGAGTGGATAAATACTGGTTCATTTTTAGCTTTCCTAGTTCTCTTGGTGAATACTGTAGTTGGTTACTTCTGAGGTTTGGTGATAAACACTCTACCTTTCTTCCTTGCTGGTTCCTCTTTCTCTAATTCTTCCTCTTCTTTTTCAAATTCCTCCTCTTCATCCTCACCCTTTCCCTCAATAAGCATTAGAGGACCTTAAGCTATCTTTAATTTAGAAATTCTCTTCTTGCCTCTACTAAGAGCTTGAGGAATCTTAATACTAAGCTCTATCCTCTTCCTAGCTTCCTCATATGTACCAAATGCAAGAAGATTAGGATTGGTTGGCTCATTTACTAGTGCCTCAATGATGTCTCTAGCTTCATCAATGTTAATTTCATAAGGCAATGGTTTTACCCATGCTACTCTTGGTATGACTGCTAGAATGTACACTTTGTCACAGTTCACCATGAAACATATATCATCCTTGTAGTCTTCTACAAGCTTGGGTGGGATCTAAAATCTGTTGTTCATTTTCTCCTCGAACACCTCAAAATAATTATCCAACATCCTTTCAAAAATTTCACCCATTTGTTCAATAAATTCATTTATCTGATAAAGAATAGGGGTGTCTTTCCTCCACACAATTGTGCCCTTAGATGGAAAGAATTTTTGAACATAAAAGAATAAGAAAGTAAGCAATGAACCAAACTTGAAGTGATTGTTCTTGGAAGTCTTCACACTATCAATGTTTTTGTTCAATTGCTTCAGTAACACATCTGATAGATCATATTCAAGGTTCTTCTTTACAACTTTGTATTCTAGGTCAACTACCTCACAAGGAACATTGTTCAATCGACTCGAGCTGTAGATCTTGTGTGCAATGATGTGAATGCCAAACCTAAGCTCTATGTTAGTAACATTGTTTATTTTCAAACCTCTACCATCCCACTCAGCTAGAGTTTTCTTTTGTAGTTCCTCCCAACCTAGGGTTTTGGTTGTCTTAGCTTTGCTTAGCATTGGCAGACCTATAACCTTGTGTATCATATTATTTGTAATCATAATGCTCCAACCATAATTGTCCATTGTGGAACCAACTCAATATGTACCTAATCCATTTTTCTTGGAAATTCCATAGCAAGTGAGGGATATGAGTTAATCCTTTCATTTCTAAATGCTTATGCTCGAGTTTCAAAACTCAGTCAACACACATTTCAGCTAGGGAATTTTCCATTTCTAATGTCCCTAATTCTTGAATAGTACATTTAAAATGAGTTCTTATGTCATTAATAAGGAGTACCTTTGATAGGATTTATGACTAAGCACCGTAAGGATCAAGTGATTCAGCAATGGTCAGAACAAGCTTGAAGTTTGTTGCTTTCCATTCGATGCCCTTAACCAACATTTCAAAACCCTTCTTTGGTTTAGTGTTGCTTCCATTGGTAGATGCCATTACTGCTTAGTAAATGATAGAATTCGTGAAGATCTTGCTACTAAATTGCTCAAAAACACTAGGATGCTCTTTCAAATCACTCTGCTCTTTGAATGTTATTAATACAGTGAAAAAATGAAGTCAAAATTGCCCTATTTGTTGAGAAATTTTCATAAATGCTCAATGCCATAATGACACAGTGCGTGACAAACTATCATCCACTAACCTAACTTGGCAAGAGTATTAAATTGACAAACAAATGAAATTTCCTTTACTCGTGACCTCGCTCGGTAAGGTCTTCAACCAACTTTCCTCAGTGAAGTCTGATGCAACTCGATGAAAGATAACCTTTCTATGATCCTTGTGTATCTAGAATACTAATTGGATCATTTGCATTCTTCATATTTGTTGGAACTTCTTATGATTTTCTTGTTGAGTACAAATCCAACACATTCATAGGAATTTATTTTGAGAGGATGGAGTCACCCACCACTTGAGTGACTTCACTTCCATGATTTGGGCTTGTATCCTTAGTAGATTCAGGAATCCATTGCTGCTTCATTTGTTTCCTTATGTTGTTAGCCCTTGCTTTCTTTTCATCTTCAACTTTACTTATATTCATGTAGTTTTTAGCTATATGATTGAGTTCAGTGCATGTGTAACACCTTATAGTAGTATCCTTCTTTCTTAGGTGACGCTTTGCATAATTTATGCTAGTGTGTCCATGTTCTCCTCAATAATGACATCTGCATCAAGTATTTTAGTCCCATCCAAATATTTCCTTTACAAGTTGTTTAGCTAGATTGAATGATTTGGATCTGCATTAAGATGCCTTGTGACTATGCTTTTTGCATTTATGACATTTACCTTCAAATTTTGGTTTCTCCTTGCATTCGTTAGCTTTGTGACCATGTTGATTGTAGTTGTAGCATTTTCTATTGAATTTTGTTTTTCTATTGCTCCAACATTTTTTTGATGTATGACCAATTTTCCCACAATGATTGCATGAGGGTTTTTGATTCCTTTTTGCACCTTGCTTGGAAGATTCACCTTCTTCTTCATTGTATCCAAGTCCTGCTTTACCTTTTTTCTTATGAAGATTCTCCTCATTTTTTTGATTCAATTGATTCATGTCTTCTTTAGATTTCATCATTCTCTCATTGATTTTTTTTTCAACATTTAGGTCATTCTTCAATTTTTCAATGATTTTCTTTTCAGATCTCAGTTCTCTCATTGTTCTTTCATTAATTTCTCTTTCATAATTTAGATCATTTCTTATTCTTTCATTATGTGCTTTGAGAATCCTAATTTCTTCATTTGCTTCAGTGATTTGATCAATAAGGTCTTCATGCTGATTGGATTGATTTTGTTCTTCATTTTTTCTTCCCTTCAAGTCTTCTTTTGCCTTATTCCTTTGTCCAAAATCTCACATAGCCTGACTGATTGAATTTCTTGTTCTCTTTTGAGTTTCCTTACTTCCTCCTGTAAATATCCAGTCTTTTCGAGTTCTTTGATTGCATTGTTTGCTTCATTTGAGTTGCTTGAAGGAAAAAATTCTTCAATCTTTTCTTCAACGTACTTGAGGTCATTCATTTGATATGCAAGTTCCTTTCTTCTTTTTAGGGACAAAGAAAGATGTTCCTTTGCTTCCTTGAGTTGAACTATGACCATCTCTAGATCTAGGTTTTCATTTTCAATTGCCTTGTCAAGTCTGAATATCTCCATTTGTCCTTAGATCTTTGCTCAAGCTATTAAACTTTATCTTGAGAACCACAATTCTCTAATACCAATTGTTGGAAATATTCAAGACTAGATAAGTTACTGAGAGGGGAGGGGTGAATTAGTAACTTCAAAAATTTTCTTTAAGTTCACTACAAATCCATCTATACTATTGTATACATTAGTACTGAAAGATAAAACATTCATCACACAAAAGAACACAATGTTTTGGTGACCTAGAAACCTTTCAAATAGAAAGTAAAATTGGGGTGGGGATGGTACCCACAAAAATTCACTACTATAGCACAAATTTGGCCTATTAAGGCTTATATTGACCACTTCTACTACTACGTCCACCTTGTTAGAGAATTTACAAACAGAAAATGAAGTATGCACTCGATTAAGAGATTTATACAAAGACTGTTAAGTCTACCTTGTTAAAGGATTTAGAAACTGATTTACTTGTTAGGATGAAGCAATGGATTCACTTACAACTGATTGTTGATAAGATCCTGTATGCATAGATCACCTTATGTGATAGATATGACTTTTATGCTCTTGTATTGACCTTGTTGCATTCCTTGAACTGCTGCTGATAATCCTTCACGTGCACTTTTCAAAAATACTTCATAGTACTTCAACACAATGATATCTTACAATGTATCTTACATATATACCTTTCCAATTTACAAAATAGCAAGGTTGGCCAAAATACAAGTGAACAACACATTACAAAGTTGACCCAATAGTAAATAACTCAATTTCACTGAATTGACTCTGTGACCTTCTGATACTTGGTGTCCACTGCATTACACGACATTGTCATGCACTCAGTAGAAGTGAAGGCTCGATCCATACAGATCAATCAATGTAGTTCTAAACTCGATGACCACTGGTGACTCGATAGATGTAGTGTCACTTGGTAGATACTGCACATTGATTTTACCTTGCTTTACTCGGTAAACACTACTTCCAATGCTCAGTTTACACTAAATTTCCATAACACAAACTTACTGCTCGGTAGACACTGTGAAGCTCGGTAGACACTGCCAGTCTTCACATTGCCTATATTCACTCAGTAGCCACTATTTTGCTCGATGTAAATAGCTGAACACTTCAAAGCTTGGTTAACACTAGAATGCTTAGTGAGTGCAAGAAACTAAGTGCTGAGCTCGGTAGCTACACTGATATAGATAAGTGTTGTCACTAATGGCAATAATAACTTAATGCCAATAGCTCCTACATTAGACAACCATTGTTGAAAAGAAATGATTCTCCAAAATAATGAGTGTGGCACAACCCAAGATAAATTGAACTCATATTAAGAAATCCAAGCAGCATCTTCAACTGGCCTATTCTTTCACTTTGCTAGACACTCAAAGTAATTGTTCTCTTATACTCTTACAACTCTTTGATCCAAGATCTGCTCTATCTTTCCATTCCACTTCTTAGGATAGTCACTTGGTACTATCAACTCATCATAAGATTCATGATACTTGTACAAATCAACAACATTGAATATAGGAGATATATCCATGTCATCGAGTAACTCCACTTCATAAGCATTACTACTATCAAATTTCCCCAAGATTCTAAAATGACCAAACTTCTTCATTTTGAACTTAGTATATGTGCCAACATGAAATCTACCCTTCTTCAAATGAAATATCACCTCATCACCTACTTAAAAAACCACATGTCTTCATCATTTATCTTCATTTTCCTTGTATTTATAATTACTCTATTCCAATGTATGTTACACTTCCTCATGCAAAGAATTCATAAATTCAAAAAATTCATCACCTTCAACACTTCTCTTTGTTTCACCTGCAACATTCCTCAAATATGATATACCTCTAGGCTACATTCAAGTAACAGTCTCAAAAGGTATCTTTTCAGTACTCCTATTCACATAATTCTTATATGCAAACTCTGCTTGTGCTAATTTATGAAATCCTAATTGCTCAAGTTTATCTCCAACTAAGAATTTCAACAAATTAGCCAAGCTTCTATTCATAACTCTGTTTGTCCATTAGTTTGTGGAGGAAATATATAATTAAAATTCAACTTGATATCCATCATTTTCCTCAAAGTCTTCTAGAAATAACCAACAAACTTACTATCTCTATCATATACAATACTCCTTGATAATTAATGCAATCTAATAATCTCCTTAAAGAAGATATTTGCAACATGTACAACATATGATCTCTTCTTACAAGGTATGAAATATGCCCTCTTAGAAAATCTATCCACAATAAAAATATATGAAATTTTGCCCTCTTGATGTCCATAGTAAGCCAAGAACAAAATCCATATTGACATCACTCCAAAGTTTCTCAAGTTTTGAAATAATTGTATACAATCCATTATTCTAACTTACTCCTTTTGCAACCTAAAAAACTCCATAACTCCTTACAAACTTTTGAACATCTTTAGACAGCTACAGGCAATAATACTTTTCTTTAAGAAATTTAATGTTTTGTCAATACCAAAATGTTGAGCCAATCCACCACTATGATTCTCCTTAATCAAATTACCTCTCATAAATCATCTTGGTATACATAACTAAATTCCTTTAAACAACATACCTTCCTTAATAAAATAATAAAAAAACCTAATCAATTTCCTGAGCATTGGTGCTCCACCCTCTCTCTGTGCCTTATAAAAATTAGGGCCAGCCTCATACAAATTTTTCATCTCATCTTGTTTAAAAAATAAATACATTTGTAACTCAATTAGATACTCCACTCTTATGCTTGATCACAAATGTGAAACTCTACAAGCACACAACCCATTTCATGTCTCTTATTCAACTTATGTTGACTTCCCAAATACTGCAAAGCCTTATGATTAGTGTACACCACAAACTCGTTAGGAATCATATAATTTCTCTACTTCTTCAAAGATTGAACAATAGAATAAAACACTTGATCATATACATAATGCTTTCTTTTAGAGTCATTCAACTTCTCACTAAAGAAAGAAACAAGTTTTTCTTCCTGACTTAACATAGCTCCAATTTCACTACCACTTGCATCACACTCAACTTGAAATACTTAATTGAAATCAAGAAAAGCTAACACATGCAATTCAAAAACCCTTTGTTTCAAAGTCTCAAAAATCTTATTAGCTCCATGTGTCCACTTAAAATGATTTTTTATCTCCTCTTATTGTCTCACTCATGGCATTACAAACTAAACCAAAATTTATGATGAACTTCCTATAAAAACTTACCAACCCATGAAATGATCTTACCTCACTCACCGTCTCATGTATAGGCCACTCAAGATGTTATTTAACCTTCTTAGGATCCATCTTCAAACCATCAACAAAGATCAAGAATCCAAAATACACAATTTCTTCCTTCACAAATGAACACATTTTCAAATTAATCAATAAATTTTCCCCTTTCAATCTCTATAGCTCATGTCTAATATTCTCAAGATGTTCTTCCTTAGTCTCATTGAATATCATAATATCATGCAAATAGAAAATAAAAAACTTACCCAAGAATTTCTTCAAGACCTCATTCATCAACCTCATGAAAATACTTGGTACATTAGTTCAACCAAAAGGCATAACCAACCATTCATACAAAACTTCTTTTATCTTAAAAGAAGTCTTCCACCCTTCACCTTGTTTGATTCTAATCTAATGAAACACACTCTTTAGGTTAATCTTTGTAAAATATCTTTGTCTACTCAAATAATTAATTATATCATCCATCCTCGACATAGGAAACCTATATTTTATTGTTATATTGTTAATAACTCTTGAATTAGTATACATTATCCACTCACCATTCTTCTTAGGTACCAATATAACAAGTACAACACATGGACTCAAAATTTCTATGATCAAACCTTTCTGCTACAATTTCTACACTTACCTATTAAGCTCTTCATTCTTAGTAGCTTTTAATCTATATGGTTCTTTATTTGGAAAACTAGCTGCATGAATGAGGTCCATACAATAACCTTTTCTCCTTATTGGTGGTAAATCATCTATTATATTCTATAAAATAATCTCTTGATACTCGATGAGAAAATTTTCAACTCTTGTTGGAACTTGATCAATACTAGAATTACTCAATGCACTATGAATCACAGTAGAAAAAACTTTTTATTTCCTAACATCTTTCATAACTTAATTTCTAGTAACCATGTAAAGTTGTCCTATGGTACAAAGACTTTCATTAGGTGCTTGTATCAAAGGTAACAAGACTTTTCTTTTTCCATTTCCTGAAATAGTATATTGATTCAATCTACCATCATGCAATGCTTGTCTATCATACTATCAAATTCTACCTAAAAGGATATAGTGATAGTCAATATGCATCATATCACACAGTGCTTCATCATAGTGATTCCCAATCTTGAATTTCACAAGGCATTGCTTGCTTACCAATAACTTATGCTCATCCTTGATCCAAGAAAATTGATAGGGTTTATGGTGTCTTATCCTCTGTAATTGCAATTTATTAACTAGCTCCTTTGATGAATTTTTTTTTGAGCTACCACTTTTTTAGGGAGAAAAAGGGAGGCACTTTAATAGAATTATAGGTCCCCCTATTATTCGGGCCACTATGCCATTCAAATATGTGTTGAGGAAAAGAGATAAATTTCCAAATATAATTCCACTTTTAATCCACATTAGATTAGCAAGGACCCAAAGGAAGAAGGGTGTTGATGCTAAATCTCAATTATAAAGGAGAATGCAACATAAGGAAATAACCTCTTTGGTCCTTAATAACATAATTTGAATGTGAAATTAAATTAATTGCTTGAATAATATGAATCTAGATACATTGTGTATACAATTAGCCCATTTAAGATATAGATCTAGAGTAAAGATATTAAGGGAAATAAAATTTGAAAGACTCAACTTGAAACACATATAGGAAGATGCATTTTAACCCTAAAAATCACATATTTGAACTCTTTTTAGAATATTTGACTACGAATCATGGATTGAAATGATGAAATGAATAAAACCTATAAATCTTTTGGAAAGAAGACAAAAAATGACTAGGTTTACATGAAAGGTTGTCTTATGACATAGTTGTTATAGTTTAACTATTCTATAATAAACTTCTCCAGAAAGCTCCTGATGACACTACAAAATTTGGGGTCAAATTGCGATGGTAGTGTAATTTGTGTGTGATTTTTATGTTTTTTTTTTGTAAGTGCCCCCAACACCATTGTAATAACAACTCTATTTTCATACTTGTGATGATTGCATGATTATAAACAAAAAGAAAGAAAAGCATTTGTCATTTTTTGCAAATGTAGTTGTGTGCAGGAAGAGGAGCTAGGGTGAAGTGTAGAACTTGAGATTGGAGGTTGTGTTTGTGCTAGAACTTGAGCCAGGAGGTGTTTATGAGGATCTAGAAAATATTAGTGCCAAAAATTGTACTTCTGAAATCTTCCATGCATTACAGTTTTCTTATGGCATAATTGGCGATATATTTTCTTTAAATTTGAACTTTCTTATTTTAGTATTTTACTACTTTGAATGTGAGATGAGATTTATGAACTCATCTAGTTGTTGAATAAATTTTTTTTGATCTCAGATTGGTTTTGACAATTGAGTGTCAACACTTAAGAAACTTTTGAAGTTGATGCCGAGTATAATATAGATGTCAAGTTACAATATGTGCCAAGCCAGAAATTCAATATGTGCTAAGTCATTTAGATGCCAAGTAGATAGATAGTGCCAAGCAAGTTTCAACTATTGAGTGACTAATAGATGCCAAGCCAGTATATATGTTGAGTAAACTATAGGTGTTGAGCAAGACAAAATATCTATATGTGTTGAGCATCAGTAATCAACAAGTGCCGAGTGACACAGTATTGAAATATGAGTTTGTGCCTTCACAAACTCAGATGAAAATCATGTTGCATGACAACTAATATATAGATTTTGAATCTTAAAGATAAGATCAAATCTATTATATTTCCTATGTACTCTGCATGCAACCAATCAAATAATTTTAATGCTAAAGAAGCAAAATGGATGAATCTCAGCCATAGATTCATACCTAACCCTAAGTCACGGAATTATTTTAAGAGGGATGAAGCTCCATAATTCAAAAATTGAGAAGGAGAGGAATGATAGAGTGAAAGAGAGCGAAGAACAGAAGGGTGAAGAGTACATTCAAGGTGACTTAGTAAAATAGGGAAATTGTCAAATTGATTAACAAAAAAATAGAGTATCAACACTTCATACATAATCATATTAGATCAAAGAGGATTAGATTAGAATGGACTAAACATTGATCTAAAATCAACAATTGAAGATTGTAATTAAGTGATTAGTTCAACACATTCTACTATACTTTCTAGCAATTGTACTAGGAGAATGAAAATTGTTGGTCTTACAATGGTCTTGACATTTAAGTGTCAACACACTTAACCAATTCCACCATATATGCTGAGTACACTATGTATGTCGAGCAAGCTATAGTAGTTGGTGTGTCAAAATCTCAACAAGTGTTGAGTGACTTCAGGTACTAAGCAAGTAATAGATGCCAAGCAAGATAGTACATAGCATGTGCCAAGTGATTTGGGAATATTCATGTGTTGAACAACAAAGAGTGTAATAGGTGTCGATAAATCCAAAAATGTAACATGTGTTGAGCAATACAAGAACATTCATGTGCCGAGCAGCAACAATATAATATGTACTAAGTAACACAGAATCTGCATATGAGTTTGTGCCCTCACAAACTCAGATGTAAACCATTTTTGGAGCTGACATAGAGAGATTTTGAAGAAGAAAAAGGATAAGGATGAATATTTTACATTCCCTCTACAATCTACATGCAGACAATTAGAAAAATGGAGAAGGCATGCAACCAATGAGAAAAATGCAAGGTATGAGTGAGAATTTGAGATTCAATATGGATCATAGATCCACACCTAAACCTAAGTCCTCACAATCTTTAAAAGGAGGTCGAAAGCTCCATTTCATGTGTGAGAGAGAATAGTGTATGGGGAGACTATAGAAAAAATTTAGTGTGAAGAAGGAAAGACTTAGTGAAAGGAGCAGCAATTACATATCTAGTTGATCAAAATAGAATAGGGGACACATACAGAGATAAGATCAAGCAAGGATCAGAATAGGAAGAGTAGATCTAGTACCTGAACCCAACAATTGAAGATTGTACTCTATTAGGTCAAATGTTCTAATACTTTCTTACCATTGTATTAGACGATGACAACCCTATGTTGATAGGTTAGCTTAACAACTAGGTGGGAAAACCTTTGGAGAAGGTGATTGAAAATCCTATGTATTAGGTGGGTTTAACAACCTATTGTAAATCCTTTAACAGAGTGAAACTTTATGTAAAGTGTTTGTAAATCCTCTAATCGGGTCACTATTGACATCATGTAAAGCCTTTAACAAGGCAAACCTTTCACAAGGTAGACCATCAGAAGTGGTTGAACATATTGCTCCAATAATTTTTGTGGGTGTCATCCCCACCCTAGTTTTACCTTCTTATTCCTGGAGTGTTTCTGGGTTACCAAATCTCTTGTGTCATGTGTTGATGCATGCTTTCATTTCATGTTTTCTTATATGTTTACATGCATGTACCTTACTTTTAGCTATGTGTTAATGAGGTTTTAAAAGGATAAAAACTAGTTACTTCTGATTCACCCCCCCAGAAGTACTCTTCCCATTTGGACATTCCAACAATTGGTATTAGAGCATAGGTTCTCACAAGGAGAAGCCTAATAGCTTAGAGAAAAGGTCTAAGGATGGAAGTCTTCAAGTTTGGAAATATCATAGACAATTAGGTGATTGATGTGTACCTAGCTCTACACAAAGTGGAAGAAGCCAAAGAAGAATTGAGAAAGTCCTTAAAAAGAAGGAAGGAGATAGCCATAGCTGAAAATGACATACATTACAAGGAGATTGATACCACACAAGTGTTTTCCAATGGAGATTCTAAGGA
The DNA here is from genome assembly GCA_028749045.1 of Cupressus sempervirens. Classification (NCBI taxonomy): domain Eukaryota; kingdom Viridiplantae; phylum Streptophyta; class Pinopsida; order Cupressales; family Cupressaceae; genus Cupressus; species Cupressus sempervirens. The sequence continues at coordinate 677,611,803 of CM053786.1, read as the reverse complement.
ATTTGATGTAGCAATAGCAGAAATAATGGTGAAAAATAGAGCAAAACCTGAAGAAATCAGATTGCTCAAGCTTGAACAAGAATCACAAGCCATAATGCTTTGTGAAGTGACTAAACAAAAGAAGAGAACCATTGAAGATAAGGCCATGATAGAAGATGAAAAAAGAAATCTCACCAATAAACTAAAGGAGAAGACAATTGAGTTTGAAAAGATTTCAAACATGCAGATAGACACCTTAAGCTAGATGATGAATGCTAATCATGAGCTAAACATGAAGGACATTGAGATCTCCACCTTGAAGATGTAGAATGAAAAATTGCAGACTGAATTGAAGAGAGAAAAAGAGATAGTAGAAAGCTATAACAAACCCAATGAGGCCATCAAGTATTTTGAGCAACTACTAAAAACACCAAGGGATAGTAATGACACTTTAGGACTTGGCTACACCAGCACTGAACAAGGAGAATCATCCAAGACTGCAAAAGTAAGGAGCAACAATGGTAAGAATACTAAACCTACTTGTCATTTTTGTGGTAAAAAGGGGCATACCTCTAATGTGTGCAGGAGCAAGAATAGTCATTGGCATAATAAGCCCACCAATGCAAGCTTTTGTCATAAGTGTAAAAAGTAGGGACGTCAAACACATGAATGTAGAACAAAGATTATGAGGACACCAAGATTTGAAGGTCACTACTACAATAGCAAAAAATATGTACATAGAGCATTTAAATGCAAATCAAAGCCTATGTGGACACCTAATGAGCCTGTAAGGAGAAACAATTATGCACACCACTACAACTAGGATTACAATACCAGACAAAGTTGTCACTACTGTCAGGAATATGGTCATGTTCCTCAAAACTACATAAGAACACACTTCAAGGGAAATGACAGTAGGTGGTTAAGCCAAACCACATGTTTTAGTTACTTAAAGATAGGACATATAAGAAAATATTGCCCAACAAAGGCTAAGGCACCTAAGTCAGAAGTCAAAAAGGGTAAAGAAAAAGTTGATGTGGAACACATCAGGGCAAAAATGAAAAAGGCATGGCAAAGAAAAGATGTATCAAGTACATCTAATGGAGAGATCACTTCACACAAGAGGTCAAGTGATGACACTTCATCTAATTAAACACAAAACAGGTACATGGGGCTGATATATATAAAGATGTATCATACATCAACCCAAAAGAACAAAGAAGTGTTGCCAAGAAGAAATCTGCATGAGAAAAGATGTCAAGTTAAAAATTGAAGATGTTGTAGAAGATGTCGATCTACCCTTAGATGCCGAGTGAAACTCTAGTATATGCCGAGCTAGAAAGTCTAATTGATGCCAAATGAGATATGTTAGTGGCCGACGAGTAAACAAAAACTAGTGGATGCCAAGTGTACAACTGTAAGCACTATGCAATAAATGCTAGGTTTTGAGCTTAATAAAGTTAAAAATCACTCATTTTCAAGTCATTCAAACATGGAGTGAAAATGAGAAGAGCGAAGAGGCAATCAAACAATGATTTAATAGTGATTTGCACTGATCTCAATAGCAATTCAATCTGAACTCTTTGATTCAAAGGTATTTCATCAAGTGCCAAGCTATGCAGTATTTGAAAGTTTATTTAAATATTAAACCCTAGTTCAATCAAGATTGCATTTGGGTCTAAAACCACAAAGGGAAAGGATAGTCATGAAGTCCAACTTGTTAGTAATGAGGTTAAGCAACCAAAATTTAAATCCATTCTCGAGGTCGCATATAAAAATGACCCAACTGGTGCTTTGTTAGTCATTCCAAAAAAAGTAGTAATGGTCCAAGATCTCAAGAAATGTTATAACTGTAAGATTGGAGCCATAAGTGAACTAGAAATTTTCAATGCCTTTGAAAAGCTGTGTGACAAAGGTATACTGAAGGATGAGTTCTCAGTAGTTGAGAAGAAGAATTTAACTAAAGTCCTAGTTGTTCCCATTGTATTTAAGACTGAATGGATTTGTATAGTGTTGAGCCAAATTCATGATGGATCATTTTGGTTAGAAATAGGGGTAGTGAAGATCACAAAGAAAATTGTTCATAGGGTTACTAGATTCCCAACCCTAGATCGGCCTAAGACCCTGAGAAGTGACAAAAATGAGGCCATAGAGAAAAACACTGGTGCCAAATGGAACAATAGGGGAATGACCATTGACACCATCACTAAACCCCTACTTGATTTTTCCATTAGAGTGATATCTCATAAATTCTATCAATAAAGAAGATTGAATAGTGTGCCATGTATAGCAGTAGATGTTGCATACAAACTTGTGAAGAAGGACCACACTTATGATCTAGCAGAGCTCATGCTACAACCAATCAATAAAAATTTGGGAGCCATAAGGAAATCTAAAGGAGCTCAATGCAAATTTTGATCAGTATTGGTTTGCATATTTTTCTATGTTATGAAATAATTTGCATCAATTGGAAAGGTAAATTGGGATCCTAACAAGACAATTGTCACACAAGTCAATGAGCTTATTGAGCAAATGTGAGACAATTTTGATGTTGAGATGACAAGCTACTTTGAGGACTTCAAGAAGTCCATGAAATAAAGAATGAGGATACCAGTATCACTGGTTGAGTAGCATGTAAATGACATTTGTTTCTTGGTTGACATAGATTACACCTACATCTAAGCCATGGTACATAGAGTAAGATGGCTTAGGCCACTTGGATATGAGCTTGATGTAGACCAAGCTTTAGCTGCAATCACTACTTTACTTGCAGAGGAGATAGACAAGAATGATCCTCACTTTGGGACTTATGATATTGTCAAATCCAAGGTGGTAATAGATTTGAAGATAGCCTCTACAGTGAAAAAGAAGGAAAAAATGATAAGAAATCTCAAGAAGACATTTGGAGCTGATATAGAAGTAGTAGGTACTACAACAGAAGAAGAAGCAGATGAAGATGAAGATGAGAGTGAAAAAGAAGAAGATGAACCAAGGCAAGGGTCATTGGAATTGACACAGGGCCTAGGAGAGGACAAAGGAGAAGGTGTTGAAGAAGAAGAAGCTGAGGAGGCACCCACTAAAGCCAAAGACACCAAAAGGAAGGCCAAAACTTAGCCTACATCCCATCCCAAGGCAAAGAAGAGGACAAAGCCCATTGTAGTCAAAACAAAGAAACCTACTAAAGGGCTACAACTCAAAAGGAAAAAGATGAAGCCAAAGAGAAGAAGAAAACCAAAAAGTAGACTGGTGAAGAACCAAGGAAGAGAAGGAAATATGTTTCCCAGCTAGACTCAAAAGAAGAAAGAATAGAGTCATATGACAACAACTAGTTTAGAGTGGTAAGTCATCCCTCCAAGTCTACCATTGAAAAATTATGTGTAAATATTGGAAAAGAAAAATTGAATGACTTAAAGACTATAGACTTTAATAAGCTCAATAAAGAAGAGAAAAATAAAATAGAGGAATCAGTGTATGCAATGATGGCTGAATACAAAAACACACCTCTAGAATTAAATAGTACAATGCCCAAGGAGCTATACAAGATAGTTGAAGATAAGTTGCATTTTTGTTTACAAATGAAAAAGGAGATAAGAGAATCATCCCTAGCTAGAGTGCTGCCAGACTTGACTAAAGGTCAAATTGCTAAGGAAAATAAAAGGCATAATCTCAAATTTTCTCTTAAATATAGAGCATTTTGCATCCTCCAAAATAAAATAGAGGATGTTGTAAATAAATCCACAAAATTGTGGAAGTCAATATACAAGAAAATTGATGATGTATTTGATGAGGAATATAATGCAGAAGCTAGCACCAAGAGAAAAGAAGCAAAAGAGACAGCAAAGAAAGTAGAGGAGAAGAAAAGTGAAGAGGAAAAGAAAGGTAAGGAAGGAAGAGTAGAAGAGGAAGTAAATAAGGAGGAAGAAGAAGAGGATACAACTAAAGCAAAGGAAAATGCATTAGATGAATATGAAGAATAAAGTGTGCAAGACACACAAATGCCACCTCCTAGCCCTCCTCATGCCACCATCACACCTATAGAGACCATAAAAATAAAGGATGTTATTAACAGTTCATGTCAAAGCATCAATCCACTTATTACAGAGGATCTCTCAAAGATGCTTCACCAATCTACTCTATAGACACAGTTGTGTACAAACCCTGTATTGGTGAGTGTAGATGAACTACAAAGAGCAGTGGCAACCCCACAAAAGGAAAAGGTGAAGAAAAAGGATACACCTTTCACATACACAACTACTAGAACTAAGGTTCTGATGCTTCCACCACCACCTCCACCAAGTGCAATAAGTGAAACTATTCAGATGTCAAGTGTAGCAACAAGGGAAGATATAGGAAAACAAGAATAGTCAACAGCTTCACCCCCAAAAATTGTCAGTGATAAAGGGAAATCAGGGGAAAAGAAGGAAGAAACAAGAGATGAGGAGCAAGCTGCAATACAAACATTGGCTGAATTACCAAAAATTGGTACTCCCACTTAGACTCTTCAGAAGTTGAACACTAATATGATATCAATACAAGTTTAAACACCAGGCTCAAGCTCTAGAAAGGTAGCTATGATACTTCACTATGGAGATCCTAAACTTGATAAAGAGATCATCATTCCCTCCTTTGAATCCAACACCCTCACCATATAAAAAATAAATGAAATACAAGGTGCACCAGTGAGAACAAAGAGATAAGAAGTATTGAGAAGAGAATACAAGTATAGGCAAGCATTGAACAAGATAAAGGACATCTTCATGGATGTCTTTAGCTTGCAGTCACCAGATGAAACAAGTCCTATAATAGAACAACTATCAGATATAGTTGACCAGGTGACTAATGTAGACCATGATACAAGTGTAAAATTAATGGAATGGTTAGAAAGAAAATTCTAGGGCAAAGTAGATGAGAAATTATCAAATGATATAGCATTAGCACAAGTTGAATTGGCTAAGAAACTAGAAAGAGTGAAAATTATACTTGGGAACACTTTCTCATTGTACAACAAACTATGTGATTTTGCTAACTTCACACAAGAGACTAGCCAAAGAGTAATGACCTTGGAAAGAAATCTCAAGATTTCTAGAATGCAATTTCTAACAAGTCTAGCTTAGAGTGAGAAGCATTTTGCACAGACGCTTCACACACAAAGGGAATTAGCTGTATTAACAATAGAGGAGGCAAACATAAAGGAAAAATTGATGCAAATCTAGTCCTCCATAACCCTAGACTTAGAGGTCCTCCACAAGGAGAAAGGATACACAGAAACAGTCCTAAAGAAAGATCCAAATCTTTCTACCCTAGATGGACTTGTACACCTTGCTACAAAGACTACCATCTAGCACAAGTCACTAGACATTACATTGGAGAATTGGGATGCATCTCTGAAACCAATAATGGAGGTAAATAGTAATTTTTGGCTAAGTATGGTATTACTCCTTAAAGCCCTTTGACATAAGTGTTGAAAAAGGGGAGATAATAAGATAGGGGGAGAAATAATAATAAGCAAAAAGGAGAGATATATATTTTGGGGGAGATACAAAATTTTCAAATTTTGGCAATCATATGGAAAGTTGTTGTGATGCAAATGTAGAAATTTCATAAGCTTTGATAAACTAGATATAGAGACACAGGCATAGGAAATAGGAACAGGACAAAGGACAGAGAGAATCAGGCACATCAGATTAGAATTTCAGTTTCAAGAATGGACTAGGCATAATCAACTTAGGGGGAGTATAAGGTATATTGTTGCTCACAAAATTTTGAACAATTTTTTGAAAATTTGCATGTATGCCAAGCAAGAATAAAGAATGTACTCAATCAGATTAGTTCATTAATGCATAGTTAAGGGTTTTTGACACTTATGTCAAAGGGTGAGGTTGTTGGTCTTAGAATGGTCTTGACATTCGAGTGTCAACACACTTAGCCAATTCTACCATATATGCCGAGTACACTATGTATGCTGAGTGAGCTATAGTAGTTGCCGAGTTAGAATCTCAATAGGTGTCGAGTGACTTCAGGTGTCAAGAAAGTAATAGATGTTGAGAAAGATAGAATGTAGTATGTGTTGAGTGATTCAGGAATATTCATGTGCTGAGAAACATAGAGTGTAATAGGTGCCGAGAAATCAAAAAATGTAACATGTGCCAAGCAATACATGAACATTCATGTGCTGAGTACCAGTAATATAATATGTACTGAGTAACACAGAATCTACATATGAGCTTGTGCCCTCACAAACTCATATGTAAACCATTTTTTGAGCCGACATAGAGAGATTTCAAAGGAGAAAAAGGATAAGGATGAATCTTTTACATTCCCTATACAATCTATGTGTAGCCAATTAGAAAAATGGAGAAGGCATGCAACCAATGAGAAAAATGTAAGGTATGAGTAGGAATTTGAGATTCAATATGGATTGTAGATCTATACCTAATCCTAAGTCTTCACAATCTTTAAAAGGAGGTTGAAAGCTCCATTGCATGTGTGAGAGAGAACAGTGTATGGGGAGGCTATAAAAAAAATTTAGTGTGAAGAAAGAAAGACTTAGTGAAAGGAGAAGCAATTACATATCTAGTTGATCAGAATAGAACAGGGGACACATACAGACATCAGATCAAGCAAGGATCAGAATAGGAAGAGCAAATCTAGTACCTGAACCTAGCAATTGAAGATTGCACTCTATCAGGTCAAATGTTCTAATACTTTCTTAACATTGTATTAGATAATGAAAATCCTATGTTGATAGGTTAGCTTAATGAAAATCCTATGGTGAAAATCCTATGTTGAAAATCCTTCTCCAAAGGTGGGAAAACCTTTGGAGAAGGTGATTGAAAAATCCCATGTATTAGGTGGGTTTAACAACCTATTGTAAATCCTTTAACAAGGTGACACTTCATGTAAAGTGTTTGTAAATCCTCTAACCAGGTCACTATTGACATAGTGTAAAGCCTTTAATAAGGTAGGCCTTTCATAGGGCAGACCATCAGAAGTGGTTGAACATATTGCTACAATAATTTTTGTGGGTGTCATCACCACCCCAGTTTTACCTTCTTATTCTTGGAGGGTTTCTGGGTTATCAAATCTCTTGTGTCATGTGTTGATGCATGCTTTCATTTCATGTTTGCTTATATATTTACATGCATGTAAATTACTTTCAATTATGTGTTAATGAAGGTTTAAAAGGATAAAAACTAGTTACTTCTGATTCAATCCCCCCCCAGAAGTAATCTTCCCATTTGGGTTGGATTAATAGCCATTTTGTAAATCCTTTAACAGATTGACATTCCAAGTGAATGTTTTGTAAATCCTTTAGAAAGGTACACTTTTAACAGGGTGTTGGAGCCTTTAATAGGGCAGGCCTCTCACAAGGCAGACCATTGCTAATGGTCAAACTTTGTAACCTTGACAAGTTACATATTGCTACAGTGATAAGTTGTAGGTGTCATCCCCACCCTAGTTTTACCTTCTCATTTCGGAGGGTTTCTAGGTGATCAAATATTATGTTATCAATTTTTATACATGTCTTTACTTTCATCTTAATTAGAAATGTTAAATGCATGTAATGATTTCATTTAAAAGTTTTATAGCTTAGAGTTTAATACTTCTGATTCACTCCCCCTCTTAGAAGAATTCTTCCTAATTTTAAATTCCAACAATTGGTTTCAAAGCCTATTTCTTACAAGGATAAGCCTTAGAACTTGAAGAAAAGATCTAGAAATGGAAGTCTACAAGCTCTAGAAGATTATAGAGAATCAAGAGATTGAAATACATTTCCTACATTCTCTGGAAGAAGCTAGGGAAGAATTGAGGAAATCCCTAAAGAGAAGAAAAGACATTGCTATAGCTAAGAATGACACACAGTACAAGGAGATTGACACCACAAAAGTATTTGCCAATGGAGATTCTAAGGAGTATGATTCAGCAATTGCAGACCTAATGGAGAAGAACAGAGTTCAAGTAGAAGAGATTAGAACTCTCAAGATTGAACAAGAATCACAAGCCATGATGCTTTGTGAAGTGACTGAATAGAAGAAGAGAGCCATTGAAGATAAAGCTATGATAGAAGATGACAAGAGAAACCTTGCCAATAGACTAGAAGAAAAGTCAAGTGAGCTTGCAAGAGTTTCTGACATGAAGCTAGACACCCTAAGCCAAATGATGAATGCTCATCATGAGATGAATGTCAAGGACATTGAGATCTCCACACTGAAGGTGCAGAATGAAAAACTACAAATAACTTGAGAAGAGAAAAAGAAATTGCAGAAAGCTTCAACAAACCTAATGAAGCCATCAAGTACTTTGAATAGCTACTAAAATCACCAAGATCTAGTAATGACACTTCAGGACTAGTATACACCAGCACTGAAGAAGGAGAGTCATCTAAGACTGCAAAAGAAAGAAGTGACAAAGGTAAGAACACAAAATCCACTTGTCATTTTTGTGGTAAAAAGGGACATACCTATAATGTGTGTAGGAGCAAGAATGCCAATCAACATGACAAATCTAAAACATGGCTCACTTTCACAAGTGGAACAAGCAAGGCCATCAGGCACATGACTGTAGGACTAGAACTATCAGGACACCAAGATTTGAAGGGCACCACTACAACTGCAAGAAGTATGGACATAGAGCCTTTGAATGTAGATCCAAGCCTATGCGGACACCAAAACAACCAAAAAAGACAAATTGTCATGGACATCATTACAATTGGGACTACAACACTAGGTAGAGTTATCACTACTATCAAGAATATGGAAACATTCCTAAGAACTACAAAAGAACACACTTTAGTGGCAACTACAATAGCTGGTTGAGTCAAGCCACTTGTTTTAGTTGCTTAAAGATAGGACACATCAGCAAGTATTCCCCAACAAGGTCAAAGGCACCCAACTCTGAGTTCAACAAAGGAAAAGGAAAAGTTGATGTTGAACACATCAAAGGAGAGATGAATAAGACATGGAAAAGAGGAGATGGAAGTATCACATCCAATGGAGGGATCACTTCACCTAAAAGGTCAAATGGTCACACTTCATCCAAATAAGAAAAAGAAGGTATGTGGAACTGATATTTAAATGCTTTATCATACATCAGTTCCAAGACAAGTCAGTACTATAAAGGATATAAATAGCATGAATAAAGATGCAAGTTTATCCTTAAGAGCTTTCATATTGTTGCAAAGTATGAAAAGTTACCTTTAGTTGCCAAGTGTAATCATAGTATGTGCCGATTTGTTGGACAAAACTAGTGGAAGCCAAGTGATTAGTTGCTACCAAGTAAAACTATGCTAATTGATGTTGAGTAACGGTAAATCCTTCAGCTGCTGAGTAAAAGGAATATTGCATTGATGCTGAGTAATGCAGGAAAATGCATAGAAGCCAAATTAATAGTTGTATGAGCACTAAGCATTTAATGCTAGGTATTGAAGGGTATTTGTTTGATTTTTGGACCATTTTTGTCCTTCAAATGTAGAGCAAAGAATGAACAGAGCAAAGAAGTGATTTAAAGTGAAGGCAAAACATTCAAACAAGTTTGAGCAGAGATTTAGGGCAATTTCATCGATCTAAAGGTATTTATTCGAGTTCCAAGCTATGTAGTGTTTGAATTTGTTAAACCCTAGTTTGTGAAAATGGAATCTAGATCTAGAAACCCCAAGGATAAGGATCCATTTGAAGTTCAACCGATTAGTAGGGAGGTAAAATAGCCAAAATTCAAACCAATCCCTGAGGTAGCCTACAAGAATGATCCAACTGGTGCCCTATCCATCATTCCCCCTAAAGTAGTCATGGTTCAAGACATTAAAAAATGTTATCATTGCAAAGTAGGTGGGATGGGAGACATGGAGATTAGGGAAGCATATAATAAACTACGTGACAATGGAGTGTTGAAGGAAGAATACAACATAGTTGAGAAAAAGGGACTTACCTATGCCCTAGACTTCCCTATAGTCTTTAAAACATAATGGATCAGACTTGTTCTAAGAAGAATTCATGATGACTACTTATTGTTTGAAGGAGGACTAGTAAAGATAACCAAGAGAATCATTCAATGAGTCACAAGGTATACAACCCTAGATTGGCCTAAGGCCTTAAGAAGTGACTCAAAGGAGGTCATTGAAAAGAACATTGGTGCTCAATGGAATAAGAGGGGTATGACAATTGAAACAATTATGGACCCTCTCATAGAATTGTTTGTTAGAGTTATCTCTCAAAAATTCTATCAATCAAGCAGATTGAACAGTGTGCCCTGCATTGCAGTTGATGTAGGATATAAGATTGTAAAGAAGGATCATACATATGACCTAATTAAGTTGCAACTACAACAAATCATGGAGAAATTGGGAGCCATAAGAAGGTCCAAGAGTTCCCAAGGCAAATTTGGATCAATTTTGATATGCATATTCTTTTATGTTCAAAATGAATTTTCTTCCTTTGGCAAGATAGGCTGGAAAACAAATAGATCAACTATTGTACAGATCAATGAATACATAGAGTAGATGGGGGCAAATTTTGAAATAATTTTGACAAGCTATTTTGAAGACTTTAAGAAGTCTATGAAATAGAGGCTTAGGGTACCTATTTCCTTAGTTGAATAGCACATAAATGACATCTGTTTTCTAGTTGACATTGATTATACATATATTCAAGCTGCAGTGTCAAGAGTTAGATGGCTAAGGCCACTTGGCTATGAAATCAATATTGATGAAGCTTTAGTGGCAATAAAAAATTTATTTTTAGAGGAAGTAGATAAAAGTGTTATAAACCCTTTGGTAGTTATGATGTTGTCAGATCCAAGGTGGAGATGAAATTGAAAACAACATCAATTTTGAAAAAGAAAGAAATATTAGTAAAGAAGCTAAAGGCCACATTTGGTGAAGGAATGGTAGAAGGTGAAGAGGATGATGAAGAAGAAGATGAGCAAGAAGGAGAGTAGGATCAAGGACCACTTTCCTTGACACAAGGCATGGGAGAAGACATAGAAGAAGGTGTCAAGGAAGAGGAAGTTGAGGAAGCACCTAATAAACCTTAGCCAAAGAAAAGAAAAGCTACCACCAAACTAGCTGCAAAGCCCAAGAAAGTTGCCAAGCCAAGCCCTACCAAGCCCACAACAAGAGCAAGCACTAGGGAAACCAGTCAGCAAGTCAAAGTACAAGCCAAAGAGAAGAAGAAGGCAACATAGCAACAAGAGCTAGCAAAGAAAAAGTTGAGAATAAAATATGTTGCTCAACCTAACTTTGATGAAGAGAAGACTAAGTCAGAGGACATAAGCCAATTCATAGTGGTAAGTCATGCATTTAAATTTGATTTAGTAAACATTTTTTATAATATTAAGGATAATGTTGACTTGACTGGCTTAAAAAGTGTTGATTTTGGTAAGTTGAGTAGAGAAGAGAAAAACATGGTGGAAGAATCTATCTACACCATGATGCTTAAGTTCAAGACAACTCCACTTGAACTTGACAACTCAATGCCAAAAGATTTGTATTCAATTATTGAAAATAAATGGCATTATTGGCTTAACATGGAAAAGGAAATAAGAGAATCTACCTTAGCTAGGGTAATGCTTGAGCTAATGAAAGGTCAGATCACTAAGGAAAGAAAAAAGCATGGGAGTAAATTCTCTCCCAAGTATAGAGCCTTCAACATTCTTTAGAATAACATTGAAGATGTTGTAAATAAATGAACAAAGATATGGAAGTTGATATATGGATTGACAATAGTGAAACTAGGAGAAGAGGATCCCCTTGAAAATAAAGACAATGAAGAAGAAGAAGAGAATGACAAGGAGGAGGAATTAGAGAAAGAGTCAAGGGAAAACATAGTGAAGGAGACACAACAAAGGATAGATAAAGTGGCAACTGCTGAGGAGCAACAACAAGAATAGAGTGTGCAAGACACACAAATGCCACCCTTGAGCCCTCCACATGATACCACCACACTTGAAGATACAATAATTGTAAAGGATGTCCCTGAAAACTTTGGTCAGAACATCAATTCATTGACTGCAGAGGATCTCAAAAAGATTCTTGACCAAACTACATTGCAAGCATAATTGTGTACAAATACAGTTTTGGTTAGTGTGGAAGAACTGCAAAAAGCTATAGCAAAAATAACAAGGGATAAGGTGAATCCACAAGAACCACCTTCTCACATCCCTATAGCCACAAGTGGACAACCAATAGTGCAAATAACAATAGACACATCTCCAAAGGTTGACTCCATAGTTCAAGTCTTGATGATTGAATAAAAGACACAGAGTACAAAGGAGAAAGAGCCTACAAGAGAGAAAACATAATAGATCTATCTCTACAACACAAGTACTGAGCTTGGAAAGAGGCTTGAAGTTATTTTCTATGCAATTACCAAGAGATCCAACTCAAAGTGAGAAGCATTTTCACACTACACTTCACACTCAGAAGGAACTAGCTACATTAATAGTAGATGAGGCAAATACAAAGGCCAAACTAATCCAAATACAATCTGTCATAACCCCACACATGGAAATTTTGCAAAAATTGTAGGGCCCATTTGCCGTTGCACCAAAAGCCATGACTGTTAGTGAACATGGAACACCACATAATTAACCACTTGTGGGTAGGGGAGTGCGTCGCATCACCCAACAATCTCCCCCTCGATGCGCATACCAGGTGCTTACGCGGGTCGGGAAGGCACAGGGGAGATTTGAACCCATGACCAGGCCAAAACCAAGCTCTGATACCAGTTGTAGGGCCCATTTGCCGTTGCACCAAAAGCCATGACTGTTAGTGAACATGGAACACCACATAATTAACCACCTATGGGCAAGGGAGCGCATCGCATCACCCAACAAAAATAACTAGCCTATGCTGAAAATGTATTAAAGAAAGACCACAATCTTTCTACATTAGAAGACTTAGTTCACCTTGCAGTAGAGTCAACCATCTAGACAAAATCACTGGAAATTGCACTACAGAACTAGGATGCCGCTTTGAGGATAGTAATGGAATTGAACAAATCCTTTTTGGAAAAATATTTAGTTAACGTATAGACTCCTTTGACATAAGTGTCAAAAAGGGGGAGATAAATTTTGAGAGGGAGATATAGAAAGGCCAAAAGGAAACTATAACTGCAAGAGAAGATATGTGAAAGGGGGAGTTTTAAATTTTGAAGAGTTAGAACAGAGCAGATAGAGAAAGAATGATAAGGCAAGGCATAGATAAAGAGTATCATAATCAATATGAGACAAATCCAACATGATAAGTTTTGGATACAACAAAGGCATGTCAACTCAGGGGGAGTTACAAATCTTGAGGTATAAAGTCCTTCACAAAATTTTGAGCAATTTTGATGTTTTGTATATATGCCAAACATAATGTATATTATACTCAAAAAGATTAGATTCATCATGTATAGTGAAGTGTTTTTGACACTCATGTCAAAAGGGGAGATTGTTGATCTCAGATTGGTTTTGACAATTGGGTGTCAACACACTTAAGAAACTTTCTAAGTTGATGCTGAGTATAATATAGATGCCAAGCTACAATATGTACAAAGCCAAAAGTTCAATATGTGCTGAGTCATTCAGATGTCGAGCAGATAGATAGTGTCGAGCAAGTTTCAACTGCCAAGTGACTAATAGATGCCAAGCTAGTATATGTGTCAAGTAAACTATAGGTGTCAAGGAAGACAAAATTTCTATATGTGCCAAGCATCAGTAATCAACAAGTGCCATTGAGTGAAACAATATTGAAATATGAGTTTGTGCCTTCACAAACTCATATCTAAATCATGTTGCATGACAACTAATATACATATTTTGAATCTTAAAGATAAGATCAAATCTATTAGATTTCCTATGTACTTTGCATGCAACCAATCAAATAATTGTAATGCTAAAGAGGCAAAATGGATGAATCTTAGCCATAGATTCATACCTAACCTAAGTCACGAAAACCTTTTAAGAGGGATGAAGCTTCATAATTCAAAAATTGAGAAGGAGAGGAATGATAGAGTGAAAGAAAGTGAAGAATCCATGATACCTGGCCCTAAATTTCACACATTTTTTTCTACAAATTTTTTTTTGTTATCTAAACTATGTACTTAACTAAAGAATCCATTCTTATATTCTAAAAATTTATTAAACTAGAGAAAATTCATGGAGCTAGGGTGAAGTATTGACATCGGCTACCCCATTTTTTTTCATAAGGCAAGGCCCTAGGGACACATAATTGAATGTTGATTTCTTCAGTTGAGTTCTTCTCACATTATTATATCTATCAATGTTAGAGAGATACATTCCCTCATAAATTCATAATATTTTCCTACAATTTGAACATTTGGGTGGTTCAAAATAAGAAAGGGTTCAAGATCTCACAACTATTAGTGACTTGATTTGTTCCATTATAAATAGTTAAATCTATCAAGGGCATAAACAAGTATGTAACATTTCTAATGAATATCCCTACTGCCAGAGGATATGTTGAATGAGTCATTTACCTTTGATAAAATAAGTCATGTCATGCATGTTTGTCTCTCATCTGTGGATGATACAGTTTCTATATATTGCAATAAGGTTCTAGTTTCTATTCACTAGACTCAATAAGAGACAAGTCCATTTTTGAAGAGCTGAAAAAAGCTATGTATATATGAAGTTGTGAAACATGTACTTCAATGAAGCTAAGTTAGTTGGTAATGTAAGCATGTCTCCACTTTATTACAATAGCTCAAACAATTACAATAATGTTTCACAATGTTTAATATATTTTCTATTTTCATGCTAATCATTCACTCGAAATGAAACCAAGGAAATAATTCATACTAATTTGTATGTCGGATGCATTATATTTAAATGTAACTTAAAATGGGCCTATGATCATTGGCATTTTTCTATGAAAACTTAATATAATTTACTCGCATAAGAAGAATTTGAGGCATTTGGTCTCAAAGGCATGACTATTACTAAAGTTTTCCCCAACAAATATGAGTCATGGACCCTCTATGTACTCAAACTCCTTGACATGCTCATTGGCAATGGTGTTTTTCCTACACATGCACAAAAGTAGTTTTTACTAGCAAAAAAATTCATCATTGTTTATTCATATAAATCTTGGAATTAACATAAAACTCATTCACAACTCAACACATGTGATTCTGTGAAGGCTAAATAGGTGAAGAGTCTTCTAATTATCCATTATTCTTCCCAATTCTTCTTTAGACCTTGTTAATTTTTGACTTTGTGAATGATCCTCAATTATTGTCATTCTAGAATTTTTAAAATTTCTAGGGTTTCTACCACAAACCCTTGAGTCTTACTATTGAATATTACAGTGATATCTAGAAGGAATCTTATTTTGTTTACAATGATATTTCTTTGATCTTCCTTTCTAGATCCCTTAATTTGATCACAAATTCTACCTTATTGAAATTCTAGTTTTACATACCAGCTTTCTTCTTCTATTATATTTTTAATGATTAAAGGAATTTTAGCTTTGGATAAATTTTAATTAATATCTCTACCTCTCTTGACACGTTAATTACATAGTTGGCTTTAAAATTAGAAAAGACCCTTGAGAGTTACCCATGATCTCTATGGTTTCAAAGTGAAGATATTATGTCATAAGTTATCCCATCTTCACATGTTTTTGGAATTTTACTAGCTCATAAGTTTTTGTATTAAAATTTGGTTGTCACTCTATTCAATGGAAACTATATGCTTTATAAATTGGTGGTTTCCCATATGAAGTTCCTTTCTTGATATTTTCATTTTTCAGTCAATCAACAAAAAATTGCTAGGTAGGGTTAGTTTTATTAATGTGATGATGCTAAGCTTATTTACTTAAACACATATTAAGAGGTGAAAGTTTTGTAAATGTCATAATTCTATTCCTTTTTTCCATGTTTTTTTTCAGTCCTAAGGTTTCTTCTTGTTATATTGGCATGCAATGACTTATCCTAAAGTTAAATTTAAAAGGAAGGCATTGGAAAAAATTTCAGGTTGCTTTTTTATTGCAAACCGTGCAATGCAAAAGTTTCATTGAGAAAAGAATGGAAGCGAATTGCATGAATGAAAATTTTGATTTATATTAACATCTATAAATTTCCTCTATTAAATAACTGGTAAATAGAAAATATAATGTTAGGTTGATTATGCGAGTTTTATTATTATGCAAGTTCTAATTTTTTTATTGCTCAATCTACCTTTCTAATTTGCTAGAACTTTTTATTGCTCAATCTACCTTTCTAATTGACTGAACCTTTTGTTAAATCAAGATCATGAATATCACTCCTACTTAGTTAGACAAGTTCTCTTCTAAATTAGCTTGTTTCTATTTAGAAACCTAATCAAATCATGCTAGCCTATTTCTATAATCCTTTCTTCCTTTTTATTAAATTAAGTGTGGAAGAGCCCCAAATTGTTATAAATATAATCAAACCATCTAGATTTGAATTCAAACTAAAAAGAAACCACATCCAAAAATTAAAATTAAAATTAAAACTAAAACCCAAAAGTAATAGAACTGAAGGAAAATTAGAACAAATAGAATGAAACAAGTTTATTTCAGACAAGCAAATTTAAAAGCAAATCTAGGAGCATCTAACGAGGATCAAATTTAAGACCAAGAATTAGGCCCAACTGAACAATTTTTAATTACTAGGTTGAAATATATTGACTTTTTTTCTCTACAAAGAACAAGCTAAGGAATTGCATCAGACTTTGGGGGAGAAAGATGCACAATGTTGTCAAAACCAATAGGATTAGTGGACAAGTTAGACAAGTGAATCACCAAACACAAAAGAGAAACTCTAGAATCCAAAGAAAAGGGGTGAAAAATAATAATGGGATCAAGTCAATGTTGAAGAGAGTACTAGAAGGATTAAAAACAATACAAAATCATGAAAAGAAAGGACCACCAGAGAAAGAGATGCTCATGTAGGTGAGTGAGTTGGTTCATTTAAAGAAAGAAATGCACAAGCATGTTAAAAAAATAAAGTATGTAAGACCGGTAGTGGATAATAAATTCAGCAATGGCTATTGTCATTTAATGCCCTAATATTCCACATGTGTAAATCAATTAAATTGTGAAAAGTGAGAAGATAATGAAAATCCCTACTATGTCACTTCTTCTTGGAGTTTTAGTCATATCAACATGTTGCTTTTCTGATGTAAAAGGAGTGCTTGCATACTTTGTGTTTGGGGATTTACTAGTGGACAATGGAAACAATAATTACATTGCTACCATTGCAAGAGCAAATATGTATCCTTACAAAATTGATTATCCCACTAGAAGACTCATCGACTGATTCTCCAATGGACTCAATATAGCCAATTTTATCAGTACATATCAAGTTATTAGTATATTAGAAACATTTCATCTAACTAAAATGATTTCATATCATTTTTTTGTATCCTTGTAGATTGAATTTACTAACACATGATGGGCTAAACTAGTAGAGAATGATACATTATCCCACCTACAACTTCACATAATTTTGCAACCAACAAAAAGCAAAAAAGATTTGGATAGCTCTAGAAAGCCTTAGGAATAATTGTACTCGTGCACTTCTTAGAAAGATGAAAACCTGCTCTATTAGGGGTAAATATAATTTTGCATGTAACTATACTTACATAATATGTGTGTCACTCTAGAGGATGGTGTATTGGTGAAAGCCTTCTATGAGGTCGAACCAAAGCTCATATCTCTTCTCCTTCCCAAAGACAATGTTTTTGTTGATATACACATTTTTCTAAACATGTCACTCTTTGCCCCTGCTATTCCCAAGGAACTCAAAGTCTAACTCATCATGATTCTTCTCATATATATGTCCAAATTATTTAACTAGAGTGTATCATTTTTTTTTGCTTCTGTAATTCAAGTTCAGTCATAAAATTAGTAACATATGAATGATGTATTAAGGCATTTTGGTTGATGTAGTTAGTTTTTCTTAAAATTTTGGAAGTCAAACTACCATATATTTCCTATGATAGATAGATTTGGAAGTCAAAATAACATATTTTTTTCACACATAAATATGAGTTGTGTAAATGATTAGATTGGAATGAACGTTCTCTTATGCACAATTGTAGCATCATGGAAAATTGACAAATATTGTTAGTTTTGGTGGTATTGAAAAGTTGACTCTATGACTACCAATATTTTGAATTGTTCATTTTGGAGGTATTAAAATGTTGACTGTGTAAGTCAATTGACTGTACAATACAACTTCTCATCCATGGACACTTTGTAACAAGCATGTTATGCACCCTTATTTTCAATATTCTTTCTTCCTTCGAATTTTGATAATGCACATTTAGTAGTGGGTTGCTTCTTTCATGAACTCCAATAGGTTGCAACACCAATCTAGGTAATCAATTCCTTATTTATATGTCAACATATATGATTGGTCAGTTGAAGAATAACTCCACAAAATGGATGACATTTAGTCAAGAGGGATCCCAACTTGATGTATTCGACTACATTGTGCTCAATCAGCCAAAACTGGGGCATGGGAAAGGTGTTATGGTAATGTAGGATTGGAGGATGAAAATGTATATTTACTTTAGTTGGAGTCCCAACCCAAAGAATTTTTTTAATGGATGTGCAACTATTATATACAGGAAGGAGTGAAGGCTTCAAATGTTAGGGATGCTATTATAGGTGCAAAAGTGAATTCTTGGAGTTATGTTCTCATCTTTTTTATAAGTAGAAACGTTTTCATACATGTATTTTGGACAATACTATAAAAAAAGTGTCATTGAGTAATGTTAGAAATGAAAATAGATGCACATATTTTGGACAATATTGTAAACAAAGTTTCTTTAGGTTAGTATGGTGCTTCACTATTCAAATCAGAATATTTTGTTTAGGGATGCACATATCATAGAATCAAACATTTGGGAGGTATACTATTCTATTTATGTACATATGGAGTGTGTAGAAGTTTAGGAGGTCATAGGTTTTGGGATTTGAGTAGGCTAAACATGCACAGGCTGGTAAAGAACAACCTAAATTTCATTACAACTTGAATGCATGGGCTTTCTAGGGGCAAACAACTCTCACAAAGAGGAGGTTTCCCTGAGATGTTAAAGAAATACTGCAAGAAGAGGGAGATGGACATTAACTACCAGATGAGAGTGAGGCATAGTATACAAGAAAAATGCATGCATGAATGAGTATGAATAGAATATGGTGTACAATGTTACAATGATCTCCCCAAGGAAGGAGAATAAGAGATTGCTAACAAAATTCTTGTTTACAATAGTTCTCTAGTGAAGGAGGAGAGAAGGAAGAGGATTTTTTATTTTTTTGAATTCAAGAAACTACACATAAAGGTAGTCAACAACTGTCATGTATACTATTTTGTTTCATGTCTTTGGAAGTGCAACATGATATTTATGTACATGATAATGTGTTGTGAATTGACAAAATATTTTATGATAGGATTCTCTTGGGGTAGATCATAGAAGTAGTCTATAGTCTACACAGAGTGATCAAAGGAGGGATATTAAAAGGAGGAACAAAGTAAGCATGCATAATAAAGTTTCATCAATAGTAAAGGTAATGCATAGTTTTTTTGGTGATTGATGATGTGTATACTTGCAAAGGTAATTAAGGTCACTATTTGGGGTTATAAGGTTGACTAATCCTTTTCATGATTTTTTTAATGATGGGACCATACACTACTATTTTGGTAGGATGTTTCTAACATGACTTGTGGTGGGAGCTTGGAGGGATCAGTTAAGTTGGTAGAAAATGGTCCTCATTTGAGAAAAAGTCCACAAGAGAAATGTCCAATGTACTCTTCTGACAAGATAAAGAGGTTGTTGAAAAGGAGGAAAAACATCAATTTGAAATATGCAAGAATAGAGGAATACCAGGTATATTGTAATGGTACTACAAAATATGTATGTAGCTTCTTGTTTGACTGCATTACAGTACCATGTCGTTCAAACATTCTTTCATACAAAGTTTGTTTTTGTAAAATTTTCTAATGTCAATTTAATCATCCAATTCCTGTGTATGTGATGTTTAATGTTAGATGTAGGTGTTGTAGGGAAACTCACTCAAAGTTCATAGAAGGCCTCAAGAGGCTACAATAGATTTTCCACCAACACAACCTCCTCCACCATGCACAAGAGGTGAGAATATTTCATGATAGTCTTCTAGGTTGTAGAGAAGATGAGATGGGAAGAAATAAATTTTTTCACTCCAATAGGTGAGAGAATCAACAAAGGAGGTATATTTTCATTCTAATCTAGAGGTTTTGTGTCCATAAATTGAATATGTTTCTCCATGTATCTTTCACTCAAAGTTAGCATGCATTTTTTCTTGATAATTCATATTCCCTACTAGTCTCATAGGGTGCTCACCATCTTGTTCATGGTGGGAGAGGGTAGGGTGTTGTAATTTCATGTGATACTGAACTGCCTCTAACATGCAGTGTAGTTGAGCATGACAGGGCCATTTTTGAATACGGTGGAGTATGTATCTCCTAACTCCATAAAGTTGTTGTATTGGGACATATTGTTTGTATGCTATGCATTTTGAATTTCTCCACTAATCCATCTATATCAGTTCCAATTTATAAAATTCACTTATGGGGCATGTTAGGGAAACATTCCCTATGATACTATCAAGTGTAATTTGAACATGGAAGAAATGGATGAAGTGGTATGTTTTATTGTACTCTCTTGCTAGTTCTTTTTTCTGGGGAAATAGTGTTGTTTTCAAATGAGGACATTTTGTGTATATCTCTTTTTGGATATTGATTTTCCTTGTGATCATCTTTGTGAGAAAAGTAATGGGTTTAGAAAGGTGATGGTTTTATATGTTCTAGGAAAAAGTGACAGCAATGGCCTTCATATATATGGTATCAAGTTTTGTAGACTACAAAGGCTAGAAAAGGTGACAATAGTGGACATCCTATCATCAAAAGGACCAGTGAAAGGATTTGATCTCTTGGGATTACACGTCCATCAATGCATAAGAACCCGAGGAAATAGACTCAATTTTATGATGGTGTCAACTCTCTTGCACAAAACAAACAATGAAGGGCAAAATACGAATGGGATCTTAATTGTAGCCATTCCTAGTGGATTTTTGAATAGCACATTTATGAAACTTATTTGATAATGATTGATGCTTATGTCTCAATATTTTAATTATGTGTTATTGAATATTCGTGTGAATTTTCTAATGAATCTTATGTTTTAATGTTCATGTAAATGTTCTGATGAATCTTATGTGTTAATGAATATTATCATGTGATAATTCATGAATGTTACATTTTATTAATAGATGAATGACTGAATGAATTCTAAATGTTAACAAGGAATTTAGATGTTGGGGGGTTGGGGCCAAATGAGCTTCTAGCTTCATGTGGTTGGCCCTGATTAGTAGAGAAAACCAAACTATTCTCAAAACCAAGTGAAGCTCAACATTAACCTATGATTACATGACAACTAACTATGTAAATCTCTTAGTTTCAAGAAATGTAGAAGAAGGGCATAGTTCAATATGAAATCTCAATTCATATGCATAGGATATCAGGTGGAGATGAAAGATACAATAGGTTTTCATTTTTGTTAGAGGTCTTTAATTAGGTATTTTATGTTATAGACCATCACAAACATTGTAACTTTGACTCTTATAGGTGAGGGTAATGTAAACATGGTGTTCTTTTTCAGCTCCACCTATTGTCCATGCATATAAAATGCAACTACATGTGTATTCTTGATATAGAGTGGTAGAATCTTATTTTGGATGCAAGGGAAAAATGAGATGCAAAAACCACATCTCTAGCCTATTAAAGGTCCTAAGGACATTGTTGAAGTGTTTGGTAAGGCTTAGAAGAATCCAAGTGTAGAGTAGGCTAAACATGTCTTTCGAATCCTAAACAATCCTCCGTCTGGTGTTGCTCGAGTATTGCTTAATTTTTTGCTACTTGGTGATTTTAAAACTAATTAATATCCCATTTCTTTCGAATCCTAAACAATCGAGTTGGTTTTCCCCTTTGGCAAAGTTTGTTAATCATGTATCCAAGGAACAAAGTCATGAAGGTATCAACAAGATACATACTTGATCATCTCATGATTAAAAGATGTAGGAAATTATATGTCAAACATAAGAAGGTCTTGAGTCAAGTTTAAAGGTAAAAACATTTTTTATGAAGAAAGACGAGTCTATAGGTTCCTAGCTACTCACTAATAAAAATGAAGGTATTATGTTATATTTTTGAAGCTAACTTGGTTGATGCCTAATTCTAAAGTCTTTTTGCATAAGAAGGATGAGCATGATGTTAAGAGGAACTATTCTAAGCCCATAATGAATTATCCATGCTCGAGACCTCACCTTGTAGCCATCAGATTGAGGTCTAAGGGAAGATGTTGTGAACTTCTCCTCTCTATAGAAATTGTTGCTTTCAGAGAGATTTTATGTCCCTAGAGAAATGTGAAAGGTCACATCTCCATAGACTTTGAAAATAGAAAGCCAAGTCACTTTAATATGTGAATATTCTTTGGAGATACTCAAATGATGTTTTTGACAAATTCGTTTATGAAGGTGTGACCCCGACATAAAGAAAATCAAGTGTTAAGTGCTTAGGGTAGAAAATGAAATAATGAAGTGCACAAGCTATTGAAAGATCAATCCCCACACTATGATTCTGAATCAAAGGAAAGTTGGGCTTATGGAAAAGTTGATCTATGTTCTCTCTCCCACACATGTTAAGTTATCAAATATATCTTCATTCCAGATTCTAAAGGGAAACAAGGCACTTTTCGATAAACTAAAGTCCTTGTTTAGGTAAGTGGATTTTAAAGATGAGACTTTACTTTAAATAATGTAACATAGCTTTCACGGTTATGATTTTTTATGTACATGAAAATGGAAAGTTTAAATAGTTGTTGATTATGAAATTTAATGCAAATCATGTCATGCCCAAAATATACAAGGAAAAAACACAACAACATTTTTTTTTAAAGGTAAACTTATGAAGTCATATAAGAAACTACACATTGTCAATAAGGTTATCGTTTGGTTAGAAGTTTGGGATTCATATGGCTATTTTCATATGGTTGTAACATACTAACCAAAATGGTTTCAAATCAAATTGGATGACAGTTTAATTCAAGTTTGTATCATGAGTTAGAAGAGTCAATACGAAGATACAACACCCATAAGTTCATGAGATAAATCCTATTCCTATCAAGCCCTCAATACTACCGTCTATTAGGGTTTGTTAGTTATATAATATGGGTTAGGTTGCGATCCTTGTAGACATAGGTTCATCATAACATTGTTTTGAGTGAGTAACATAATTGAGTTTACAAATACCTATAATCTTGATCCTCACATCTAGGGTGGGATCACAATATATGTTATCCTTATTATCAATGTCTACACATTTATTAATTATGTCATGGTTTGGACCATAGGTTATACTCATTTTCAAGAAAGCTATGGTATGAGGATAATGTCCTCACTAAGATACCTAAGCTTGAGCATATGTGAAAACTTGATGATGAGGTGGATCAACCATACTACACTTCATTGGGATAAGGAGCCAACTAGCTTCTTATTTAAAAAAAAAACATGTATAATCATTACATAATATATATTATAGTGAAAATTACTATATGGAATGGAGGTGAAATATATCATAAGTCAATTAAACATAAGTATCTAAATACTTTAGATTTAATACTCATTACATGTGCATATTTAATTAGATAAGAATATGTAGACTTGTCTATCACACTATATCAGATCTAACCACATCCATTGGATGTCATAATTATATAAATTTTATATACCATTGCCAATTAGACAAGATATATCCAAAGGTTACTTCGAAGTCTACATGATGAAAATAGGGTCACTTGCATATATTATTGATCATTGATAGTATCCATCATTTAATAATTTCAACACATACTATACATATCAAATGCAATAAGTATACCCTATGGGATGAACAATTTGTTTTATATTATCAAATGTTTACCATTTGCATGTATATATATCTTACTAGATAAAAGTCTTCCTAATAAATATTACTAAGATTGGACCAATACTAAGTCATCTCACCCTTTTTAATATATTTAATAATCATTTTAAATAACCACCAATTATCCACTAACCAGCTACCTACTAATAGTACTAACTAATACAACATATTTATATATATAACTTGATCATGTCTTACTTCACTTAATGTAACATATCTACTTTTTGATATCTTTATGCATGTCTTACATTACGAGATATCTTTTAATAGCTATCCTTATTATAAGAACTATACCATTCCACTAATTAGTAGTATAAATGACTCATTAATATATACCATAACTAACATATGTACTAACTAATTCACAAACACTACTATCAACTATCTACTCTGTTAACTAACCATTCACTTGTATTTACTTACCAACCTATATTATTTTTACTTTAAATATTTATATTCTAGTCCCTAATTATTATATTTAATATATACTACATTACTATAAAATACCACCCATGTGACTTATATAACTTGCCACATAACACTTATCCTATCCACTTAACCATTATGAATAAAATTCTTTCATATAATATAATTATATATGTCTTATTGACAATAAATGGATTATATTTCATAATATTCATTACTAAATATAATTATTATATAGGCTACCCTTTACCTTATAACAATCTACTAATTACAAAAATAAATAAACTACCAACTAAACATTATCATTAATTTCCTAAGTTTGTCACCCATCGTATTAATCCTAACTCCCTAGCATACTTTCTAAAACATAAATTTATATTATAAACTATCCCAACATTATTAATATCCCCACCCCTAACAGACAACTTACTAACTACTATAACGCTACTAACTTCCTAACATTAAACCTTTTCCCTACTTCCGCTTGCCAAGCATTCCCATTGAGGTCACATTCCTTGCTTCTTTTCAAGCGCTTTTTCCCTAGATCCATCTCCCTCCATCCATTCATGCGCCCCCTCTCTCTCTTCATTTATGTGCCTGATCTATGAATGACAAGGGTGGCAACTAAAATAGAAGGGAGGCATTTATCCGTGGGGTCCTTCCTCATGCCTAGTTAACTCATCAGTGGGAGTGTTGGTTAGTGTGGGGAGGTGGGGTTGTGTGTGGTTAGTGGGAGAGGTGTGCACAATTTCCCAAACCCCCTTCCCACTTTACTTATAACATGAAAAGTTATTAGTCAATAGGCTATTATAGGTGGGCATTTCAGCCCAAACCTATCTGTTCTTTCAAACTAGATACCATTGGTTGTTTACCAAGTTGAAAACTACTCTCAATGAGAAATCAATGCAAATCTCAAATCAATCTTCTTGATCGACCATATTATTCTAATATTTCAGATCCTAGATCTTTATATTTCCCAACAAATCTTTTAATGATATGTGAGATCTGCATATCAATTTCATGTTTCCAACTGCCTGCCTTCTATATGTTGAATGTGAAGTCCAACTGTCATGTCTATTAATTTTACATTCTTCTTATTTGTCTCTTCGTCTTCTCTTGATGACTAGTATATAAATATAAGGGAAAAGCCCTATGTATGTAAGCTACAATGATTGAATAATATATGTTCTCTGTTCTTAGTCAATTTTTAGACTAAGAGTAGAGCAAATATATATTAATGACTGAATAATATATTTCCTCTCACACCCCCTTTGTCAATTTTGAAATACCTTCTTGTAGATACTCTTCTTACTCTTTCCCATTCACAGAACTTTATTGACAATATCTTTTATTTTTCCTACTATTTCAGTTTCTCCTCTTTAAATCATCTACAACTGTGTCTCTGTGACTTCTTTTGCCGAGAATGGTGTATTATGTATACCAATAAATGTAGATAGAAATGAACTTAGACAATGGTATCATCTTTTGTGGAACATTATTTACCATTTCTCCTCCTCTCCAACATTTTTCTTGAATGACTTTATCTTAGCTTGCTTCTACAATTGACTTGACTACTCTACTCACCTAGATCTTATTTGCTCTACCCTCCAAGATCTTACACACTCTAAAACCAATTGTTAATTTAAGAGATAAATTCTATCCATTTTCATAGTGTTGAGGAAGTGTGTCAATAAGAAATGCTAGTAGAAAGTATTATGACCAGTGGGAGGATATTCATATATGAGGTTATAGCATGAGTTGAACTTCAAGTGGGAGATTGTTGGATGTGAATTCCAATTGTCATGTCTATTCATTTCACATTCTTCTCATTTGTCTCTTCATCTTCTATTGAAGGATATTGTATAAATATAAGAGCAAAGCCCTATACATGTAAGTTGCAAGTTGAAATGACTCAATAAAAGATAGGCTCTGCTCCTCAGTCTCGACGTAGCCACATTTGTGGTGAACCGGGATAAATCATGTGTCTCTTTCTTTGTTTTGTGGTTTGCAATTTATTTCTTATATTAAGACTATAAAAAACATTCATGAATGGTGTAAACATTATTAGTGACCCATGTAAAAAATATCCATTTTCAATATCAACTAGGATCTT
This sequence comes from Cupressus sempervirens, assembly GCA_028749045.1. Lineage (NCBI taxonomy): Eukaryota > Viridiplantae > Streptophyta > Pinopsida > Cupressales > Cupressaceae > Cupressus > Cupressus sempervirens. The sequence continues at coordinate 677,585,301 of CM053786.1, read as the reverse complement.
GAATAGTAGATTTTTTTTGGGAGTTGTCCTTTTAAAGTAGGCAACTTTGTGAATCTTGACTAGGCAATATGGGTTACATTGCTCAAAGACATTAAATAGTTTGGGATGCCATTGAAACCATTTTCATAAAGTTGTATATGGGTGAGATTGGTGAGTTTGTCAAGGGAAATGTGAACTATTCCATGTAGGTGATAGGCACACAATTGAAGATGGGTGAGAGAATACATGGTGGAGAGGGCCTTGTCCAACTCATAATTGCTATCCATGCATGGCATATTAACTTCATTATAGATAAGTTTCCTCAAATCTCTCATGTTTCCCATCCATGTTCATATGTTTTCCATTCTTAGATAGCTTGAGGAAAGATCCAAGTGTACTGTAAAGTAGACATGTCCCCCAGCTCCGTGGGAATGTCTCTACTCAACCTAGAAAATGATAAGTCCAAGATCATAGACTCTTGAGTCTGCCCAATCCATGAGTGATGGAAACCCCTTCTAAGTAATTGAGGTCAAGATTAAGGTGCTCCAGGTGTTGGAGATTCAACAATGCAGAAAGGACATCCCTAGTTACATTGCTCAGAGACATACCATTGATGCCTCCATTTATGTAGGGTGTCCTAGTTTTACAGTAACTATTTGTTTAAGTTAATAGTTTGACATTATTTGGAATTGGGTTATATCAATTTTTTTAATATATTTTAATGCATGCATTAGATGTGTATAGCTGTCATTTGAAACCATGTATTGACCCAAAATTCTTATGTTCCACTTCATTAAACTTCTTAGTATTTACAAGTAACCAATCTCATCTCTATCTACAAACCCAACCAGGCCAACTCAACCATTTTATGTACATAAGCTCCCTACTCATTAACATTTCTAAGAGCATTTTAATAGGATGGAAAAAATGATCTTGTGGTAGATTATTGCAAGCACAGTGCCAATGAAGGGACCAACCCAGAATGCCTACTGCATAGAAAAGCCCCAAGTAAAATTAGATGATGCTTAAGCTAATCTAATAGAAATGAACAACCCTGATCATGACATGCTAAATTGATCTAATAGAGATTAAGGAAGTTGCTAATGTAGTCATCCTAGGTGTGGTCCTTATTTTTGTTTTCATCCCTCATAATTAGGAAATATGTTGGGGTTACACGACTTGCACTAAGCAATTTTTGGAAAAGTTTGGAGACCAAAAACTAGCAGATGTAATGCAAAGAGTGAACCTTACAGGACTAGAATAATCTTATGTTATCTCCATTCCCTAAGCTCTTAAAACATGAATGTTTTTGAAGCTAGGAAGGCTCTAAGAGCTTTGGTCTTTTTTTGAATGAAATAAGGCCCATAGAACTTACCCTTTGAAGAAATTTATCTTCTCAAATGTGTGGGCAACCTTTTCAATACTTGGCAATTGTGTAGCTATTTCTTTAAGTTAATAAATATTATTTTTAATATTTTCCCTATAGAAAGACTGTTGGGTATGAAATTTTTTCATCCTTATAAATTTAGGGTAGTTTGTGTTCGAATCATTTTATAGTTGACATTTTAAGTTATAGTGATTAATGAATGGATATCTATTCTTGTGAATTTCTCTTTGTGTGTGCGCATAAACAACTGTATCATAGTAATTATATTGGCATTTTTGTTTTTGTATGCTGTTATTAGGGTGTCTTGCAATAATATTGGAATGACAAGTTGGTTTTGTCTATCTATTTTTTGGTTATTAAATACTATGAAATTGCATTTGTCCAAGGTTGTTGTTAGTGATCTGTGTTCATTTGGTTCTTGCTCCAGGTTCTGTGTTAGATATGAAGAAGATTTTTCTCTATTCATCCTTTTTAATGGCTCCTAACTAGCATACAATATGGGAATAGACTTCTAAATAGTTTGTGAATGCGAGCCCTCTCCAACATATTTTCTAAAATCAAGTAGAGAGTGAAAATCATGTCATTCAAGTCTAGCTATAATATTTCAAATGGTATTGCAACGCTATTTTTAAAATCTAAAAATATATTTTAAGTTTAAAAATAAATTATCCATAAAATTATTATTAATGTTAATGTGTCTCGTTATCACTCCATTTCATCATGTCTCTTTGAAGTTGTCAAAAATATTCACATGCTTTGCCTATGGTTATCACTCCATTTCATCACATCTCTTTGAAGTTTTCAAAAATATTCACGTCTTCCCTATGCTTCCACATTTTGAAAACAGGGCTACCAAAATATTTGTAACTACTAACATCCACAAAAATCCCTTTTCAATTTCTATTATCTCATGTATAGTTGTCCCTAATTTCATAACTCAAATCAGAGCATAGTCAAGGTGTATGCTAGCCATGACAAAATGAGCCAAATAATAGTTTCTTTACACAGGCTGCAAAAACAACATTTTTTAAATCTTGGCTAACATCAACATTTCTTCAAAATCATTCTTAAATATAATGGGTGGTTGTTGATCTTACTTCATCAACCTTGTCTTCATTATCTTTGTCCATGAATAGGAGGCTTCTTTGCACTTTATGATTCATAGACCAACACACTTGAAATTGTTTGGTAGGTACCTTAGTGTGCATAATTAAAGGGAGGCTTTTGTCAAATTTCAAAGCTTCCAAAGCATAGAAGTTAATTTTTTAAGACAACTCACTCTAAAATCTGCTAGGAATGTTTAAATTGACCAAGGTAATTAGAGATATCATGAACCAGACTGAAATCAAAATATGGGCATTTCTTTGCAATCTAGTTACTAGTTAGCTATGAAAGATTCATTGGGTAGTTCTAATTTGATTTTTTTTAAAATATAGCTTGTTAATGTGCTTTTGATTTTTTATATGTTTTTATAACTTTTAATTAGATCCTATCTTTCAATTTGTTATTTTTTAAAATTAATTACTATGAATTTTTTTGCAATATATGGTTGATTTGGTTTTCTTCGATTAATCAATTAACAAGAATTTTCTTGAGTGTTTCTCATTATTGATATCATTAATTTAATTGTGCCTAGAATATTAATTGAATCTCTTTTTTGTGTGTAGACCATTTGGGTTGTTGTGCAAAGTTGAAGTTCTTTCACTTTCAAGGATTTGTAACCATATTTGATACATCTTTTGTTAGTGTGTATCATAATAGATTTTCTTTATGGTGGGTGACTTTTAGCAGTTCCTCAATCTTTTTAATATTTGTTTGCATTTATTGTTGTGAAGATTTCTATTATTTATGGTTGATTTGGTTTTCTTTTATTATTTAATCAACATGAACTAGCTTCTAGAATTGCTTATTATTGAGATCATATGGTATATGCAGTATCCCAAATGGTTTCCCTCAAATCTGATATTACTTTCCATCATCTTATTCCTTGACAGTTTACTACCCCAATATTTTTATTCTACTTGAATTCATGAGATGCTTTACCTTCACTAATATCTTTTTATTTAAACCTAAAATGATATTTGTTTAAATTTGAAATGTGTTGACCTAACAAATTTGGTTGGATTTCTTTGACAAGACAAACAATTTTCCACCTTTTAGAAGATACTAGTAAGGGGTTGCCATAACAGTAAGGGGCTTCCATCATTGAGTCATTATAACACAAGGTCTGCTATTAGTAATTCCTATAGATTACTTTTTCATTCTTCATCTTTAGGCCTATCCTATACTGTTGATTCCCAATCTCCACAGCAATTTTACCAGTCAGCAAGACCATACATGTACCTTGATTGTCTTCTTTCTTCTTTGCTTCCTTCTATTATAAGAGAATTTGATTTTAACACTGTCTTTTGATCTTTTTATGCATGATATTTTGTTCACCTATTGTAACAATTTTTTTTATTGGTGTTGGCTTTGAAATTTTGCTTGTATCAAAATTGCAATTATAAATTGACTTAAACAATGATGTAATAGATATAAGTGTATCACAAATTTAATATTTTATTGAATGTTTTAAGTCATATATAGAAAATTTTCCAATTCTATGGATCTTATACTAGAAATGCTCCGCCTGTGTTGCCAAATCAATCACCACCATCAATCAATTGGACAGGTTTTCCTACAAATAGTATTTCGGAGTTTTCAACTGGAGTTGCTCTTAGCTACATTAACATACTAGAACATGCAAAGGCAACTTGCTTAGTAATCCGTGATGTACAAGATACTGATGTTATGGTAATGGAGCCAAGAGTACTGGAGTTTCATGTGATGTGTGATATGTTTACTGGTTATTATAACTTCCTACACGACATGCGTGCAAATGAGTATTATGCCCTTAGTTGTGCTCCTACTATCAAAGTTGTATTTCATAATTACCTAAATAATGTGTAGTGCATATAGTCTATACCCATGAATATACTATATTCGAGATAGTAAAATAATATGCCTAATCAAGCATATACCTTTTTGTGCATTTTTGAAGAATTGGCCAATTACAAATACTTCTCGTCAAACAAAGATTGTTGAATGAGGCTTATTTTGTTGAAAACTTTGGAACTATGTTACAAACATGTATACTGAAATTTTATACTTAGATATATCTTTAATACTGTAGTGACTTAATAATACATGTTGTGTAATACTTACTAGATGTCTATTATGTTTATGCTGAATAAAACTGATTATCAAATTTGTGTTTTATGGCTTAATTGGATGATCACGAAGAATGGGAAAACTAAGGCTACTTACCTCATCTCACTTCTATCTCCTTCAATGAAAATCTTTAAGGTTTTTTGATCGTGGGGGGACATTATTTCTATGTTTAGTATAAATAGATTTTAGAATCTCGTCCATTTTATTATCCTTCATTCTTTAATGAAATAAAATATTGTCCAATCTATGAAGAATATAGAAATGATGTTCAATGATAGCAAATTTGGTGATGATGGAAATGATGATCAACCTATGAAGAGGATTTGTGTTGATGTGTAGTTTCCATAAGAGCTTAGTAATAGTATTTCTTCAAGAACTTACTAATTAAGAGTGGTTTCCATGAATGTGGTCTAAAAATCTCAACTTTTAATGTTTCCCAGCCAATTGTTTTGAGTGCTACTTTGAAGTTTAGAACGACTGACTCCCCTCTAGGCTTAGCAATTTATTTGGGAGGATATACTCATTTTGTTGTTAAATTTCTTCTCCTCCTTGTAGACTGTTATGGCCTTAAGCATTGTTGTTTCTACAACTTTAATTTAATCTTAATTTTTTGTTAGTTCTTTTGTGACTTATACTTATCCAAAAAAAAACTTGCCATATGAGTTATATTTTAATGAAAAGTATTTAGAGTTGAACTATTAGATAATTACTATGGGTATAATAGTTGAAGATAACCAGGTTTATATACTAACAAATGGTTTTTTTTCTACAAAAGATTCCATGATATTTTGGTCAAATATTTAAAAATTCATCTTAAAGACACTTCTCACTATGCATGTTAATGGATGGATTTATTTTCTTTTGTAAACATTAAAATGAGATTTAAAATATTTTAAAAATATTCATTTTAGTTTTATCGTAACACATCAGTATCTAACAATCACATAGTTGCCAAAGTACATCCTAGCTTGTGTGCAACACAACACATATTTGTTCTCAGACCAACTAAGACTGCAAGATATTGACTATTCATTTACTTCAACTTCATGCAATTTGGCACTAATGTAATTCAGACATTATCATCTCATGCTTTTTGACCATCTAACCTCATAATCACATAACCTTGATGTATACAATTGTGGAGAATGGATGAAAAAAAAAATACATAGTAAAGAAAATAGGGTGTAAGAGTCATTCCTTAGGCATTTTCCTTTGATAGAATTCATTCCCTATTATAAAATAGAGAGTCAACTTATGAAAGTCATGACTAGTATCTTGATACCTCTATATATATAGTCTTTGTTCATAATGAAGGAAGTGACATTTCTCTGGATATATTCCTAAGTGACTACAACAGCTATAAGACACTCAAGAGGGTATTTTCCATTTAAGTTCAAAATTTTTTTTATTATATACTCTGCATAAACCTATAATTACTATGCTTTGCTATGGTTTTAAAGACATTATATGGTTTCATAAATATAATGCTATAATTAGAACTTATATGTGATAAATGAGAGCATTTGTGTATATATGTTGGTAGATAGAATACTTTCTTCCTTCAAACTTTTATGGGGTAGGTTCCAATAGCCATATGTCATCAGCACAGATTGGTCTATTTGTGCATTTAAACTTTTTCGGGGTAGGTTCCTATAGCCATATGTAGCCATATGTCATGAGAAAGGATTAGTCTATATATGCATTTAATGTTTTCTATGAGTTAATGAGATGAATTATGTTTTGATATTTGGCACATGTACTAATATATTGTAGGAACAAGTTAAATAGAATTAGAAGGAGCATGATTAAGGCAAGTGATGACTGATTCATGTTGTCCTATGCCAACTATTCAACACAAGATAAGGTCAATATAACTATCAACCACTCAAGTGCAAATCTAGAGTTATGGTGTGCTACATTTGATAAAGACTTGTTTAATGAGGAAGTTGTGTTCTATGTTGATGTATTCCATTAATGATGTTACTCTTGATGTCGAAGGTCCTAGATTTAGGGAAGATAGTTCTCCTTTGATGTTATAAATAAATTGTTAATTCAAACCTCTGGAGTGAGTTTACCAGTGGTTGTAATGCATAACAACATTCAATATATAGTTTATTATTTTCAGTTTATATTCTTGATGGTTTTATATCAATAAAAATGACAATATTACTACTCAACACTTTATCTTGAGTTTATATTAATCCCCTCATCCAAAGGGGCCCACTTGGTGAGTAAAATAGTTTTTAGGAGTAGTTTTCATCTTTTTTGGAATAGTTAAGACTTTGCTACTCCTACAAGCATTAGTAACAAAACTATTAGTTGTTCCTATAGCAAAGGAAAACATAGTAGAATCTTATCTGTACTTCAATTCCTGCACTCTATATTAGTTGTTTGATTCCATACTTAAGATCAATATTTCCATTTCCTATAAGTCTAAAATTTCCATTCTCATAGATTAGTTTGCAATAGGAGGGTTTAGAGCATATACTTTGTAGATACCATTTTAAGTCTACTTCCTTGGTTGATAAACTAAATGAGTTCATGGGGTATTTGAATGCTACTTATGATGAAGGATGTCCAATCCATGAGTGCAAAGCTCTAGTTTCTAGACATTCTTCTCCTCCTTTTTCTCCTCCTCCATATGTTTCTTCTTCTCCTTTTCTTTCTCCTATTTCTTCTCCTCCTCTTCTTCTCATCTTCCTCATCCATCTCTTTCTTCTTCTCCATCTCTTTCTCCTTCTCCTCCTCCTACTCCTCCTTCCTACCCTCCTTCATGTCCTTCACTTTCTTCTTCTCTTTTTCTTTCTTCTCCTACTCTCCTTCTCCTCCATCGCCATGTCTTTCTCCTTGTCCTCCTTTCTTTTTGCACAATATATCCCCTCTTCATTCACCTCCTCCCCATCTTCCTCTTCCTCCTCTTCACTTCTTCTCTTCACTTCTCCTCTAATACCCATGCCTCTCCCTTGCCTTTGCCTCCTCCCTCTCCTCCTCCTCCTTCTACCCCCTTATTCTTTCCTTCCTCCAAAATCTCTTTTGCCTCCTCCTCCTTTGTACCTTCTTCCCCCTCCACTTTCTCCCTCCTCCTCCTACTCTACACCCTTTATCCCCTCCCTCTTTCCTCCCTCTCATCATCCTTCATCCCCTCCCTATCCTCTATCTCTACCCACTCTCTCGCTCTCTGCCCCCTCACCCACCTCTTCCTCCTCCTCCTTTGTTACTTCATCCTTCATCCTCTCCTCCTTCCCCCTCCTCTACTCTTTTGCACCATTTGTGCCCTCCTCCTTTTCCTCCTACATATCCTTCACCTTCTACATATCCACTTCCTCCTTCCCCTCCCCTATTCCCTCTCTCCTCCTCCTTCTCCTCCTCCTCCACACCATGCTCCACACCATGTTCCTCCCCCCCCCCCCCCTTCCTCCTCTAGCCTCTTTTCCTCATCCTTATCCTCTTCCATCTCTCCATTTCCCACCCCATCCCTCTCCCCTTCTCCCTTGCACCATCACTTGCTTCCTCCTCCTTTATCCCCTCCTCCTTTGCCTCTTCCCTTGTTTCTTCCCCTTCCCATCCACTCCTACCGCTTCCTTTCTTTGTCCTCCTCCTTCTCCCCCCTCCTTTATCTCCTCCCTCTTCTCCTCATGTCACTCTTGCTCCCATGTCCACTCTCTTTATCCTCCTCCTCATCCCCCTTTTGTCCTCATATTTCCTCCCTTCTCCTATTTTCTCTTGTTTTCCCCCTTCTCTCATTTCCTCCTTCCTTTCCCCCTCATCCTCCACCCTGCCCTCTACCTTCCCCCTACCCCTCCTTTATCCCCTCCTCTTTTATCCCCTCATCATTCACCTCCTCATCCCCCTCTCACTCCCATGTCCACTCTATCTTTGCCTCCTCACCCTCCCTCTCTTTTTCCTCCTCATCCCCTTCCCTCCTCACCCTTTTTTGCTCCTCCCTTCTTTTATTCCCTCCTCCTGTTTCCTCCTTTCATTCCCCCTCATCCTCTACTCTGCCTCTACCTTCCCCCTACCCCTCCTTTATCCCCTCCTCTTTTATCCCCTCATCATTCACCTCCTTGTCCCCCTCTCACTCACATGTCCACTCTATCTTTCCCTCCTCACCCTCCCTTCTCTTTGTCCTCCTCCTCATCCCCTTCCCCCCTCACCCTTTTGTCCTCCTCCTCCCTTCTTCTATTCCCTCCTCTTTTGCACCCTATGTGCCCCCTCTTTCCTTTCTTCCTTATTGTCATCCCCTTCTCGATGTCCTCCTCCTCGCCTCAACTTCCTCCTCAATCACCCCTATCCTCTTCCCCCCTCCTCCTCCACATCCTCCCTCTCTTTGTCCTCCTCATTCTCTTCCCCCCTCACCCTATTGTCCTCCTCCCTTCTTTTATTCCCTCCTCTTTTGCACCCTATGTGTCTCCTATTTCCTTTCTTTCTTATCCGTATTCCCCTTCTTCTCCCTTACACCCTCCTTCTCCTCCTCCTCCTCCTCCTTTGCTCCTCCCTCTCCTCCTACTCCATCTCTTCCCCTCCCCCATCCACCCCCCCTCTCCTCATCCTCATCCCCTTCTCAATGTCCTTCTCCTTGCCCCAGCTTCCCCCTCAATTATTTGGCATCTGCCTTCTCGCCCCAACTTCCTCCTCAATCACCCCTATCCTCCTTCTCCCCCCCCCTCCTCCACACCCTTCTCATCCTCACCCTTCCTCTCTTTGTTCTCCTCCTCCCTTCTTCCGTTCCCTCCTCTTTTACACCCTACGTGCCTCCTCTTTCCTTTCTTCCTTATCCCCCTTGTTCTCCTCCTCCTCTTCCTCCTCCTTTACATCCTCCCTCTCCTCCTACTACTATATCTCTTTCCCTCCCCCATCCACTCCCTCTCCACCTTGTGTCCCCTCTATCCTCATCCTCGTCATCATCCCCTTCTTGATGCCCTCCTCCACACCCTCCCTCTCCCTATCCTCCTCATCCCATTCCTCCCTCACCCTTTTGTCCTCCTCCTCCCCCTTCATTTGTTCCCTCCTCTTTTGCACCCTATGTGCTTCCTCTCTCCTTTCTTCCTCATTCTCATCCTCCTCCTTCTCCCTTGCACCCTCCCTCTCCTCCTCCTCTTCCTCCTCCTTTGCATCTTCCCTCTCCTCCTACTACTTTATCTCTTACCCTCCCCCATCCACTCCTATCCTCCTCCACACCCTTCTCCTCCTCACCCTCCCTCCCCTTGTCCTCCTCATCCCCTTCCTCCCTCACCCTTTTGTTCTCCTCCTCCCTTGTTTTTTTTCCTCCTCTTTTGCACCCTATGTGCCTCCTCTTTCCTTTCTTCCTCATCCTCATCCTCCTCCTTCTCCCTTGCACCCTCCCTCTCCTTCTCCTCCTCCTTCTCCTTTGCATCTTCCCGCTCCTCCTACTACTTTATCTCTTCCCTTCCCCCATCCACTCCCTCTCCTCCTCCTCCACACCCTCCCTCTCCTTGTCCTCCTCATCCCCTTCTTCCCTCACCCTGTTGTCCTCCTCCTCCCTTCTTTTGTCCCCTCCTCTTTTGCACCCTATGTGCCTCCTCTTTCCTTTCTTCCTCATCCTTATCCTGCTCCTTCTCCCTTGCACCCTCACTCTCCTCCTCCTCTTCCTCCTTTGTGTCCTCCATCTCCTCCTACTACTTTATCTCTTCTTCTCCCCCATCTACTCCCTCTCCACCTCTTATGTCCTTTCTCTCCTCCTCCTCCTCCCCTTCTCGATGCCCTCCTCCTCACCCCAACTTCCTCCTCAATTACAACCATCTATCTTCTCCCCCTCCCCTCCTCCCTCTCCTCCTACCCCCTTATCTCTTCCCCTCCCCCATCTCCTCACTTTCACCTTCCTCCACCTCCAATACCCTTACCCCCTCTGTCCCCTCCCTCTCCTCCTTCCTCACCTCTTCTCCCTACTCCTTTGCCCTTTTTTCCTCCTCCTTCTCCCTTGTACCCTCCCTCTCTTCCTACTCCCTTATCTCTTTGACTCCCTCTCCACGTCTTGTGTTGCCTTCTTCTCCTCCTTTGCCTACCCTCTCTCCTTCCCAACCCTTGCTTTCTTCTCTACCCCCTCTTCACATTTACATTGTCTTCCCCCTCCTCCCAATTCTCCTCTACCCCCTCTCCTCATTTACATCATCTTCCCCCTTCTCATTCTTTTCCTCCTCCACACTCTCCTCTCTCTCCACTCCATCTTTGTCTGTCATGCTCCATATCTCTCCCCCTTGTCTCCATCCCCTTCTCCACACCATCCTCCTCCCTGCCAACTTGTCTTTTCCCTCACCTTCTTTGTCCCTTCATTCATCTCAATTAAGAGTGAGCACACCCATGCTTCTTATCCTTTTGTGCTACCCACCCATATTGGGCTCAAGGGGGATTAAGTGAGTTGGTAGACTTTGAAAGAGAAACTAGATTGCCATCCGCCAACTAGCCCCCATCCCCCCTACCCCACCTAATTAATAACAAATAAAGTTGTAATGTATATAATATATTTTTCTTCTAGCTTCTAGCCCTCCTTCACAATTCTTATCTCAAAACTTGCTCAATATTCATATGAAAGGTCTAAACAATGTACTGAGAACATGTAATATTAAATCAATTAATAATATATTATCATTTATTTCTCTAACTTATTCATTTCTATAAATTTAGAATGTGTGTGTGTGTGTGTGTGTGTGTGTGTGTGTGTGAGAGAGAGAGAGAGAGAGAGAGAGAGAGATGTACAATTTACAATTACTTCATGATATAGTTACAAATATTACATTAAAATAATTCAAAATGCACAAAAAAAATTATGTTTGATTAATTTAAAATAAAATAAAATAAAAACAAAACAAAAATAATAATCATCTAAAAACAAAAGAGACACTCTCAAAGATGTCCAATAACATCTTGAGAATCTTTGGAGGGATACCTCTATCCCTCCCCAAAAAAAACTATATCTTTATTAAATTCAACTGTTGATAAATGTTTACAATAAACACTGTAAAAGATACAATAAGCCTCCAATGACATTTTTGCATAATTTTTATATTCCAAATAAGCTCACTGCTCTGCTATTCAACGATTGTTGACCTCAAATGTTGTTGACAGCTATTAAATATTTCCAAATTGATGACAAAGGAGAACTAATGTGTAATTTCTTTAAAGTCTTAAATAATTTTGTGCTTGACATTGAAATGAAATGAAAGATTTTTAATGATGTTCCGAAACCAACAGTCTAAGGAACCAATAGAAGACCCCTTAATCAATTTGCCGAGATTTCTCCAGAATGTGAAAGTCTTTCTTTATATTACACAACCAATAGAAATCCTTATGTGCAGAACCTGCAATCACAAAAATTAGAAATCCTTAAGTTTTACCTGAAATTTCTGAGAATCGTTGATAATTTTCGGGGATTTAATGTTTATGTTATTGGAAAAATAAACAAAGCGCTCAGATGTCCAACAACATGGACTCCTTTGATGGCTGGATAAGTACATCTATCAGAGCATAACGAAAAGAGAGTTTTTTTTTGTTAAGAAATGAATTTGTTGACACATACTGAAAATATGGAACAATAGCAGGTTAAATGTTTGACATAATGCCTCGTGGAATTTCAGGTTAAATGTGTCAATGTTGACACATATTGAAAATATGGAACAATAGCAGGTTAAATGTTTGACATTATGCAGGTTAAATGTTGGATATCCTCAAGATGGATTAATTTGAAGGGCTCTCTAAAATGTTCAAGAAAATGCAATTCGCAGGTGTAACCTCCGTACCTATGCCAAATTGGGAGCTTTTGGATTTTTGTTATATATTATAAATAAAGGAATTTTCATCAAATGTTACGGCTGCCACTCATCAAGTAGACATGTATTCAAAATGTGGAATCTAATGAAAGTCAAGAAAATTAATATTTAACTGTCTATTTAACAAAAAGCTAGACAGGCATATATAAATACCAAATTTTGAATTCTTCAAACCTACGTCTATTTAACAAAAAGCTAGACAGGCATATATAAATACCAAATTTTGAATTCTTCAAACATACCTTACCAATCAGTTTTGCAACTCATTTTCAAGAGATGAAATTTCTTCCAATCCTACTTTAAAAAGTGATAAATCTCTTTGAATCAACAGTTACCATGCATATATTTGAATCTTCATTTATAACTAAGAATTAATACAACGAAAAACTATGAAATGAATAAATGGGTACACAGGCGCACGCGTGTATCTTTCTTTCCAAACAAGGATACACTGCAAATGCTGTAAAATCGTCAGAAAGTGTGTCTAACCATCAGAATAATCTTGTATATGCCTCTGCACACAATTTTCTGATGCAAGAGAAAATATAAATACCAAAGCAGTGAAAAAAAAAATGGAGAAGAAATACAACGAATTAAAATAACAAAAGCTGTGAAAGTTTGCCTGGCCATAAGAAGAATCTTTTATACCTCTGCACATGAATTTTATAATGCAAGAGAAAATAGAAATATCAAATAGAAATCAAGCACAACAAAATCAGAAGTTGAAATACTGAGAATATAAGCAATACCTAAATAACTATCAGCGAACATAAATCAAGCACAACAAAATCAGAAGTAGACAATTGACTATAAAGAATGGCAACTAATATCGACAAACAATATACAAGTATATAAAACACTAACATCTCCAAAATAATAAATAATAAATTTGAAATCTTTAGACATACATTAGCGGTCAATTTTGAAGTTCATTTTGAAGAAACAAAAATCCTTCAACGCAGCTTAAAAAGTGATAAAACTCCATGAATCAACAAACACCATAGATATTATAATCTTAATGCATTAAATAAAACTTGAAATAACGAAAAACTGTGAATTACGTGTCCTTTCCCTGTAGAGTACTAGTCAATTTGACATATGTGCCACATGTTTTCAGATCTGAGCTAGAGGCACAAATGTTTGGGAATCGTTGATAATTTTTTGGGAACAGTCTGACCAAGGGCTCAGACTCTTCGACTGCATTGCTAAGGTATTCGACAACATTTGCCAGCGTCCTCCCTCTTTGTTGCTAATTGGGAGCTTTGGAATAGGGAACAATATAGCAGGTTAACTTTTTGACATAATGCAAATTAGGAGGTGTAACCTCCGTACCTATGCCAAATTGGGAGATTTTGAATAAGGCATGCGAATTCGTCAAAGAGTGAAACGAGGATTTTTTAACATATTATTTTAAATAAAGGATAGAATTTTTGTCAAATGCTATGGCTGTCACTGACCAATTAGACATGTATCCAAAATGTGGAAGCATATAAAAGGCATGTGTAACTGCTCCAGTAAGTTGTATAGAACTGTATGACATAATGCTTCAAAGGAGTAATCTCATAGAAGACGTGAAAAATAATATTTAACTCTCTATATAACAAACAACTAGGCAGGTATATATATAAACACCAAAGTTTGAACCTTAGCAATCGATTTTGGAACTCATTTCCAAAAGATAAAACTTCTTCTAATCCTGCTTAAAAAGTGATAAACCTCTATGAATATCAAAAATTACCATGCTTATAATCTTCACTTATAACCATGAATTAACATAACAAAAAACTATGAAATGAATAAATGGGCACACAAGCCGCACACGTGTATCTTTTCTTCCAAACAGGGATAGACTGCAAATGCTGTATAAGAATAATCTTGCATCTCTGCACAAAATTTTTTGATACAAGAGAAAATAGAAATACCAAGCAGAGAAAAAAACAGAGAATAAGAAACACCATGAATTTATATAGTAAAAACTGTTAAATGAATAATCTGAAAGTGTGCCTGGCCATAAGAATAATTTTTTATACCTTTGCACACGAATTTTCTGACGCAAGAGAAAATAGAAATACCAAAAAAATCAAGCACACCAAACTCAGAAGTCAGAAGTTAAAATACTGAGAAGATGAGCAATACCTAAATAACTATCAGCGAACATAAATCAAGCACAACAGAATAAATCAGTAGACAAATGACTATAAAGAATGGATATTAGAATCAACAAGCACCATGCATATTAGAATCCAAATGCATTGATAAAACTTGAAAAAAAAACTGTGCCTGCAGAGCACTAGTCAATTTGACATATGTGCCACACAATTACTGTTGGCATGCTATAGCTCTCAAAGGAATCAAAAAGAGCTTTTTTCTAAGGTAACACAATCAAGCATAAAATGTAATAGGATTGGCATAGGTGAGTGAATGAATACAGGCAGGTTGGGCTTTCGATTGGAAGCACATTACACACATTTGGAATGTTTCTTTTGTTAAACATTGACATCTCTTCATATAGCCTATTTTTCCTTTGGAAAACTTTAGAAGCATGCCCTCCACAATTTGGCTGTATGCTCAAACCACTGTTTTCAGTAACTCACTAAACCTTCATGAACAGGAAAGACTATAATCCAGCAATGAGTTAAACATTTACTGCAAATTTGGGTTGTAAAGTATTTATTCTCATTCCCTGGTTGCTGATGAGCATATCAAGTTAATATATTTTGTGCAAATCTATTTACAATTGCAAATGGAAATTGTAAGATAGAAATTGATAAAATCTCTTTGGCTGCATGCTAGGCCAAATGATTGGAAGACAATAATTGAAAATATATTCTAAGTATGAGTTGACAATAAGAAAGGTAAGAAAGCATATAAACTTATATTGTAAAGTGGAGAATGGATAGCCACAGCATTCAAGATAATGAAGATATTAGAGGTCTGTCACTCATACGAACCCTAGCAAGATTGAGAGAATACTATTTAGAAGATATAGGAATTGACTAGTATACATACAGAAAAATAGAAAAGGTATTACTGAGAAGATATAGGAGCTGACTAGTATACATACAGAAATAGCAAAGGGAATCCATCGGGGAAAGAGGTAGCAGGTCAGGCTTTTTGAGCTCGGGAAAGACATTTTTCTATTATCCATTGTACCCATGACCCTTTTTGAGGTAGCACCCTATGCCCCATCCAAATGCTAAGTCTAAATATTTTAGAGTTCAATATTTTATGATATTAAAGTTCTCATATGGTTCTAAGTTTAAAACAGATGTACATGTAACCTTGATTTAATAGAAAGCCCAGACATGGTTCTAACAAATGTACATGTAAGCCTGATCGAATAGGGGTGGAAACAAGCTTATTCAAATGTCCCATCCAAATGCCCCATCCAAATGTCCAAATGTCTTTCTATTATCAATCAATGAACACTGAATTTAAAAGAAAATGTCATAGTTTGGCGGGCATTTTTGTGGATTAGTCTAGCACTGGTCGATCTTCTCTTTAGGTCAAATGTCCATATGAAATAAAATAACATGAAAAGGTAGTTTAGCGGGCATTTTTGTGGATTATTCTAGCACTGGTCGATCTTCTCTCTAGGTCAAATGTCCATATAAAATAAAATAACATGAAAATACTACAATGCATAAGAAAAGCCTATGATTACTTCATATAGATCTAAACATGCTCAAATTAATACAAATACTAATCATTGTTCTATCCGTAACTTTTTACCTTACATTTCTCTCATCTCTTGATTAAACTCTAATATTATATATAATTTTTTTTTTTTTACTTGTATTCTGATCCAGTTTTTTTTCTCAAATTTGTCAGTCTCCTGCTGCAGTTTCATTGTGCTTTTTGTCCATTATCCTCCATACATCTTCTTGATTTCTTTGAAACATGTAACCTATTTAAGAGCCGTTCCCGCATGACAATGTTCATCTCGTTAGTGGATGAGTTTGTTGAAATTGACTCTAGTCTTAGGCTTGGATAAAGCTAGGGTTCTTTCTAACATGAGTGCTGCCAAAGCCTACGATAAGAAAGAACCCAAGTAACTCAGTATTCTTAACCAAAGTTTCCTGACTCTCTGCAAGTCATGTGAGAGTAGTCCAAGTCATCGAGTTGAGCAGACCTTGTCAAGTTGTTATGACTTGGCTCAGGTCATGGAATATGATATATAATTTCATACGCATATAATTATAAAAGTATATAATTTCAAGGTTTATTTCATTTTGCCATGTCATTGTTTAGTCATTGCCAAGTTGTAACCAAGTGATGAGTTAAGTCAACCTTACCGAGTCCAAATCTGAAAACTATGTTCTTAAAAACAGTATCTAATCAAGTATGAGAATTTTGTATGTGACAATTACATGTCATCACTCCATCGATTCACCAAAGGAACTACATCTGTCAAACAATGTACACTCCATAAGGCCAAGCTACTCTATGTAATTTTGGGTATTGGCTACATCTTCTTGATTTAACCTATTTAAGAGCACTTCCTGCGTGACAATGCTCATCTTGTTAGTGGATGAGTTTGTTGAAACATAAGGCCAAGCTACTCTATATAATTTTGGTTATTGGCTACATCTTCTTGATTTAACCTATTTAAGAGCACTTCCCGTGTGACAATGCTCATCTCATTATTGGATGAGTTTGTTGAAATCAACTCTAGTCTTAGGCTTGGATAAAGCTAGGGTTCTTTCTAACATGAAGGCTGTCAAATCCTACGATAAGAAAGAACCCGAGTACATCAATATTCTTAACTAGAGTTTCCTGACTCTCTGCAAGTCGTGTGAGAGTTGTCCGAGTCATCGAGTTGAGCAGACCTTGTCAAGTTGTTATGACTTGGCTTGGGTCATGGAATATGATATATAATTTCATATGCATATAATTATAAAAGTATGTAATTTCAAAGTTATTTCATTTTGCCATGTCATTGCCAAGTTGTAACCAAGTGATGAACTAAGTCAACCTTACAGAGTCCAAATCTGAAACTATGTTCTTAAAAATAGTATCTAATCAAGTATGAGAATTTTGTATGTGACAATCACATGTCATCACTCCATCAATTCACCAAAGGAACTACATCTGTCAAACAATGTACACTCCACAAGGCCAAGCTACTCTATGTAATTTTGGTTAGTGGCTCCATGCAATTAGAAAATCAATTTTTGTACCACGTATATCATCAACACACCAACTCAAGCTCTCAAGAGTTGCACTCATGAAAGTTCAAAAGAATAAGAAAACTAATAGCTAAAATTTACCAATCTTTGGGTCAAAGACTTGGGCTATATGTACCTATTGTAAGTTGTTAGAATATGGAAAAAATGTCACAAAGTGAATTCTAGTAAAAAATAATCATAGTGAATATTACAGATCTTTTCACAAGTGCCCTTAATAGATCTAGGAATATCATCCATAGAAACGAGTACAACTAGATAATTTTCAATTGATATTACAAGGATTTCATGCATGATTTAAGTGACCAATTAAAAAGAGGGATTGTTTGGTCAACTATGATTGATCCATAGTGAGCGGAATTGTTGGTCTATTACTTCAGTCCAAGCTAAAAAGGTGCAACTATTGGTTTACATAATTGTATGTCAAATTGGTTAATATTTATGAACTTATGAGCTTAGCATTCCATCTTCTATTTTTCTAACCTACAAAAACCTAGACAACAATGAAGGGAGCCAATCTAGGTCATCATGGCTTATTAGGATAAAGATCCATAAGGGTTTAGTATGTATTGATTCTTGAGCACCAAAACTAGAATATTTTTGTAAAGGTACGAATGCAGGTAGCCATTATAAGTATAGCACTATACCAAAGCACAAAGAGGATCAGCTACTCAATCCTTGTGATTCTTTTTGTGGTTCCAATGACTAAATATGGAAAGTATTCCTAGGGCATAAATAAAAGTATCCCTAGGGCAGTTTCTCAATGAAAGGATTTTGGGGTTGTTAAAGATCAAAATAGAAGAGGTGGTAGAAAATGTTCTCAAGGTGATTGGAAGCCAGTTTCAAGGAAGGAAAAGGAAATAGAGTGTGGATCTTGATGTGGTTTACCATGGTGATTGCACAGGGCATGGAAATAGGAGAAGAAACTAAAGAGGTCATAGGGTCATTTATCGTTCAAGTTTGAAGCATATAAAGATGCAAGGGTCTTTGGGTTAATTATATTTGTGTATTGGTGGGGTAAGGTAGACAAAGAAACTTGTAAAGCAGAGATTGCTAGAGCATGGGAAGATTTAAAGGAAAAGGAAATAGAGTGTGAATCTTGATGTGGTTTACCATGGTGATTATGAAGGGCATGGAAATAGGAGAAGAATCTAAAGAGTTTAAAGGAGTCATTTATCGTTTGTTTGAAGCAAATAAAGATGCAAGGGTCTTTGGGTTAATTATATTTGTGTGTTGGTGGGGTAAGGTGGACAAAGAAACTTGTAAAGCAGAGATTGCTAGGGCATGGGAGAATTTGAAGTAGATAATTATGGAGCGTGATATGGTAGAGCTAAGACTTGCAAGGCTTTTGAAAACCCAAAACCCAAAACATAATAATAAGTCTTGGAATGTGTTGTATGTGAAAGATGAAGCAGTTGGAGATGTGATGATAGTGAGGTGCGAAGGGAAAGAAGGCAAAAAAATGCATATGTAATAGCATTTATGCTATGATAGAATGTAATTAGGAATGTTATATTACACTTGATAACGATGAACGTAGTTGGTCTTATTTAGGAGTAAGGTTTCAAGTTGAAGTCTGAAATGTTGATGGGCAGAAATGTAATTAGTGATGTAATATTTTTCTTATATTAATAAATTAGAATTAATTATCGATCAAAATAATAATAATAATAGAAGCACGCATATTAAAGAGGTTGATTGCATGGATTGAAAGTGGGAAGACAAGCCTCTATAGTTTTCTGCCAAGCTCTTTGTCATACTACTTAAGGTATCAAATAGATTAAATATGAGCATGCCTTACATAAATTGCTCATTTTTCATCTTTTCTTTTGTCAACAGACCTTCTACGGTTATTGTTTGGCATTGTTGATCTTCATGAAATTATGTTTACCGTGACTAATGATAATTCCCTTGGTTGACAGTTTCTCTGCTTCTGTATCTATTTACCTATATAGCATAACATAATTAAAGGTGTGATCCCTCATGATTTCTGAAGATTGCTCGTTGATTTGGAAGAAACGAAAACCAGAAAAGAGAAGCAAATGCTCTAAGGAAGTCGCAATCCTTCTTTACGAGAAGAAAAAATAAATAAAAATAAATAAAATGGGCGTCGGTTGAGCATAACCCTAACCAATACCAATGATATTTGCCAGTAATGACAATCTGAGGTCTTTATCAGATCCCCTGTTCTCTCCAAAATTGTCATAATAGTTAAGTAAAATATCTTTTGAATTGATTTGAAATCAAATACCTTAGCAGGTCCTGCACCGCATTTAAGAGAATATGAACGGTATGAAATAGTTATTTGAAATACCCTACAAACTCACTCTAAAACATCTGATAGCAATTCTCTTAACCAGTAACGATGGTGTAAGCTATTCATCAAAATCCTTGTTACGACCTATATTTCACAATATACCTAAACGCTCTGAACTACTTTCATCAAAATGACTCATAAAGATACACAAAACGAGTGGATCATTAAAGTTTTCTGAAATTTCTTCTAGAATTTACAAATATCTCCTCTTAATACTCCATTAGTTTTAATTTCAAGGTATAACAATGAAATATCCACGGAAAGAAAACAGAAAGTCTACGAGCGTGTATACAATCATATAAGGGAAAATCTGAGATTCAGGTATGCAAGGTACCTTGTTATGGCTGTCTTGAGGGGAAATTTCCACTGTTTTTTCCTTGTGCTATGTTCCAGTTCTCTGTGTCTCCCAACATTTGGTGTTTCGTCAGTGTAACACAAATATTGTAGATCTCGTACTTAGAATGGTGTTTCTTTCAAACAGGTTTTGATTGAACAACTAATAACATAAATTTAAATTTTCTCTTAAAATGTGAAACATCAGAATTTGAGGAAATGGGAAAGGCAAACCTGACGTGGAATAATGATTCCTCGGCATATTTGAAAAATTCAATCATTTCTTTGAGCTCCTTGGTTTCCCTCAGCCTCAATAATATCCTCGTTCTCTCTTTCTCCTCCATATCGGCTTGATAAACTCTCTCCATCCTCGTGATCCTTTCGACGGTTCTTGTGGTGTAGAAAAAAAAAATATTCCTAGGGCATCCTCAAAAGGCTTATCGATTATAGCAGCTTGCAGAAAATTGAAATTCAACCCAAAACAGAAACACAATTTCTTCATCTTCTGACTCTCCAATCGCGCTGAGCTTTTTCTCCATTCATCTTCGTCTGAATTTGCTGCCTCTCCAAATCCATTTCATTTTATCTCTGCGCGCTCTAAAAATAGACAGATAACATGAAACACAGACCAGTACTCAAAATGGATTCTGACAAATCAGATAACATGAAAAGAAGAGGAAGATCTATCAAATAACAAATCGAAGAACAATCAAACAGAGGAAGAACAATCACATAACAAATCGAAGAATTGAATTGTTATATCTCTCTCTCACTGATTTGCTTTTTCCTCGGCTCTCTCCAACGGCTATCTTAACTTGAAAATGTAAGAATTGTTTTTACCATTGATTTTTACTCAACGGCTATCCCGACTTTACCTTGAGATATTTTGAAATTTTTTCAACGGATCTCCCGTCTTTGCTAGATTTGCAATATAAATCAATGTGAAAATAAATTAAATTTATGTGGAATCTATTTATGCAAATTTAAATATGATTTGTTTTTTATTTAAAAGTTAGTAATATTTTTCTAAATTATAAAATAATATTTTAAATTAAATAGTATCAAATAATATTTGATAATTTTTTAATCATTATCAATTAGATATGCCATTTATTAGTGTAGGAATAACATTTTTTGAAATCACATTTTTTTAATACAACTGAAAGAGAAAAATGTACCACATTTGTTTAAATATAATTAAAGGAAAAAAAATGTATCACATTTTTAAAATACAATGGAAGGAGGAAAATGTAAAATTCACTTATTAAATAGAAGTGAAGAATGAAGAAGAGAATAAACATAAAAAAGATAATAAACTACTAATTGGAGTAGTGGTAGAATAACTTTAATACTGGAGTTAATAAGGATAACAAGGGGAGAATGTCACTATTAACAAGGAATGATAGGTTGTTAGTGTATATGAGAAATATGTTAGCAAGTAATACTAATCTATTAAAAGAACAAAAGCATTAACTAGCATAAAAACCATAACATATATGAGACAAAGTGAAACCCTCAAATGAGAATATGAGCCATAGAATGGCTCTCCCAATGAGGATGGTCACTTGCTTTGGGGATGAGTCTATTTGTTTAGATTTGGTATGTATGCTCAAGGTTCTCAAAACTAGCTTCAATGGAGATGAAAAATGGCAAATTGGTAGCTTTGTGAGCTCTCAATTTGGCATCATAAAGGTATGGTTAAGGGCTTTGGTTTCTCAAACTAGCATTATAACTTTGGCTTCAAGATTGTGATGAAATGGCTTGGGAGGGGATTCAATTTATAGGCTAAGGGCTTGATGGATGGAGGGTTAAGATGCAAGGAGAGATGAAAGCTTAAGGAGGGCTAGGATGCACTCAAAGGGGAGCACATAGATTGTGCTTGTTTAGCACCAATCAGGGAGTGACACATGTCACAAGGTGAGTGGATGGAGGAAAGGGGAAGGATGAGTCAACAAAGGAGGCTCAAAGGATAATATCTTCATAAAGACCCTTCATTATGGCTTGTAAGAGCTTGTAAGAGTCTTTCTGGCTTTTGTAAGAGCATTCATTACTAAGTGGTTGGGATATTTTGGAGGGAGTTGAAATTGTTGACTTTCCTTGGCTTAGGACAGTCTTAAGCTTGCTTAGGGAATGTGACAACATTAGGAGGTGGATTAGGCTTGGGTTTAGGATTAGATTAGGGATGTTAGAGATTTGCAAGTGGATGGCATTCATGAGGGTGGGTGAGTTAGTGACTAAGCTTGGTTAGTATGGGTGGATGGGGTGGATTAGGCTAAAAAGAGGGTTTAGGGATAAGTTAGGGGCTTACTAGATTTGAGGGTTTTATTTATCAAATAGATTTATTTAATAAATGGAGATTTTGGAATTAGATAGAAGAATAAGATTTAATTGATAAATAATAAGTTATTTGATTTATCAATTAGGACTATAGATGATTAATTAAATTAATCAGCCAGGGGATGACAAAGGATAGAAATTTAATTAATGATTCCTTTAGAGATAACTAAATAGGATTACCAAAGTGGTGTAATCAAATTTAGGTGTCTACATTTTGCCCCTCTTTGACATAGTATTGAGACAACATTATTTCAAAGAAATTTGAATGAAGACGACACGAGGAAGATGTTGTAGCAACAAGGTTACCCCAGTCTCAGATAAGAAGAGGAGAGACTAGACTTAGATGGTGCCCCCTCAAGAAGGCGACGGGAAGAGAAAACGAGGCTCGACGGCTTCTTGAAAAGTACAAGAATCCGAGATGAGAAAGGAGACTTAGATTGGCTAAGAGAAGGGGCTGAATTAGCTCAAACTCTCACTACGGGAGAATGATAAAGGGCTATCAGATGCACAAGAGGAAACAAGCTTAAGACTTTCGGGATTGGGAGGAGGATGAAGGAGCAGAGTGCTATAAAAGGGAATCTAGGATAGGTAGATGGATGATGGGATTGTAAAGCTAATGCAACAGGATTTCAAAGAGTCAGATTGGTGAAAGATGGGTTTCGGAGATCCCTAGGACTAGGATTGTGGATCTCGAAAGATGAGGCTTGGTGGATTGATTTGATTGGTGGATCCCTAAGACTAGGATTGTGGATCCCTAAAGCTAAGTGTGAGGAATGATTCAAAGAGATACTGATGCATAAGTTGGGGGAGGAGTGATAGATGCTGGAGATGGATGGGGGATAATGGAGATGAAGGGAATCCATTGAAGCTTTTTGAGCGGGGGGATACTTCAAAGAGAAGTACCACCATGTAGTTGAGCACTAGATTTGCTATAGGACTGTTGGTTAATTGCCAAGGTTACCAAGAACATCAGGGCCTTTTCACCAATCGTCCAGAGGACTGACGAACTGACTTGAAACAAACACGCAAGGGTTGCCCCAGCATCACACATGAATCCCAGAGGAAGCAGCGTGGAACCGACACTGGGTAACCCACAAGCAGAAAAGAAAAACAAGAAAAAGACATGATCAAGACCTTACGCTCTGATTGCCCCATTCGTAGTATACCATGATATGGAAGATCGTGGCAACCTTGAGGAGGGAACAAGGAGATTGCTTGGAAAAGATATTTCAAGACCCAACAGGGAAGAGTCCAAATCAAAAGAAAGTGAAAATCCAAAAGAGAACCGTTTGCCAACGAGATGGGTAGGACGAGGTACTAACGGACCAAGATTAGACATGAGGAAAGCTATATCCTGCAAGGACCTATCAGAGAACACCTAAGTCGATGGATTTGGATGAGTGATGCGTCTGGCAAGCTTAACTAAGAAAGATAACACTTTGGTGACAAGAAATCTAGCTAAAGGATGCATTGGAATAGCTAACCAAGATGTGCGATGGGTGCAAGATGTTGATCAAGGATGAACTAACACGAACGTTGGATAGATACAATGGTACTAAGCTAAAGAGGATGTACAAGCTAACGGACCAAGATATTTACAAGCTGAAGCTGACCAAGATAGTTACAAGTAGGCAAAAGCTCAAGATGATAGGATAGCGGGATGGTTCGATGTTGTGCAAGATGTGAAAGCTAAGGGTGGGGTGATAGCGAAAGATATGGATTTGGCAGGATGCATCCAATGATGATGAGAGATTTTGTGACCAATGATAGCTAGAGGAGAAGGATGAGATGGTTGGATAGGATGGTAGATAGCTAGGATTATGATGGATATAAAGAGATGACATTGGGTTTGCATGAGGATAGCCTAGAGCTAGATACCAATGACAAGGAAGGATGGACAAGACAAGATCTCCAAGGAATATAGTGCCCCCAATCAGAAGATAACATGCGGAAGGAGATCTTATGATAGATGTGATAGGATTGAAGCTAGGATGGAAAAAGCTGAAGGGGCTAGGGAGATGGATGATAGCTGGGATGGTTGGCTAAAGCTGCAGGAGATAAGTGGATGGTGACAGATGGAAGATGGAGGGTGGAGGATAGGTGGATATATTGGAAGATGGAGTTGGATGTCAAGAGATGACCAAAAGCATGAGGGTGATAGGCTAAGCTGGGGATGGCGGGACTACGCATGACGCTTGTTTGCCAAGTTTTCATCATGGTACTTGTCCAAGGTGCTTGAATTGCCAATTTTTCACTAGTGGACGCTTTATTTTTCTTTTTTTCTTTTTTTGACTTTTTGACTTTGGACTTAGTTGGAATGATTTTGGTTTTCTTTAGCTATTTTGGCTTTTTTGGGATTTTTCATTGGCTGTTGGAATGTTCAATTTTGTTGCTAGCTGTTGGTACACCGAATGTGTGATTTATGCAATAGAATGGATTAGATGGGATTGATGGTAGGAGATGGAGGGATGAAAAGGTTGGAAAGGAGCATGAGATGGGGATGCTTGCAAGAGCAACATTGGCACATGTTGGGACAGGTGTGAAAAGAGCATATGGATGATAGATGGTAGATGTGGGCGTGATGGAGGATTTTTGGAAGCGTTCTTGGGGATATAGGCACCCAAGATGGAGTTAGGAGATGGGGGACATGAGTCACTGGATGGAGGATTAGCAATGGTGGATGCCATTATGCATTGGGTTTCAACTTTTTTCTTTTGGATCCACATGGTTTTGGATTTTCTTTTCATAGGCTTTTGCATTATTTTGCATTCTTTGATTGGATTTTTCCTTTTTGGAGTATGTCTTTTAGAATAGACATATGATTGCCTAGGATGTGGATTTTTAGCTTTATGCATTTTGAAGTTGGCATTTACATTGCTGTGGTAAGCTTTGGGAAGATGGTTAGGAGAAGCTTTGTGAGATGGAGAGGATATGGGAGAGCGTGTAGGGGGATGATGATGGATGATGTGCCTCGATATGTGCCTTTGCTGATCTTGCATAGGAATGGAGGGAATAGGATTTGAATGATGGCTGATAGGAGGATGGAGGATGGTAGATTTTGGGACATAGGGACCCAAAATGGATTTAGCGGATGAAGGGGGGATATGGTAGGTTGTTTTAGGTTGCAAAGATGGTGGAGGGGGGATGACATAAGATTTCTTGAAGGAGTGATGGGAGGTTGGCATGGGGGGTTTGGAGATAGGCTTGGTTTGGGGGTGTGGTGTACCAACACCTTTAGATGGTGAGCCTTTGGATACATATCCAAGACCATGAAATCCTAGATTTTTTTGTGCAATAATAGGCTTTATGATTCCTTGCTCTTGTGGTCCTAAACCTTGACCTTGATAATGCCATCGATTGAGCATTTGAACTAGCCGAGGATACTTTTTGCTTGCAGAAAATGGTGGAAGTGCTTTATTAGATGTACTGCAATAGGGAGATACTATTCTTAATTCTTCTGCTGAGAGGAGGCCACTATGGATGAATGTAAGTGAACCAAGAGGGTATATCATAGATGGTGAAATAGCTTGGATAGGTGGTAAGATGGAAGCATGGAGTGGAGGAGATGGTAGGATAGAATCTTGATTTAGTTGATGGGATGAAAAGATATCCTGCAGTAGAGGAGGCATGGCTTGAGGTTTTGGAGGTGGAGGGGATAGTGACTGCACTATGGATGGAAGACATGGTACGATGATATCTTCGTTTATGCTTTGGGGGATGTCAACATGCTTTTGGGCAGGATCTTGATAGGATTGGTTTGGAGTGGATGGTGCGATAGGAGGTGAAGGGATGGACTCTTCAAAGGCAACAGATGGATAGATGGGAGATTCAGTAGTGGAGATGGGTGAGTAGAAGATGGATGCATAAGGGTCATTATGGGAGATTTGGGAAATGCTTGGAGGTGATGTGGATAGGATTTGGAGGGTTTTGACAGATGGTGGGATTTTGATGCTTGCGAGAAGTGGAAGGATTTTAAGCAATTTGATGGATGGTATGGGGATGATAGCTATGGGAGATGGAGGTGATATTATAGATGGGGAAGCTTCATTACTGACTACTTCACATGGTTGGATTAGATGACATGGCTTATCGACTGTTGGAGGCGACTTTTCTTGTATTTTCTCTAGGAGATTCCTTGAAGACTTGTGTGTCGGAGGTGGAGGTGGATTGACAGGAATAGCTAGTGTGATGGGGGTGGAAGATTGGAAGCTTGGTTGATTGGGTGATGAAGGAGAAGTTGGGATATCAGATGACATGACTAGATAGTTTGGAAGAATGCATGGATTTTGTGGGATGCTTGGGGGAATGTTTCTAAGGCTTTCAATATACCCGTCATAGTCAACAAGATTTTCATCATCATTGGAATAGGAGGTGGCGGGAGCAAGGACAATACGACCGAACACATCATGATAGGTTTGGTATTTCATGTTTTGATGATGAGTCAGATGGGGATGGGGTCTTGCATATGGATGAACATGGAAGCTCATGGTTGGATTTGGATTAAGTGCATATTTTGGATTGGCTGATGAAGGATTTCCTAGGGAGAGTCAAAGCTGTATGAAAGACCTAAGGAGGATTGGCTGGAGATTTTTAGCTTTCTTGTGGATGGAAGACTTCAAGGGCATGCTGTCAAAAAGTGAGAGTTTTTCTTTCTTATGCGCTGGATTGGTGGAGATTATGTCAACTTAAGGATAGACTAATGATCCTATGGGCATGACACGAGATTGACCACTTGTGGATCCCAACCTTTAGCTCAAGGTGATGAGGGATAACAAGTGACAAAGCTAGATTACCCTAGATAAAGCTCTGTCAAAGGGATAACCTTGGTGAGGCTGGTGGATTGGTCAGATTGATTGGATAGCAAATTCTAGCAAAATGACAACAACTCTCTAAAGGCTTGGGTGTGATTTTGGATTGGGTTGCTAGCTGGCTGGGGATGATTTGGAGAGATTTTGGATTTGGGATTGTTCTAAAGCAAGGAACTAGATAGATTCGGTTGCAGCGGGGGAGCTTGGATGATTTTCTAATGAGGCAGTGACCACGCTAAGTATGCCTTGAGCTGGGAGATTTTTTCTTTTTTGAGATTTTGACCAAAGTTGGCAAACATTCATTCAAAAGCTATGAACAAACAAGCAGACAAAATTTTGGAGCAAGCACGTCAAACACACCAACATCTTAGGAAGCTTTCTACAAGGATGAAATTTGTTATAGCTAGGGAGTCCTCGATAAACGCAAGGTACGTGAGGCCCAAATCCATAGATGAAACCAAAAAGATGTCACACAACCGAGAGGAGCGGTAACCCACTTCTCCTCTTTCACTTCTCAAGGGTATAAAGTTCCTTGAGGCTTAGCCCGAGTGACAAAATCTTGATTCCAAGAGAGGTGTCTTTGGATTCACCTCCCGATTTTTATACTCCGCCGGAACGCTGGAGTTGAGGTCATCCAAGGGGTGATGAAATCCCCAAGCAGGCCTCCTAAAAAGTGTAAAACAAGACCACATACATGACCTTGGGTTTTAAAAGACACACGTTCATTCCAATTGATGATTTAGATTTTGTAAGCTATGATTGAAGACACTTGTGATTATGGCATACAATGTTTATTCCAATTTGACAGTGTCGTCAGCATAATGGAAGTTGAGAGATCGTCAACATAAGAAATGTGAGCGTCATTGAAAATGCATCAAAACCATGCGATGTTTATTGATTGTTAGGCATTCAAGATTGAGTGTGAGTTTGTTTTAAGCCCAAAACAAAGATGTGTGAAACTCGATTTCCAAGCGTGCGCCCGGAGGCCCTCCATGTCAAGATTTGTCTAATTTTTATGCCCAAACTTGAAGTGTGATCGATTTAATCTAGAGTTTTGGTCATTTAAATTTTTTGATAAAGTTAAAGCAAATGTTCAAAGACCAAGTGAGTGAGTTAGATTGTGGAACATTTAACACCTTTTTCAAGTAGACCCATCTCCATAAATGGCGCTGAGATTGCAACCAATGGTTGAATTGATGGGTGATTAGAAAAGAGGTGAGTCCAAGGAACTACTCAAATTGATTTTTGCAAATTTGTATTTAACTTAACGAAGTTTCTTAAATGTCCAAAAATCAAACTTTGCCTAAATTGCACGTGGAAAAGAGATTTGTTTTGTTCAATTTTAAAAGCTCCAAATGAAGTGTTTGATATTGCAATGGTTAATTGATCCTTGGCATTCAAGATTGAGTTGTTTGTTTTAAGCATGCATTCCAAAAAAAATGTGTTTAACCATTCAAGTTCATTTCATGAAAAACCTAAAAAACATGATTAAATCCCGTTGCTCCAACCTGCAATAATACAAAAAAAAGAAAATTGATTAGTCACCCAAAATCTTAGAAAACGAAAGCTTAACTATGGGAAATTTTTTTTTAACTTTTTTTGTTGTTTTTCCTATGCGTAAAAATGCTTAAAATGGTCTAAATCCTACGGAACCACTAAAAGTCAAATTTTGATTTATACTCCTTTTTTTTTTTTTTTTTATTATAACTACAAAGTGCAGAAATAAAGATTTTAAAACATAAGTGCAATAGAGACAGGCGAAGACGATAGTTCATCAGGCACAGACGCCAAACTATAGAGACGCTGATCTGCGGAGACGCTAATTTGCGAAGACAACAGAGAAAGAGGCAGAGACGACAGATTAGGTTTGTGGCGCAAAAAAAAAAGGAGACAAGCAAAGACGTTGATTTGTGAAGACGACGGTCTAGGTTGGTGGCAGCAGAGACGACAGTTCAGGTTGCAGAGACGACAGAGTAGTCGGCAGAGGCACTGATCTGCGAAGATGACAGTCTAGGATTCGTAGATGATAGTTGGAGACACCAAACTGTGGAGACGAAAATTTGTTCGTGAAGATGACAGAGTAGCTGGCGGAGACGACAGTTTGCAGGCGCAGATGCCAAACTGCGGAGACGACACTGTGCGAAAAAAGTTGAAAAACACGGATTTTTTCTAGAAGTTTTTTAATTTTTCGTTATTTTTTGGATTTTTGAAGGTATGTCTTCTTCCCAAGTGCGCCCTTCAACCTGTAAAAATAAGTGAAACACCCTACAACTCACTCAAACAACAAGAAACATTAGTTTGTTAGAAAAATAACATATAGATAGAAATTGATGATTAAATGACCCATAGTGGGGTCCCACCAGGCATGCCAAAATGTATATGAGAAATATGTTAGCAAGTAATACTAATCTATTAAAAGAACAAAAGCATTAATTAGCATAAAAACCATAACATATATGAGAGACAAAGTGAAACCCTCAAATGAGAATATGAACCATAGAATGGCTCTCCGAATGAGGATGGTCACTTGCTTTGGGGATGAGTCTATTTGTTTAGATGGTATGTATGCTCAAGGTTCTCAAAACTAGCTTCAATGGAGATGAAAAATGGCAAATTGGTAGCTTTGTGAGCTCTCAATTTGGCATCATAAGGGTATGGTTAAGGGCTTTGGTTTCTCAAACTAGCATTATAACTTTAGCTTCAAGATTGTGATGAAATGGCTTGGGACGGGATTCAATTTATAGGCGAAGGGCTTGAGGGATGGAGGGTTAAGATGTAAGGAGAGATGAAAGCTTAAAGAGGGCTAGGATGCACTCAAAGGGGAGCACATGGATTGTGCTTGTTTAGCACCAATCAGGGAGTGACACATGTCACAAGGTGAGTGGATGGAGGAAAGGGGAAGGATGAGTCAACAAAAGAGGCTCAAAGGATAATATCTTCATAAAGACCCTTCATTATGGCTTGTAAGAGCTTGTAAGAGTCTTTATGGCTTTTGTAAGAGCATTCATTGCTAAGTGGTTGGGATATTTTGGAGGGAGTTGAGATTGTTGACTTTCCTTGGCTTAGGAAAGTCTTAAGCTTGCTTAGGGAATGTGACAACATTAGGAGGTGGATTAGGCTTGGGTTTAGGATTAGATTAGAGATGTTAGAGATTTGCAAGTGGATGGCATTCATGAGGGTGGGTGAGTTAGTGACTAAGCTTGGTTAGTATGGGTGGATGGGGTGGATTAGGCTAAAAAGAGGGTTTAGGGATAAGTTAGGGGCTTATTAGATTTGAGGGTTTTATTTATCAAATAGATTTATTTAATAAATGGGGATTTTGGAATTAGATAGAAGAATAGGATTTAATTGATAAATAATAGTTTATTCGATTGATCAATTAGGACTATAGATGATTAATTAAATTAATCAGCTAGGAGATGGCAAAGGATAGAAATTTAATTAATGATGCCTTTAGAGATAACTAAATAGGATTACCAAAGTGGTGTAATCAAATTTAGGTATCTACAGTTAGGAGTTAAAAGCCTAGGCAAATTTGAAGTGCTCAAGGCAAGGAAGTGATTGACGACAATGGAGGGACTAGTAACATAGTGGCCACAACAATCACATAAGGGCAATTCCCATCACATCCCTAATCTTGAGATTCACCTATGGGTAAAATAGAATAATACTAAGACAAAAATTGGTAACAATGCCATGATCACGATATTCAAGTTTGAGCCTATTGATCACTCTTAGAAACCCAACAGTCAAGGATTCTCTACCCATGAATGGTAATAACAACACACTATAAAAGGATTTTCCTTCCTGGGAAAAACAATGTTGATGGAATAATTACATAGAGAAAAAATTTGGTAACAAGTAAGCCATTAATAGGCAGTTCAAAAGCTTAGATATTCAAAATATTTAAGCAAGGAAGAGTCCTAGGAATTCTAAACCCCCACTTTGAATATTGTAAAATAAACCATGAAATATGAGTCCCAAATCCTCATAGAAGGAAGATAGGGTCATTACTACTATGGTTAAAGACATATTCACAAATGACATGTAGGATCATATCATTGTGTGTGACTATGTAACATCTGCTTCCAAATACTTAGAAGTAACTCACACTGGGTGGTATTCCATACCATAGCTCATAGGATGTTTTGTTAGTACCTTTCTTTAGTCAATGATTAACCTTTCATCAATGCCATTTTGCAAAGGTGTCATGGGAGCTAACATTTGCCTTATAACTCTCCATTCTTCAAAATATCAAATGAATTATGTGAAGTGAACCCACCTCCTCTACCTAACCTTAGACAATTCAACCTTTTACTGGTCTCCCTTTATACTTTGGCTTTAAAGGTCTTAAACATATGGATTTTTTATTATTTGCACTTCAGGAATACAATCCACATCATTCTTAAGTAATTATCACTCAAATAGCATGAAATACATATCTCTAAATAACTCTAAGTTCTTATAAAAATTACATAGATTAGTGTGTACTATATCTAGAATACCTTTAGAAGAGTAACTTTTACTAAGGAAGCTAAAACTAGTTAACTTTCCAAGATGACATTCCTTGCATATCACATTGTTTGGTCTTTATAGATTAGGCAGATCTCTAACTACTTTCATTTTACTTGCTTTGATTAAATTATCAAAATTGACATGACAAAACATTTTGTCTCATAGCTAATAATCTTCAACCTTATGTTTGCTCACCTTGATATCAATCACCTCTCTTTCTTTTCCAATCATCCTACACATTCATTTGTTGAATTTTAATTTGTATATTTTGTTATTTAATCAAGCGTCACCCAGCATATTGTATTTTGAACCTTAAACAAAATAGACATCTTCACAATTTCTTTTATTATTCGAGACAATAGTAGCTTTACCTTACACAACACATGGGTTGTTGCTTCCAAACTTCACTTCTCCTCCATCACATTTTTCCAATCTGATGAATTCACTCTTATCACTAGTCATGTGATGTGAATAACCTCTATGAATTATCCATTCTCCATTATGATTCATGCTTGAAACCAATGCTTTCTCATCACCTTCAGTGGGAGCCTCTTTCACTGCAACAAACACAACTTATGCATCTTCTCTTCCATTAGACTTAACATCAGTAACACCTTTAGCAATGTAGTAAGATTTCCCTTTCCCCTTGGGCTTCTTCACGAATTCTTTCTTTCACTTTTTAAGGAATTTGAAAGAGAGATGTCCAATCTTCTTGCAATTAAAGCACTTGAAAGGTAGTGTACCTTTGTATTTGTCACTTGTTCTAGGAAACCTTCTAGCAAGTAACACCTCTAGTTCTTCCTTCTCTTTTTCCTCAGTTAAAATAAAACATTAATCATTGGAACTATAAATAGATGAACTACTTGAAACATCTTTTCCTCTTGTGGCAGGTGCAAGGGTCATGGAAGTATAAAATGCAGCTTCTATTTTGGCCATGCTATAATCATAGTTACTAAGCTCAAAAATTGTCAACTTCCCTATCAAAGAATCCAAAGTAACTACACTGATACCTAAAGATACAACCTATTTAATGTTGATTTTGGAGGATCATTGTAATGTAATAAGCATTATTCTTGTATGGTATGTGTGTTTCAAATGGTAGCAACCTCTAATTTATAATGAAAAAGGCTATGAAGAGACATGTTCTTTTATGGAACATGTATATTCAATAATTTATATATTAACAAATAATATCTCACACAATAATATATTATTTAACTACATACATACATACATACATACATACATACATACATACATACATACATACATACAAACATACATACATACATACATACATACATACATACATACATATATATATATATATATATATATATATATATATATATATATAACACTTTAGTTTAGTCTCATGAGTTTATCTAGCTAAAGCTACCAAACATTAACACTCCCTCTTAGTTAGGGAGGACAAACACAAGACATATATTACACCATTGGTAATATTAGGAATGTCAAACTTTAAGGATACCTTTGACCAAATGATATCCATTATTTTGATATCACATCTAATATCAAGAGAATTTGTCTCCCAAAATATCAACATATGATATTCACCAATTACTCAAAAATATCTAATATCATGAGTATTGGTCTCGCATAATATTGAGATTCGATATTCACCAAGAACTCAAAAAGGTTTGATATCAAATCTAATATCATTAGTATTGGTCTCTCAAAATATCAAAAAAGATATTCACCAAATACTCTTTGAGTAATGACCCTCCAAAATATCGAGATGCATGATATTCACCAAGTATTCTGAGCAATGGCCCTCCAGAATATGAAATTGCATAACCTTAACTATGAACTCAAAAAATGTTTAAAAGGTATGTGCACATGCATTCTCATAATGCTTAACATATAAACATCAACCATGCAAAGTATAATCTATCATGATCTGCATAGACATCATAAGATATCCATCATAATAGAAAATTAATTTATTCTAAGATCATCACCTTTCAATAACTTCTACAAATACAAGTGATGATCATTTTGAAGTTGTCATTTCCTCATGATGTACGTAGGGGGTAGGCACATTAAATCATGATATCAAAAGTTTACATGAAGTAAAAATTCCCTCTGATTCTAATATGATCAAGCTCTTCAAGGATCAACTAAAACATATCCTCCATTTTCTCCTTCACATGGATGTGTCAAACTCCCTCTGAATAGCAATCTTTTGAGTTCCTTTTCCTTTGAAGAAGTGTCAAACTCCCTCTAAATTTGATATCAGTCTTTATTTTCTTGCAATATCATTCTTAGAGGAAAAGATCAAGACACATAGCTCTTATAAAACAAATCAATTTTAATAATAAATTTCATAATATTAATGTCACATAATATTCATAGCTCTTGTACCTATGTTCATTATCTCATTAGGGTAAAGAACTTTTTTTATAATTAATTATTCCAATATATATCACATATAATTGTTAGTTTTATTAATAAATTAAAAAATCCTTATTAATGTCACATATGATAATCTAAGGTGGCCAATTTACTATTTATATATTCACTAATTTCTCATAAGAAATAAATGATTAATACTTACCTCTTAACTTTATAGGCTAAATATTCCTATAATTAGTGTTACTCCCAACTATATGGTGTGACATATATATTCACTTCCCTATTGCTAACATACTGCTACTGATTTCTCTTCCCATGTGAGTTGTTTATGTGACCACACAAAAATTTGATTGGATTGATTATCACATCAACATATCATATTAAATATGACAATCTCATTTTTACATGACTTGTTTGAATACTCCATTATTGTATAGAAGTGTTGTGCCCAAATGCACTCTAGTAATAATAGTCTAATAAAGCCCAGTAAATTTATTACTCAATCCAAATTTTTTAGACTCTTAATTGGTTGCACAAATTTATCGATCTTAAAAATTGCATCATAGTTATTTTATTCCTTACATTTATTTCATTTCTTATGGTGAGTATTGGACACTAATTGTGTTGCAAAATAGTGGGTAATCCTTGTTTGGTCGTTAGCCAATGATGGTGTCAAATCACCTTCTTATTTGTCCCTTTCAATAATCATACTTTTATTCTTTTGCATGTATCCTTTTTGATATAATCACAGATCGATTCCCTCATAGTGAATGTTAGTCTATACTCTTTTCAACAATGGGAATTGCATTCATAGCTATATAGATAAATGTTTTTCCTATTAACTTTTCTGAATTGAAAGTTACTATACACCATAATGTATCAGCTCCAACTAGTACCTTTCTTTGGAAAACATATATTTTTGTGGATGTAGATACATTCCTTCAAAATTCCTATTTTGTTTTTGTTTCTCTATGTTTGAATCTACGTGCTTACGAGCCTCATGGGATTTGAAAATGCAACATCTCATTCGAGCACTTGGTGAAACATGTCTCATGCATGTTGTTGACTATAAATTGAAGTTTTGCATGTACATCTATCAGATCACTTAAAACTAACTCTTGTTGACTGTATTTGATCAAAGTTTCTAAGGCCTTTTTAGAATCATTTTGCTCTTATTCTAATGTCACTATACCAATAGGACATAAACCTTCACATTGACATGTTCTAATATGAATCAACAATGCATTTCAAATCTGCTATCAGTCTTGTAGAAGACTTTGTCTTTTCATCTATATATTGTGCATAATATGGTCATTTTCTCAAACATGTCATGTTTTTGGAGACATATTCAATCATGCACACACATGGTGGAGTTAATTGTAGTTTTAGTTGTAATAGGAGAAAGATGTGGAGTATAATTTATTTATTCCAACACCCTCCCTTAATTTCTACCACTGAAGACTTTGTGGGAGAAATTACTAAATTAAATAGCTTCCTTAAAAAATTTCTAAGTCTAATCAAGTAGGATGGGTCCCCACATTAAGTCTTCTTAGATACCCATTTACAATATAAAATTTTGGTTCCCCTTATCACTATCAATTTGAAAATTGCTTTGGTTTTTTAACCGGTTTACCCATAACCATTTGTGATTTCCCCCAGCTAGTGCAATTAATTTTCTTTTGTGGTTCTCACCCAAGCAAGTGGTTTTGGCATACCACAAACCCTTACAAAAAACTTTTAGGTTTTACATCCAAACAAGTAGTTTTGGCTTACTAGAAACCCTTCAAAACTTTTAAGTCTTATACCCAAACAAGTGGTTTTGAAGAATTTTAGATTTTTCAACTAATCAAGTGGTTTTTTTTTAATCACAAACTATTCAATGGATTCACCTAAACAAGTGGTTTTGGATTACCACAAACCCTTCAAAAAATTTGTAAAAACATTGTTCCAATGATAGGGAAACCAACTTTGAACTTTTCTCATGCACAATAATTATTAAGTCCATATGAAAAACAACCCATCTACCAAGTCACATGAGTACCCAGTCATTATGCTCACCAATTCTCTAGAGATGTTTCTTAGATACATGGATCATAAATAAAGAAAAAAAACATATTTTTGAGTGTCAAATACTACTGATAATGCACTCCTTACAACAAAATAGTAGAATTCTCAATTGAGGGATATTTGATTCAACAATATTCTATTTCATGACCACATCTTGCCAACAACATATCCTTCATATTTAGATAAACACATCCATTTACTTGCCAACCTATACACTTTCTTCCCACATCAAAAAAATTATTTCAAACAAACATCATTGTGTCACAATAGAAAATTTTAGAATACCATCTCCCAACTATTATCTATACCTAGACACACAACTCTCATAAAAAGCTATAAACTACCCAAGATTTTTTAAAGGTTTACAAAAATAATAATGTCTTTTCTTACTATAATTTTCAATAGTTTTTTGATCTTTCTTCAGCTTAGCAATAAAACACTTGCTCACACAAAATAACCTGTAGCAAAAAAAGAATCAGAATTCACACAAACAAATTCTACCATAGCCTTTGAATCGTCGATGCTATGATATAGTCATTTATCAGAGCAAAGAACTATTTCACAAACCTTGAATGAAAATATGCTCTGATACCAAATTAGAAAATAGAACAACAAGAATACAAAGTATAAAACTAAGCAAATGAAGAGCTTACTAATTTTGTCTATTGAAAATAGCATAAGAAATGCATATTTATACACAAATACAACCAACAACTCTCCTATAAAATTGGAAACAAACTCTACATTTGGCTATGACTAATTGATTAAAAACTAAGTCTTATTAACAATAAACTAGAATTGTTGACAACAAACTAGAAGTGTGAACAAATTACTAGTTCTTTATAGACTCCTATTAGAACTCAAACTATGACTCACTACTTGTTGATTTATTCCGATAGGGGTTAAATCACCTTCTTATTTGTTCCTTTCAATAATCATATTTTTATTCTTTCACATGTATCCTTTGTGATATAATCACAGACCGATTCCCTCATGGTGAATGTTAGTTTGTACGCTTTTCAACAATGGGAATTGCATTTGTAGCTATATAGATACATGTTTTTCCTATTAACTTTTCTAAATTGAAAGTTACTATACACCATAATGTATCTACTTCAACTATTACCTTTCTTTGGAAAACATATATTTTCATATATGCTTTTGTGGATGTAGATACATTTCTCCATGTAGATATATATTTTTTTTGTTTCTCCATGTTCGAATCTATGAGCTTATGTGTAATGCCCCACCAAGGGATCCAAAGAATTAACCTAGAATTTCACTAAGTTTAGTAGCATTTTTTTTTTTTCATAATAGTAAACATCACATATAACTTATGCACAATAACAGAAGCAATAGCATTATCCATCTGAAATTAAACATAACATAAATAACATATTACATTCTTTAAGATCCCTTAACGTTGAATTACATACATGAATCCATCTAGTACAACATCCACATGAAATAATAATGATAAGCCCAATGTTTATACATTACATTTCAAATACTTAATCATCCACTGTACATGACACAAGGTATGACAAGCTCAAAAGAATATACATACATAGAATAAGGTACATCATCCTATTCTAATTCATGATACATCAAAGTAGAGATAGTCACATGATACACATGGTACAACATCATAGAAAACATATACATCCATCATAAAGATCAAACATAACAAACTAAGTGCACGGTTCCTCCCAACCATCAATAGCATCATTAGACCATTGTGGATCCTAGCCATCCCTCCGTGCGTAACATTCCAAATCACCGAAGAGATCATTGGTACTAACATAATAAGAATGTCACTCCTAATAAATACAACATCATATGTAGAAGTAATATAACATGCAAATAAAAGCACAAGATAACATCATCTAACATATGCTAATCATCAATGAAAAAGGATACATATCCACCATCATGAAGGACGCATCAGCCATGATGTCTCAATAAATCTTGAAATGATAAGAGTGGAAAATACACTACCACCCAACCGCGTGGTACCTAAGTGGTCCACTCCCACTGTGCTAAGGAGATAATCTCAAGTCCCAAACAGGCTATCAAAATCACATAGCACATATCTCTATAAGTCCAAGAATCCTAAAAGTATACTAACTCAAAGGTTCCAAACACAAAATCTGACATCTAATCCCAGAGGCACACAATGACATGTAGGAACCTACTATGCAAGCAGGAAAGTGTCATTGTAATTATCACGTACAAGTTACCCTGGCAGTTAGCTAAACTCCACAGGTCCATACTGATTTCATACGGCCACTAGTATCCTCTCATACTGACGAGACATACTACGAAATGCAAGGTCGCAACCATGCGTCTCACTACTCCCATCCTAGCCTGTACAAGCACTCAAGGCATGGGTGAGAACAAAACACTTATCTTTTTAGGTTCATTCAGTTAGTATTAGGTGTGAATGTTATCACTTATTAATCCAACTTACAATGAGTTACCCTGGCAGCCTCTTAGGGCCCCGACCCCCATTGCAAGCCACTTCCCGTCACTACCTGCAGATATCCTACCCTAATGCTCATGGACTCAAAAATCTCAAAATTACAAAAGATAATCCATAAAATCATCAAATATGCATAAAAGCATCAAATCTCCATGAGCTAACATCCATAGAAAATCATGAACACAATAGCTCTCTATTGGCAACTGAAGTATCACTGATAATCAAATATCCAATGGTTCTCAATAACCAAAAAATATATATCTCAATCATACTGATCGAAGACTCCAAAAATGGTTGAGTCGAACATGTCACATCATGACATCATCAAAATAAATCCACATTACAGTCCCATCATGGCGACTAGAAAAATAACCAAGGATAACTGATCGATGACCAAAAATAATGGTTAAGTCAAGTGTCTCATACATAAGAATCTCAACTATAACAATCAGTAATCACAACCAATACATAGAGCATTCCATCACATAACCATGGTTGGGTTTATAAAGATCGAGATTAAAACATCATCATGTCATCACAATCACATAACCCCCAAGCCTCTGGTAGACGTCCTATACTAGTCAACATTAGTCAACCCAAAACCCAAAACAATAACATAAAGAATACACAATGTAGACACATGTTTTGGTTTTACAACTTGAATGTAGAGATCTTAGTTTAAGTTTCCAAGTCTGAAGAATGAATGGAGGAACACATAAATTGTTTTTGGACAAATAAAAGTTTTCCTTATTAGAACTAAAATCCATTTTCCAATTAATAACATTTGTTTGATACATCCCCCACCCAACTATCAATTCCTTATTTTAATAATTTAAAACATTTAAATTATTAATAGTTGAAAGTTATTAAAGAGTCACCTTATGAAAATAAACCATCAATATAAGCCATTGATCAAATAATAACTTAAATTATAAATAACACATTTACATATTACATATATATATATACATACATACATATGTAAATATGTTTTCATTAAATCGAATTAACAATTTCGATTGACACCATATGAGAATCGATTGTATATAAATGTTTTAACATAAACGTTATTATTTTTTTTGTATATCATTAACATCAATTAAAACCCCCCCAACTCATGCTGTGGTACGCAGTACTTGCGATTGCAGGCACTGCGCCAACAGTGGGTATGTAGTACCCCTGTTGCTGCAGACCTGCGACGATAGGTCTTTGCCTTCCGTCGGCGCGGGGAATGAAACGTGCCCACGACATATAATATGTAATATACTTTGTTCCATGCGATATGAATCATGATGCGAATTAATAAATTTTCCACTGCGATTTTATTAATCGCTCAATTCGATGCATTATATATAAATATACATAGGTATATATATATATATCAGTATATACATATATATATATATATGTATGTATATATATATATATATATATATTCAAATTTTATAATAGATCTATAGTAAATGTATACATATGCATATATATAAATATATATTTATATATATATATATGTATATGTATGCAGATCTGAATATATAACCATGTATGTTTTTTCTATTTTTCCACCAAGATTATATCTACAATTAAGAATAAGATATTTGCTTATAAAGTTCTCCAATTAAATTAATCTACCCACATTGAGAATGCATATAAATATGAAACTTCTCAGAAGACATATGGAAGAGATGAAGAAGATAGGGAATGCATGATGCAAAAATAGCATAAGTAAAATCACAAGAATCTACCCGAATTCTGATGCTAAATAGCTCTTCCTCAAAAAATTTGCAGAGCAAGCTCCTCCCTTCTTCAGAATTCTCGAGTCCTCCAATGCTCCAATTGCTCTCCCAATGCTATGTCTAAGCTTCTATGAATGCCTGAATATAAAGAGCTTTCAGGAAACATCTAGAATGCTTCTAGAAACAGCTGGAAGGTGTCACCAACTAAGCATGGGTCTTTTCCAACCTTCAAGATGAGCCTTAGGGTTGTAGACACCATGTGCTTAATTGATGCACTAACCCCCGTGTTGTTGACACTTGAGAAATAGAGAAGTGCGCTAACTCCCATGCAAGCTTATAACTCCAATTCCCTTTTTATATAATTTCTATTTAAATATTTATAACTTTCATTTTAACTTTTATAACTTTTATTATTATTATTTATTTATTACTTTATTATTACTTTATTATTATTATTAATTTTAATTTCTAATTTTCTTTTATTTAATTCATTTTTCCTCAATAATTCACATTTAATTAATTACAATCAAAATATCAAATAACATGATATTTTATATTAATTTTCTCAAATAATTAATTTATTAATTAAATCTATTTATTAAGACTTAATTAATAGAAAATTCACCATAGACCTCCAAGATAAAATATGAAAACCCATCATAGAGAAAATCACTCAAAATCAGTCTAAAGGGTTAAAAATCACGAATTATGTCATCCGACACATTCGGTGGGTAAAATATCCAGATACTTGTCCTACCTCACTAGGACAATTGGCTTAAAGGTTTGGGATTTGGACTTGAGAATTTATCTCCCTTCTCTTATCATTGAGATAGTATAATAGGGTACGCTCATCCTGGCAATTCAGGGAAGTCGATACCCGGTACCTGCAACCTACAGAAAAAAACCATGCATGTACATACAATATATATATTGCTAAGCTAAACAGACAATGGCAGGAAGTGGTGCATCGTGTAGATCCTGACTAAGCAGGTGACTACGACTCCCTTCCTTAACCACATCAGAAATGTCATACAATAAGAAAACACGCACACCATACACATGCAAGTATGGGGTAAGTATCCATAATAAAACACATAAGATAATAAACCATCCATCTAATCATCAATAATAACTGAAAATAGTATAATGATCATCATGTATGCATGAAATGTAAAATCTAAATGATCTCATCATATAACCACTGAATCCATAACATAATGTCTAATAGTGTCAAAACAATACCACTAATCCATCAACATAAAACTAGTCTATCATAGTTTGAAGATAATAACAATGTCCAAAAAAGATGTAAACGAGGGTAGGCACTACATTATGAGCCTCATGGGATTTGGAAATGCAATGTCTCAATTGAGCACTTAGTGAAATATGTCACATGCATGTTGTTGACTATAGCTTCAAGTTTTGTATGCACATCTATCATATTACTTCAAACTAACTCTTGTTGACTATATTTAATAAAAGTTTCTAAGGCCTTGTCAGAATCATTTTTCTCTTATTCTTATGTCACTCTACAAATAGGACATAAACCTTCCCATTGACATGTTCTAATATGAATTGACAATGCATTTCAAGTGTGCTATCATTATTGTAGAAGACTTTGTATTTTTATCTATATATTGTGCATAATATGATCATTTTCTCAAACATTTGGTGTGTTGCTACTATTGCCAAAACATTATCTATCATGTTTAATCAATTCATTTGTTGAGAATTATGAAACCATCATGTACCAACGCTATGGTTCTTAGCTTTATACTAGTAGTTATTTCAACCTTTAACAATATATTGTACTAAGCACTTGTCAATGGTTTGGTTTTTGATTTTTGGTGTGACCTCTGATATGTAAGGCTATTTGTATGGCTTTTCTATATTTTTATTGTTAGCACTCAATAGCCACCACTGTGTCTCCCATCAAGGTTCTTTTCGTTTGGTTTGCTTTTGGTTTGTCTTGTCAAATGCAACTTACTCATTTTCATATTATGTATTCCTTATCTTAAATTTGCAGCTTGGCTATGACACTATGTTGATTTTGGAGGATCGTAACAAATGTACTAAGCACTACCAGTGTATGATATGTGTGTTCCAGATGGAAGTGACCTCAAATTTATAATGAGGAAAGGGGATGAAGAGACATGTCCCTTTATGGGACATGTCTATTCAATAGTTAGATATTAACAAATAATATCTCACGTAATAATATATTATTTAACTACACATACACACACACACATATAACACATACATACATACATACATATATATATACATATATATCTATATATATATATATATATATATATATATATATATATATATATATATATATGTATGTATATATATACATATATATATATATGTATATATATACATATATATATATATATATATGTATATATATACATATATATACATACATACATACATATATATATATACATATATATATATATATATATATATGTATATATATGTATATATATACATATATATATATACATATATATATATATGTATGTATGTATGTATATATATGTATATATATACATATATATATATATATGTATATATATACACATATATACATACATATATATATACATATACATATATATACATATATATACATATACATATATATACATATACATATATATACATATATATACATATATATACATACATATATATACATATATATACATATATATACATATATATACATATATATACATATATATGTATATATATATATATATACATATATATATATATACATATATATATGTATTTTTATATAT
The DNA here is from genome assembly GCA_028749045.1 of Cupressus sempervirens. Classification (NCBI taxonomy): domain Eukaryota; kingdom Viridiplantae; phylum Streptophyta; class Pinopsida; order Cupressales; family Cupressaceae; genus Cupressus; species Cupressus sempervirens. The sequence goes on along the minus strand of CM053786.1, from coordinate 677,541,965 downwards.
ATATGTGTGTGTGTATATATATGTATATATATGTATATATATATGTATGTATATATGTATGTATATATATGTATATAGACACACACACACACACATATAAATAACTCCAGTTTAGTCTCATGAGCTTATCCAATTGAAGCTACCAAATATTAACATTGAATAACTGAAATGCATATTTCATATTGAGGCAACAGGTTCTAAGTACTTTACTTACACCATCATCTTCTATAAGGGCTCGTTTGGCTATTGACATTAGCAAATGTTGCATTTGTTTTATATTCAAAAATTTTTAAATGCTAGATTTATTGATTGGAATTGGGTTTTGTTTAGCGGGGAAAATGAATATTCAAATTTGATAAAATTTTGATTTTGATTCCACCTCTTAAGGTGGAATTAATGAATTCTCATTGTGGACAAAAATGGAAATTCAGAACTCATATTGATGCACCCAAGCTACCCATAATTGATGTTATAGAAAGTATTAATACATGTTATTTTGTATGTATACTTTATGCTTGCCTCATGTCTTCATATGTTTATGAATATTTTCAAGAGTATACTTGATTGAATAATTTATAATAGAATAAGTAGAGATAGATGAATTAGAGTCATGATTATCATGTGAACCATATATATCATCTTCAATTGGAAGAACCTCAATTTAATGATGATTTAATACCTATTTAATGCAAGATCGTCATTCATTTGAATCTCTCTTTTCTTCCCTTTTCCTCTCCTTTCTCTTAGGTGGAATTGGGGTAAGACCTAATTGATCCTCTTTAAATCTCCTATTTTTATGGCATAAATATTGAGGTAGGATCTAACCACCTAGATCCTCCCTTTTCTTCATTAAATCACTTGGAATCTATTTTGCATATTGAAATAGACTTTCCTTGGTAGTCGTACCTAATTGATGAGATGCAAGACCTATTTTGGGACCTTGTGAGAATTTTAAAGGTTTTGGGCCCTAGTTGACAAAAACACAGTGCATTTATAAATTAGAGACACAATGCATCTACGAATTGTTAGTTTGTGGTGACTGAGCAGGGAAGTATTGTACATACTTCATAAATTCTTTGGTGGGCTACTATTCACCAATGGCTAATATTAGCCAATTGGCTATTGTTTATATTTTCAAATTTATGGCTGACATGTTGTAACTAATTTTAACCCTAAAGAGATAAAAATACTTGTATAAAAGGGATTAGGGTTAGGGATTGTTTCATAAGGTGTGATGCAAAAATTGCTTCTTGCAGTGGTATTGGGCTATAAGGGATTACAGATTGTAATTAGGTTTTAATCATTGGGTCGTAATAATATTGGACTTGTTGCTTGGTGGACGTAGCCAGGGGATTGGGTGAACCACGTTAAATCTTGTTGTCATGTCTTCTCTTTTGTGCGATCTATTGTTTGCTGTTATTGTTTATATTTGCACATAATTGTTATTTTTGTTTGAGGTTTAATCCTAACATTAATTAGAGATGCAATGCACCCTCTAAATTAGGGACACAACGCATCTTTGATGGGACAATCAAGGATGTAGTGCATCCCTATTTGGGCCCTCTTTGGGTCTAGTTCTTGGGTCCTAAGTTTGAGGTCAGTTTGGGGTGCAAACCTCTAGGTAGGTTGACCTATGTGAGAAAGCTATTCTAATCCCTTGATAAACCCCTCCATTTTCTCCATTTATCATCCATAGTCTACAAGAATCCATGATCCATCAAGTTCATGTTCAAGCACTCTTGCATTAGCATTCAAGCACTCGAGTTCTCAAGCATTCAAGCCATTCAAACAATCTCTCCATTACAAATCAAGGATTTATGTATTCAAGATATTGAAGGAGTTTATGCTAGATCTTCTTTTACACTTTCAACATTCAATATGTCCCTTCATACATTCAAGATAATTTGTTGCATCTTCTACATTCATCCTCTCAAAATCTACATTCACTCATGAGGAATTTTCAAGCACATTCATTTATGAAGATTTTGGTTTCACTTTGATTTTCTTTCTAGGGTTTTTGAAGTTGATTCAAGGCTATTGAATCTACATACTTGATTACATTCCACATTCAAGAGCATATTCATAGATTTACATTGCTTCATGTTAGATCTATCACTACTACTTTCTAGCATTCTATCTTTATTTCAATTTAAGGTTAATTCCTAAATCGAGGTTTGACTAAGGTAACCCCGCACCCATCCTCCCCAAAAAAAACAAACAAAGACTCTTATTTTTTTGTAGGTTTTGGATCTTGTATTGGTAAACAAGTTGTAGATTTGGATATCCATTTTGACTTTCTTTAGAACTTTGAAGTCAGAACTAACATCATACTCATTCTTGCAAGATTGGCTAGGTCAATCTTGACACACAAGGTTGATTGGGTCACCCCTGATCTTCCATTTTGACCTTGACAGATTGCAAAATGAATTTTGAGTTTTGTCAGTCTTACAGGTTTTACTTTGATGATGGGATTCAATCATTTTGGAGGTTGTTTGATAGCCTATTTTTAGGTTTAATTAAGCTATATCATTTTTCCCTTTCCATTTCAATAGACTTTATCTTCTTACTATCTCTTTATATTTCAACATTATATTGTCTATCTTCTTGCTTAAACCCTCTTAAGGTGGAGGCAAGAGGGAAATAAACCCAATCTATTCATCCCTTTTGCATTAGAATACACATTGATACTCTCCATTTGTATCAATTAAATCTAATTCAAGGGGTGGATCTTGGTATTCCACCTTTAAAATGTGTTGAGGTGGTTGATTCCATTTTACCTCTGCACACCATATTATGGGAAAAAAGCAAATAGGCACCACCATAGATGATCTAAACCTTTCGAAAATAAGCTTGAAATATTATTTAAGTTATCAACCTCTCTTATTTAGTGCAAGTGAAAAATATGTTTTTTCTTGAATACAAACAAATTTAGGAGGGGTGGACTTTAATGAACCCATAATTGATGTTATAGAAATTATTAATACTTGTATACTTATTTTATTATAGATAACATATAATCTTTATACTTAGAAACATATTATTGTAAGTTGCTCAAAAGAATTTATTTATGAGACATAATCAATTAGCCAAATAAACTATTAATATGAGAAACAACAATTTGATAATATATAAGAAATATTTTTATATCTATTTAAGAAATTATTAAATTAATTATATGAATAAGATAATTAAAACATGAAATAATAATAGTGATACGAATACCTATTTAAACGAATCCATAAGTACAATATTATTGTGTATAGAATAAATTAAAGTAAGGAATTTTTAAAAACAATCTAAATTAAATAATGAAATTACGGATATAATAAACTAATCCAAACTTTAATTATATTAAAGTAAACCATGTAATAGGTCATGAACCAAAATACATGATAAACACATATAAAAGGTATTAAAGGTAAATATGTGAGGGATATCACATATAATATGGAGAAAAGATAGTTAATAAAACATTTAAACCCATTCACATGAAAATTAAGGTTAAAAAAGAAAGAATGGTAGTCAACAAGTATTGCTAGCATGCGTTAGTAGGGATAAAACAATATAATAACAAATGACAACAAAGTCATAGGGATGAAAAATATAAAGTACCTAATAAAAAATGGAAATTACCTTATATTGATTACAAGTTTTGTTACTAATATTAAGGAACCACATGCAACAAAGGATTTGAAGACTAGACTTGGATGACAAAATGGTCAACTAATATTAAAGGTGGATGAGGTATCTTTACCCAAAAGGCATATTAACATGGAACATGGTCAACTAGGGATTGACCTAGTCTAATAGCCATCAAGGTACAATTTCAATGTTTTTATTTTTCTAAATTGTATTATATTGATATAATATATATTAGAGAACCAAATACGTGATGGAAATTGGATAAACTATCTTATTCTGTAAGGAAGAATATTCCTTATAATATAAGCAATCTTAAGTTGGTAAGTATGTTATTATAATGAAGATTGTTTATAGTATGGAGTAATGAATTATAATTAATTTATATATTTTACATCAAAATAGAACATACTGAAATAGTGGGTCAATATAAGCTCTCTCTCTCTCTCTTTCTCTCTCTCTCTCTCTCTCTCTCTCTCTACATACATACATACATATACATATACATATACATATACATACATATACGTATATACATATACACACACATATATATATATATGTATATATGTACATATATATACATATATATATATACATACATATACATACATATATATACATACATACATATATATATGTATATATATATGTGTGTGTGTGTGTATATATATATATATAAATATATATATATATATACATATGTACATATATATGTATATATATATGTATATATATATGTACATATATATATATATATATATATATATATATATATATATGTACATATATATCTATGTACATATATATCTATGTACATATATATATGTACATACATATATATATATATCTATGTACATACATATATATATATATATCTATGTACATACATATATATATATATCTATGTACATACATATATATATATCTATGTACATACATATATATATATATCTATGTACATACATATATATATATATATCTATGTACATACATATATATATATATATATATATATATATGTACATATATATATATGTATATATATATATATATATATATATATGTACATATATATATATATATATATATACATATATATATATGTACATATATATATATGTACATATATATATATGTATATATATATATATATATATGTACATATATATATATGTATATATATATATATATATATGTACATATATATATATATATATATATATATATATATATATGTACATATATATATATATATATATCATAAAATTCTAAATGCAGATTTTAAATAAATTGAAACTATAATTGTATGGATTTGAGATCATATCTCCTATCTATTACTAAGGTATCTTAGGGGAGGAAGTTTATGGAAGGGAGAGGTGGAGTAGTTTTGGGCACATGAAAGATTATTCCAATGTTAGGGTAAAGCCTTCAGGGACATCACTTGTAGTCTATTTAATGCAACCTTCACGCAATAATTCTACCATCTAAAGAATAAATTTAGTAATTCTACCATCTTAAGAATAAATTTATTTATGGAATTGAGATCATGTCTCCTACCTATTAATAAGTGGTCTTAGGGTAGGAAGTTTGTGGAAGGGAAAGGTAGAGTAACTTTGGGTGCATGTGACAAATTATCCCAATACTAGGGTTAGGCCTTGAGGGAGACCGCTTGTATTTTGTTTCACACAACCTTCACATAATAACTCTACCAATGAAATTTTATACAATGCATATTTCTTGAAAGACTTCAAATGACAATCCTTAAGTACAATTCAAACCCTAGAAAGGAAATTCTAGAACAAATCAAGAAAGGCCAAAAAGAGGGTCATTACAAAACTAAGGATTAGTTTTTTAAGAATTATTCCTACCAATTCCAGCAAAAAAATGGGCCCTAAGAGTTCCACCAACACCTCTGATAGTAGTAACTACATCTTTTCTTCTTTGACTATACTGCTCAATATTTTCATTTTTCATCATCCTCATTTCATCAAATTTTCATGTCAAGTTGTCTACCTTTTCCTTTTGCACATGTTCATCACCTCTATAGACTCTCTTTAGTTTCTCCCATATGTCACAATTGGTTTCTAGGTCTTTGACATCTATGTATTTTTCATCTAAATTGTGCTTTCAATTGAATCCATGGTAGCTATGTGTTCCTATTGTATCCTCAATTGATCAATGCTAAAGATAGCATTAGGAGAGACATATTGTGTGACCCCATGATTTAATTAATGCTCTCCCATTCCTCTAAGATTCTAGAGTTGCATTCATCTACACCATAATAGATAGCTTCCTCTTGAGAACCTAGAAGCTTTCTTCATTATCATCTTGGATCTTGACCTCAAGTTGTTAGGTTTTGTGACAATAGAGGACCAAAGCTCTGATACCAATTGTTAGTCCAAAGTTCTTTGATTACTATGAGGGTGGAGGGGGGGATCAATAATTAATCATAATTCAACCTTTTTATCTTCTTGAACCTTAAATTGATTAACAAATTGGTGTCATTACAAGAAAGTATTCAACACACAAAATCATCACACTTTTGACATAGGAATTTTGGTTATAAAAAAAAACCCCAAATTGGATCAAAATTGCAATGGAGATTAGTACCTAGAAATAATTGCACTCTTCTAAAGTATGCCCTATGATGAGCTTAACCCTTTTAAGAGTTTACAAAGGCACTATTACATTCCACCATGTTTTGGGATTTACCTCTACCCTTGTTAAGAACTTTACCCTAGTAGGGATAGCCTCATTAGAGGACTTTAAACACTAGCTAAAGTGTCACCCTATTAAAGGATTCCTAATAATGACCTATTAAGATCCATCCTATTAAGGGGTTTCAAATATTGCAACTATTAGGGAACAACAACAAGAATTATATGTGAAATATAATTTCTTATGTTTGATCATATCACTTAATCTCACACTTTCTTCTCAACACTCTTCTCTTCTTCCTATCAATACCACAGGTCTTCCATTTACTTCACCACACAAGGTAGACTTTGATCAACAACAACAAACTTGTCCTTCTTTCATCTATTTATATTATTTTTCCTCTTCCACTAACTTAACCACATCTTAAATGTATTATTGATGAGAAATTTAAATATTGCACTTAGATCCAACTAGCATAAAACTTTTTACATGACCACATCAACTAATTGAGGGGGGGAGGGGAGGGGGGTGTGACTCAATAATCAGCCATAATATCAAACTTTTTAACTTCTTATACCTTTAATTGATAAAAAAAAATTGATGTCATTATAAGAAATAATTCAACACATGAAATAATCATACTTTTGACATAGAGATTTTGGTTATGCAAAAACCCAAATTGGATCAAACCTACAATGTCAATCAGTGCCTAGAAATAATTTTTACTCTTTTGAGGTATGTCATGTAAGGAGGTTAACCTTATTAGGAGTTTACAAAGATACTATTAGGTGCCACCCTATTATGGGATTTACCTCTAGCCCTTTTAGGAGCTTTACCCTATTAGGGAGAATGTCATTAGAGTACTATAAACACTAGCTAAAGTGTCACCTTGTTAAATAATTTACAATAATGACCTATTAAGATCCAACCTGTTAAGGGATTTCAACTGTTAGGGAACAACAACTAGAAATATATAGAAATTATCTATGAAATACAACTATCTCTGTTTGATTAGATCACTTAAGTCCACACTATCTTCTCAACACTCTTATTTTCTTCCTAGCCATACTACACCTTCCATTTACTTCACCACACAAGCTAGACTATGATCAACAAAAAGAACTTGTCCTTCATTCATCTATTTGTATTGTTTTAGGTCTTCCAATAACTTAATAAAATCCTAAGTTTTTATTATTGATGTGAAATTAAAATACCTTGCTTAGATCCAAACTAGCATATACCTTTGTGCATGAACACATCAACTAATTCATATAATTTTGTGCCAAAGGTCAAACATGTTTGATCTATTACGAGCTTCCTCTAGAATCTTTGTCACTCCTCCTCAATCTCTATAATTCCAAATCATCACCTCCATGTGTACATTCTCATTTCTATATTATACCTAACTAACCTTGAGTCATTGCAACCTCTCCATGTATCACTAATCCTAATTATCCAATTGTCACTCAAGAATTCATTCTTCTTTAACCTGTTTGCTCTATCTTTAACCTATTTGTCATGACTTCATTGGTCACATGTCTAACCTAAAATTATTTTGCCTATTACCTTTCTATCATGAAAATGATTTACCTGACATGATAATGAGTTTCTATCATAATTATATCAACTCCATTCTCTTGCGAACATCATACTATAATCATTTCACTTCATTCATCATGGATTTAATAAACCAATCAAATCACCTATCAATTATCACTATTTGTTGTAGTAGTTGCACTATAACTTCACCTCCCAATTTAATCTCCTCTTCAATAATCAAATCAACATATGCATCCCAAGAGGCAATGATCTATTGATAATAATACACTGAATTCTCCATAATTATGCTTGGAAAAATACTAAGGCACTAGGTCAAGGGTGGAAATCCACGACAACACAATAACCAATCATCATACAATCAAATCAACACATCACACTGTCATCTCAAAATTGGTTATGCCAACATAAACATAAATTGCATTTGAGGGAGAGCATATTGATTTTTCTTTCTCATTAATATGACAAATTTCACAAGGAGTGAGGCTTGGGAAGATTGGAAAATGTGACCATTTTGGGAGGTGTGAAGAGAGATAAGGATGTAAGAGATGTAAGTGATGTATACATGCATTCAAGTAGTTGAAATTAATACACTTGATTGGGGAGTGGAAGAATTTAACTTAAGAGTTGACTTGGGCGGGTTTATAATTTCTTAATCCTCATGATTAAGGTTGTGCATATTATTAGGATAGAATTAGGAAGTGATTAGGGTGCAAGTGGGGGTTTATGGATAATGCAAAGGATATCACATAACATCCAACCTTACTATCAGCTAATAAGAAAATACAACTTTGAAACTTCTAAATTTTTGTCACTAGTACAATAGGGCCTTATATTTATGGACCTTTGTCAAAATTATAACTCCCTTATGTTGGTAAATTGACCAAAGTGGTCCTTGAAAACTTTGAATTAGAATTATCAATGCCCACATCAACCATCAGATTTTTGACATTGATAACTATCATTTGTATTCCAACCCAATTAGTCATCAAAATGTAATTACCAAACCATATTTGGATTGATGAAACTTCCATCAATGAGATTTGAAGACATTGTTAGAAAGTAAATCTCAAACCGCCGATGAGATTTGAAGACACAATCAAAAAAGAAATATCAATCCATTAAGATCGGCCATCAAATTAGTGATATCGGCCCATCCAATCAAGTGATAGATCTTCCTTCATTGGTATAGCTACCCCATTAGTCTTATTCTACAAGATGTCTAAATGCAAACATTGGTCCAACATAATATTGACATTAGTTTGATGGTGGTACTATCATAAGTACAACACAACTATTGGAACTAGTGTTGGTAAATGTCAAAATTATGACAATTATGGATATGGTAATTTTGGAGAAGCAAGTTTGGGGTCAATGGAACCTTAATACATATACATGGAATATAAGAAGAGTTGAAAAACATAAATTCCAATGTAGGTTTTCAAGTCTATTGGAGGTCTATAGTTTTTTTTTTTTTTGGTATATATAGATCATGGAAGATGTTAGAATTTTGACTATTAGAGGTGATGGAATTTCATTAGCAAGCCAAGAAATCAAAACAAATAAAAGACTTCTAATCAAAACAAATAAGAAACCCCAAATTAGAAAACCACCAATGAGTTTTGATGATAATGAAACTCTAACCACCAACAAATTTCTAAATCTCCTTAATAAATGCAACCATCACCTATGGATATAAGAGTTGATGAAATAAATTATATGCATAGGTGTCAAGTAATTTCATTTTACCAAGGACTAATTGGAGCGAGATCCTACAACAAATGTAGTTGTGAAGATTGTCACAATAGCACATTTGTTGTAGAGTAAACTCCCAACATTCAATGGGAAGATATGTGTGCTCATCACTTTTACATACAAATTCTCTAATAAAATCATATTATATATATATATATATATATATATATATATATATATATATATATACATACATATATATATATACATATATATATATATATATATATACATATATATATATATATACATATATATATATACATATATATATATATATATATACATATACATATATATATATATATATATATACATATATATATATATATATATACATATATATATATATATATATATATATGTATATATATATATGTATATATATATATATATGTATATATATATATATATGTATATATATATATATATATGTATATATATATATGTATATATATTGAAGGTTGTATATGTCAAGGAAATTCAAAAATAATATTAGAGGTTAGAATTCCTTATTTATCAAAACTCCTTGGTGGTTTTGTAATAGGGGGTTTCTTAGCTATTTTAATTAGAAGTCTTCTAATCTTTTAGTTTTTTCAATTTTTCGGTTTGATGATGACATTCCCTCACTTCTAGCAGACAAAAATATGATATTCACCACTATCTCTATAAACATAAAAAAACCTATAGACCTTTAAAAAACATGCAAATATGTGTTGGAAATTGTATTTTTTCAACTCCACTATTTATCCTTGCATATGGATTGAGATTTAATTCTTCATGACTTTCTTCCTCAAATTACCATGTGTGTATGTGTGTCAAAATAAAATCACCTAACCAAGGTATGATGCCCCTTCCAAATGTCTCTTACTTTTAATTAATGATAAAATAAAAACTTTCCTATTTGTATTATTGTATATTGTTCTACTGTGCTATATTATGGAGCAACTATACAATTGTAGTCTGTTGGTGTAAGTAAGTATTCACTATTTACACTTTACTTAAGTTTATTTAGGTTAATGCATTATTTTATTATTTCTTAGGTGAGACACTTAGGAGTTTGCATACTACTATGAGTTGTCATGTTGACAACACTGGAGTAAGAAACTCTAATTCAACACATGGTGTCTACAACACTGGAGTTTGCATAATTAACTGAGTTTTCATGTAGACAACACTGTTATTTGCACTCCTAATTCAGCACATGGTGTCTACAATATAATTTTGCGTGCTACACCTTTGTAGGCTTATCCTCACATCATCACACTTACTTTTGTGCTTAATGGAGGATAACCCATATCTAGTGGACATGTGCCCGGTTGTATGACTTATCATGTTGCTGATTCCTATACATTCTAGAAGCATTCTAGAGGCCTTTATATATAGGCACTCCTAGTGTAATTTAAAATTGAATGAGTATCATATGGTAATTCTGATCATACTCTTTTGGTCTATTGTTGTACTTGTGCTTGAGTTCCTTAGTCTTGGGTGATTTTGTTGTACGGAAAATTCTTACATGGTATCAAAGCTGAGGGAGATTCTCTTCACATAGTCATTTGAGACCATTCTTGCTTCAGTACCTCAACCTAGATCCAGAGAATCCACAAAAATTAGGAGCGTCTAGAGCCTAAACAAACATTGCCATTACATCCGAAACATTGATTCCATGAAAATTGGCTATAAATTCACCTATATTAGGCGAAAGTCAATTTTGAGGCAAAAAATATCAGCACCCAAAGGTCCAATTTGAAATTTTGGGTATGATTTATTAGATCTGTGCAATTATTTTGTTCAAATCTATAATTAATCTTTCTCTGCTATTATTTTGAAAATTCTATATTTTTTAGAAAAAAATTTGCCTAGTAGGGTTTGTAGAGAAATTTTTTTGCAAGAATCGAGCAGTGACATCCTGGTCCTACACTGAATATTCCATTAGCATATTCAATTTGGTGGGCAAATATTCTACAAATTTTGGCAACTGGATTCCATTACAAATTTGACGATGTTCATATACTGGCCATAACATTAGCTGGCCAAACTGAAGAACTCTAGCTTCTACAAGTCAATCACATCGGGCTTCATCAAAGTCCTAGAGGCCTTTGTTATTCAACCCTATGGTGGCATCTTTTTAAAGAACCCACTTCACCATTTTTGGGTGAATTTAGGATTATACTTAACTATCTTCCAACATCGATAGTTTTAATTCTCGCATTAGCAATTTTAAAATACATTGCTCCATCATCGAACTGCTCCACCAACCTAGTGCCCATGTGGACTACCAAAAGCCATTGCCATGTGGAGTGATACCAAACCCTGCCCAATCAGCACTCAAGTACATGTCATCTTGACAAGTATGCCTAGTTAGTAGAACATGCAATTGGACATGACTTTTTTTTATATAGTTTCGTATGCTAACATCATTGTCTGTACAAGACATGTCAATAGTGATGTCACCATAGGGGTTGAGTACACTGATGTTAACATTTTGCTATCTTAAAATTGATGGCCATTTGACCATTATTTGAAGGAAAATTAGAACTGCTACGATAATCATTTGATTGTCAAATTTAACCTCATCTCTTGCTAATTAGACCCCTCTCCAGATTCATTTTTAATTTGACAGTTCGACTTTGGGAGGCCATATCTTAGTCATCCAAACTCCAAATCAGGTGCAATTTTTTAAAATTTGGCTAGAATTTCCTAAAATTTTCTATGGTGCAGTTCTTTTCTAGTTTTGGTACCCGAATTTGTCAGAAATTGCATCTTTTGGCAACTACACCTATCCAATCTTGCATTTTGCAACATCAATTGCTCTGTACAGGCTCATCTGGACTCAAAAACAATTTTGAACTCCATAATGAAGTTGTAAAAATGCAAAATCAGAAGTCCACTAAGTCCAAAATTGGCAAGTGGCTATTGTAAATGCACTACATATAAAAGTGCCAAAAGCATCTTTTTTGGGGGATTTATTGACTGAGTAAAAAGGGGGGGGGGTGTTTCTTGGTGTTGTGTTCTTCTTTTCCTGTTGTTTTCTTTCATTTCTTACATCATGGGAAATTTCAAGTTTCCAAAATTAACACAACATAACTATGTTACATGGTTTATTAAAATGTGGTGTCACTTACTACATAATGGAGTTTCTCAATATGAAGATGGGACCCTTCCTAAACCAACAGGTGATCAATTATCTATAGGTGAAATCACTACTTGGGAAATAGCTAATAGGAAAGCCCTAACTGATATTTGTTTAGGGGTTAAAGACATGATCATCTATTAGATCCAGAAGTCTCATACATCCACGAAAGCTTGGGATACCCTCAAAAACCTATATGGTAAAGTCTCTGAGGAGGATATTTATAAAATTGAAGATGAGCTTGTCTCCTTAGATCCAAAGACATTTTATTCTATACAGGACTTTATCATAAAGGTGAATGAATTAAGAACGAAACTTGATGATTGTGGAAGTCCTATTAAAGATGACAAGTTAATCTATCTTAGTCATAATAAGCTACCATCTGAGTACTCCACATTTGTTTCTTCTTACAACACCACAAAGACTACATTAGGGGCTGCCTATCAGAAACTCTCTTTTGATCGTTATGCTCAACTATTGGATGAAGAAGAATAGAAGTTGAAATCAATGGGGATTCTCTAGTCAACCAAGTCTAAGGCATTGGTGGCCAATAATAAGAGTTCTCAATCTTCAAATAAAAGAAAGGGCAAGAAGAAGAAGTGGAAAAATAACACACAAGAGGATATAGAAAAGACAACACCAGAATCAAATCAACAAGGCAAGTCTTCCTCGAATTCAAACAAGAAGGGGGACAATAATAAGGTGAGGAAAAAGTGTGCTTATTGCAAGAAGTTGGGTCATGATGAACACGATTGTTATCATAAAAATATTGATGAGTTAATGAACATCATAAAGAAAAAAAATGTTCCATCACCTAATGCTTATAAGGAGAAAGGATCCTCATCTTCAGATTCAAAGGGAAAAGGGAAAGAACTCATGGCAAACTCAAGTTCTTCATCAGAATGAATTCTTGACTCAGGTGCCTCATATCGTATGGATTCTTCAAAAGGAGACTTATCTTCATTGAAGCAGTCCAAGATACCAAACACCTTTGTAGGAGATAATACAAAAATGGTGTCAGATTATGGTGATGTTATAACCCTAAAGCAATTTAATACTTGTATAAAAGGGTTTAGGGTTAGGTATTTTTATTATGTTGTGATGCGAAATTGGTTCTTGCGGTGGTATTGAGCTGTAAGGGATTACAGATTGTAATCAGGTTGTAATCACTGGATTGTAATAAGATTGGACTTGCTATTTGGTGGACTTAGCCCAGGGATTGGGTGAACCACGTTAAATCTTGGTGCCTTGTGTTCATCTTTGTGTGATCTATTATTTTTTGTTATTGGTTATATTTGCATGTAGTTTTTATTTCTGTCTATGGTTTATCCTAACAAGTGGTATCAGAGCGAGGTCGTCTTTCAGTTATCCTCTACAGGAAATTCTCAAGGTTAAGTGGGAGTCTCGCAGTTGAGTGGGAGTGATGGTAGATGAGGGTAAGCTGAGGGTTGACAGGTTTAATGGGCAGAACTTCCAGTTATGGAAGATGCAAATGGAAGACTATCTATATTAGAAGGATTTATGGAAGCCGTTGGAAGGAAAAGCCAAGAATCAAGGAACTATGTCAGAGGCTAAATGGGATCTTTTGGACAGAAAGGCACTCAAAAGCATTCAGTTATGCTTGGCACCATCGGTGGCATTTAATATTACAAAAGAAAAGACGACAGAAGATTTGATGAAAACCCTAGCGACACTGTATGAAAAGCCCTCCGCTTCAAACAAGGTATTTCTCATGAAGCATTTATTTAATATGAAAATGGCAGAAGGTGGATCTGTTGCAGATCATTTAAATGAGTTTAATACTATTACTAGTTAATTATCTTCTGTGGGTATAAATTTTGATGAAGAAATTAGGTCTCTCTTGATTTTGTGTTCTCTGCCTAAAAGCTGGAATGGCTTGGTAATGGCAGTGAGTAATTCTGTTCCTGGATCTAGTACCCTAAAATATGATGATGTGATCGGTGTTGTTTTGAGTGAAGAAACTCGTAAGAAATCCTTAGGTGGATCTACATTAGGAAGTGCTTTGAATGCACAAAGCAAGGGCAGAACGACTGAAAGAGGAAGTAACTCTAGAAATCGTGAGAAATCAAGAGGAAAGTCAAAGGGGAGGAGGTCTCAATCGAGAGGACCAAATGATTGCTGGTACTGTGGGAAACTAGGGCACAAAAAGAAAGATTGTTGGAATCAAAAGAATGAGTGAATAGATGTATGAATGATTGAATAGAAAATAATAGTGAATAAATGTATGGATGAATATGTATGTGTGTATAATGATTGATGCACGTATGTGGTATATATATGTGTGTGTATGCATGGATGATTGTATGTATATGAGTATGGACATGGATGGGTATGGATGAATGCATGTTTCACAAGTAAATTTGGACCCAATTTTCAACCAATTTTGGTCAAATTTTGACCAAGGTTGGTCACTATTTTTCTAGTCAAAATTTTAACCAAATTATAGGTTGGTCAAAATTTTGACAAATAAATTGTAGGTTGGTTGAAATTTTGATGAATGTATTCGTCAAAATTTTGACCAACCTACAATTTGGTCAAAATTTTGACAAAAAAAATAGTGACGAACCTTGGTCAAAAATCGGGTCCAAATGTACTAGTGGTATGTGGTATATATGCATGTGTGTATAGATGGATAGATTTATGAAAGCATGAATGAAATATGCATGCATGTATATGTATGAATAGATATATCTATATGTGTATGGATGGATTAATGCATGTATATAGTATACATGCATACATGAATATATGCATGTGTGATGGATAGGTATGGATGAATGCATGTGTGTATGGATGGATGAATATATATGCATGTGTGTATGGATCAATGAATGTACACAAATGATGAAGAGTGCTCCCCTTAAAACTATAAACTCATAACAAAAACAAAGAAACAACAACAAATGTGAGAACAAAATATGGACTTTTTATTTGTGCCACAAATGCAAAATTATAGAATTCATAAGTAGAATATGCTAACCCACATGGGCACCTTCATTATAGTAATCTACAAGAATAAGTTGTGAACTACCACCCAGAGTTTTCTTGGACAATGTTCGGGCCTTTCTTAAATAGGAAATTTTATGTCGCTTGGGAACATTTTAGACATTGAAACTTAACACCTAGGGCCAATAGGCCCTAAAAATACATATAGAGTCAACCAAATACATCTTTGATAATTATTTTAGATGTTTTAGGTAGCCCAACTTTAGAAGACCATAACTCTTGAATCATTTCTCTAATTGGCTATTATTTTTTGGATATGCCAGCTCCTAGTCTATATGCTTGCAATGGCACAAGTGCCTTCTGTTAAGTTTTTGAGCCTTGTTTAGGGCCTTTGAGTTCAAATATTTTTCTCCAAAATTTTCCATCAAAAATATACAATAAATCCTTTAATACTTAAACTGGAGCAATGAGATTTTTATGGTAGGTATATAATTCTAAAATGAACCTTCATATATAAAATGAGAATATTTTAATCTCATATGACCAACTTACTAAAAGTAGCAAGTTACCAAAAATAGTAACCCCCTATCTACTAATATTATTAAAATAAAAAAGCCTAAAAAATATATATTTTTAGGTGATCCAAGATTGCTCTTACACTTAGGATGCTCCTACATCAAATACCTAGGGTAATTTGAGATGTGACTCCATCACGTCTCAAGTGTTCAGAGGAAAAAAAGATTGTTAACCTCCTCCCTTGCTAGCCATGATGAATCCTCTACTAGCCTCCATTTCCATTTGACTAGTTATTCCCCATAAGTTTTGTTCCTTGTACTTTTTCCAACATGATTGTCTAGTATCTCATTAATCTCCTTTGTAACCGAACTAGCTATTGGAACAATCCACTGTGCTTTTGCAACTTCATCTCCATCACCTCCTTCATAATACTCTATCAAATTTAAAATATTAAATACTGGTAAAATATTCAATTCAGCAAGAAAATCCACTTCATAAGAATTTCTAGAATTATATATTTTCACTATCTTGCATGGTCTGAAATTCTTCATCTTCAGCTTATTATATGTACACACTGGAAAATGCTCCTTTCTCAAATGAACTATGACTTCATCTCCAATTTGAAATCCCTTGTACCTCCTTTTCACATCTTCCTTAGCCTTGTATTATGTATTCATCTTTATGATGTGCTTCCTCACCTCCTCATGGATGTTTTTCAAATATTTAGCAAATTCTTCTGCTTCAGGACTAATTATCTCTCCTTTATCCAACTACCACAATTCAAAATAATTTCTAGGACTACTCCCATATACAATCTAGAATGGTGATTTACTAGTACTCCTATTGACAAAATTTTTATATGTAAAATCCTCCTATGGTAAAATCAGATCCTATCCCTTTAGCTTGTTTCCAACCCAAACATCTAAGTAAATTTCTCAAACTATGATTTACAACTTATGTCTATCCATCAATTTGTGGATGATGTGATGAACTAAACTTCAAAACCATCTTCAATTTCTTCCACAATGTATGTCAAAAATACCCAAAAAATTTGGCATCTTGATCTGAAGACCATGGAGTCTCACCACTTCTCTGAAAAATAACTCTTCGACATGAACAACATCACTAGTCTTCTTGCAAGAAATAAAATATGTCATCTTTGAAAACCTATCAACCAACACAAAAATAAAATCATGCCCACACTTCATCCTCAGTAATCTAAGAAAAAAATCTATACTGACATCCTCCTAGGGCCTCTCTGGTATAGTTAATGGCTGATACAACCCTATATTCTGCTTTACTCCTTTCACCATCTAACATACTTTGCAACTTTGTATAAACTTCTTCACATCTTTCTACAACTATGGCTAGTAATAATTCTCAACAACCAAAAAAATGGTGTTATCTCTGCCAAAATATCTAGCCAATCCTCCATCATGCTTCTCCTTAACAAGATTCTCTCTCATTGAATTTGTGGGAATGCACAATTGACTTCCTTTGAACAGCATAGTATCTTGGATCATGAAATCCAACCACTTTGTCCTATCAAGTGTAATAGGTTTTGTACAAGCCTTCCACACTTCACCAAAATCAAGATCATCTGGATACTACGTATTGAGTTCCTTAAACCCAACCACCTCTATCTACATTTCTATCAGCAATAGTTGTCTTCTCGTAAGAACATCCACAACTCTATTAGACTTCCCACTCTTGTGTTTCAAAAAAAATGTATAACTCTACAAAAACTCAACCCACTTCAAAAGCCTTTGGTTTAATTTTCCTTGACTATTTAAATATTGCAAAGCTTGATGATCAGTATGCAAAAAAAAATCCTTAGGAAGAAGATAATGTCTCCACTTCTTTAGTTCTTGAAATATAGCATAAAATTCCTAAGCATAAATAGAATATTTTCTTTTTGCATCATTCAACCTCTCACTAAAATAAGCAACAAGTTTACCTTCTTGGCTCAACATATCTCCTATTGCAGTACCACTAGCATCATAGTCTAATTGAAACACCTTTTTAATATCAAGATGTGCTCAAATAGGTTGCTCTGTAACTTTTTGTTTCAACAAATTAAAACTCTTATTTTCTCCTATAGTCTACTTAAATTCTTTCTTGTCCCCTCTCATTGTTTCAATTAGGGGTCCACAAATATTGCTAAAACCTCTTATGAATGTTTTGTAAAAACTATCTAGTCCATGAAAATATCTTACCTTTGTCACACTCTTTGGAGTAGGTCATTCAAGGATAGCCTTCACTTTCTTAGGATCCATTTTCAGGCCTTCTACTAAGACTACAAATCCTAGGTACGAACTCCTTTACAAAATCGCACTTCTTCAGGTTTATTAGCAACTTTTCTTCCCTTAACTTATCAAAAATCTTGTGAATATGGATCAAATGCTCCTCTAATGTCTTACTAAAGATCAATATATCATCTATGTAAACAATGATAAACATACCAAGAAATTCGTTCAGTACCTCATTCATGAGCCACATAAAAGTTCTTGGTGCATTGGTTAGCCTAGAATGCATTATGAACAACTCATACAATCCTTCCCTTGTCTTGAAAGTAGTCTACCACCCATTACCTTCTTTGATATGAATTTGATGTTACCCACTCTTCAAATCTATCTTTTTGAAATTCTCAGCTCCATTCAAACAATCCATACTATCATCCATCCTTGGCAATGAAAATATGTACTTGATTGTTATCTTGTTGATAGGGCCAAAATCCGTGCACATCCTCCATTCTCCATTCTTCTTTGGTGCTAATATAGCTTGTACAACACATGGACTCTGACTCTCTCAAATCAACCCCTTCTGTATTAACACATGAACTTATTTGTTCAACTCTTCACTTTTTGCTGGTGTTATTATGTGCACTACCTTTTTTGGAAAATTGGCCCTTGGAATCAAATCCATCTGGTGACTAATCTTCCTCATTGGGGGAAATCCATTAGGTGCATTATCTTATACAAAATTAGAAAACTCTCCCAACATATCTACAACTTCTGTAAGTACCTCCTCTACTTCTTCCTTACTATCTTTTGGAATTATAGAAAGACACATATGCTTATGCTTCATACCTTTGAGAAACTCTTTTCCATTAAAAAAACATATTATGGTAGCACTAGATACCTTTTCTTCTTTCTCCTTCAATGGCTTCAACTTATGTTTCAATCCATCCTTGGTTAGAGTTTAGGTAATTTTATTTCCCATCATGTAAAACATGCTTGTCAAATTGACATGACCTACCCAAAAGCATATGACATATGTCCATAGGTATGATATTACATAGTACCTCAACCTAGTAGCTTCCAATCTTGAACTTCACTGAGCATTTCTCATTGACCATGACCTTGTGGTCATCTTGAACCCAAGTAATATGGTATGGAAGTAGTTATTTCTACCTCTTCAACTTCAACCTTGTGACCATATTTTCTAATGCTAGATTATCAATGCTTCCACCATTAATGATTAGATTACAACACTTATCTTAACATCTACACCTTCTCCTTCTTTGATCAGGTTCACTCTCACCACTTAGTAGGACTCTTCTATTAACTAGGAATTTTCCTCTTTCAACATCTTTAGAATGTGATGATTTGGGATCTTCATTAATATGTGCAACTCTCGCTTAGCCTTTTATTCTTTGGTCTATCCTTCCTTGGTTTTGGGAACATTCAAATGCTTTATGTCCTTCTTCTCCATAGTGAAAAAATTTCTCATAGAAGCCTCATTGTCTATATCCCTTTCCTCTACCTCTTCCTCTCCGATTTCTATTATTCCAACCATGGAAACAATTAGAATTGTTTCCCATCTGGATCTAATTGCTACTTCTAGCCTCATCCTTTTTCTTTTGATCATTATTATGGCCTCCATAAGATCACCTATTAGATCTTCCACCATGACCTCTTCCACTATTCTTGTTTTCAAACTTCTTACTCATTTTCTCCTCAATTCTTAGGGAAAATTGGTATGCCTCTTGAATAAGGTTCATTCGAACCAGACTCAACTCATCCTAAATACTTGGCTTTAATGTTGGAAGCATGAATGCTAATAATATTCCTATGCGGGAGTATTGTACAAACATGATTATATCATTATCATGATGATATGTTACATTCATGACTATGTTTTTCATTGATGTCAACATAGCAATTTTCTATGGTAGAAGAACAACAAAAAGATCAAGTTGGTACAAATAGATCATTAAGTAATTTTAGTAGTGAGGTTAAAAGGAGATTATACTATGTGTCTAGTATAAGTATCTAACCTCAAAAGCATAAGATATTAAGTCTGGATGATGTTATGCAAGTTTTAGTGAAGATTGTTCTAAGATAGAGTTTATAGAGGCATGTTTTGGTATACTTGTTATATCCCTTAGCAGAGTTATTAGTCTGGTAAGCTAGAGTTACAAATGTGAAGAAGACATGTTGATGATGACATGGACAAGCTTGCTCATCATAATGTTACATGTATGGAAAATTATTCAAGTTGCAAGGTCAAATATTATGTTATCACTAAGTGTAATGTGTTCTTAATGTGGTCCTATAATAATTAATTGAGAAGGTGTAATAGCTGACTCAGGGAATTGTTTGATGGATTCAGTATAAAGGAAGGACATTATCATTTATCATTTAATAAGTATGAAAGAAGTATGTATTGATGAATGTGAATTATTGAAGAGTGGAATGTGAAGATAAGCAGAGTAGAGAAAAAGTGAAGGAAACTTCATTGTTAAAGTTTTATCTAGTCTACAAGGTCTAACAATGATTGGTCCAGTTGACAAAATAGAGGAAAAAAGTTATAGTACAATACACACAATTATTCTACAAAGAATAGTTGAGATATTAGTTGGACAGTGAGTTCAGTGGTCTTGCCCTAAAAATTGTTTGGACAATGGGTCCCTTTTCCTTCTGCAACACCTAATAGGGTTGGCACAATCCCTAACAAGGTTGGAATCTTCTAAAAACAATTCAAAGTCTCCTAATAGGGACTCATATGTACTAAATATTGTAATAGACTCCTAATAGGGTCCATCCTTTGACAAGGAATATTTATATCAATACATCATCTTATGGGCATCTTTCCCACCAGGGTTTTCCCTCTAATAAAGGGTTTCCCTAGTTAACATATATGGTGTAATTGTCTATGTGCATCTTGTTATGGTTATTGTTTACTTTGATTGAATTGATCATATTATTTAAGGTTGATAAATGTTTTCATTATTGGATGACTAATTCACCACCCCCCCCCCCCCTATCTTGGTAGACTATTATTTCTAACAATTGGTATCAGAGTATCAGGTTCCTAAAGATAAAGTTTAAGAATATTGGGAGATCTATGGTAAGCATATTTAGGAAAGATAGTCCAAAGTTTGATAGAACAAATTATGATAGTTGGAAGGAAAAGATGAAGACACATCTGCTATATATGGGTCTAGGATATTGGATCTTGACAAAAACATCAGAGATAATCATTGCTAAAAAAGATTTGGAAACTTGTACTAAGGAAGAATAAGATTTTTTTATGTATGACATGAGAGCTAGAGAAGCACTATTGACTGTACTTCCTAAAATCAAATATAATCAGGTAAAGTCACTTGTTGCTTCACATTTTATTTGGAAAGCTTTGGAAACTAGTTTTGAAGGTGATGAACATTTGAAGAAATTCATGCTACAAAATTAGATTTGTGCATTTCAAGATGCTAAAATGATGGGAGATGAATCTATAAGATCATATGTAGGCAGAATATCAAAAATCACTATAGGTATTAAATCTCAAGGAGGAACCAAAGAAGATGATGAGGTTATATGGAAGATATTAAAGACCTTAACACCACTATTTAAGTCAATAGTTCAATTGATATAATTGTTGATATCTTGTACCAAATATTTCACAAAGGAGACATTGCTTGGAAGACTTGAAGTAATTGAGAATGACCTTAGATAGTCTAGAGAATTGACCAAAATAGAAATAGCTTTTAGTGCCTTGAATATTTGACCTAGTTTGTCAAGGAGCACAAGTGCTAGAGTAGTCATTTCTAGCAATAGTAGATTTGATGAGGATAGAAAGATTAAAGGAGCAACCCTTCTAGTAAGAAGCGAAGAGGATTGTAAGAAAATCTTTAAATGTTGTACTTGCAATGAATTTGGTCATTATACACCTAAGTTTCCTAAAAGAGAGAAAAACTATAGAGGAAATTTCAAACCTAGAAGAGATAGAGAGTGTCTGTATGCAAATGAAGAAGTTGAATCTGATGAACAAGCAGTAAGTGCTAGTGATGATGAAATAGGATTTCTAGCAATCATAGAAGAAAGTCCAAAGAAAGTAGCTTTGGTATCATAGGTTGAAAAGAAATCTAATTTGATTATTGACAGTGGTTGTTCACATCATATGATTGGTGATATGAAAAAGATTTTTGACTTTAAAAGTCAAGATGGAGGCATTATTAGGCTTGGAAACAATGCAGCATGCCATGTTAAAGGTATTGGATTTATAACTCCTGATGGTAAACCTAACACTGAGGATTTTTATTTTATTAATGTTTTGAAGCACAATCTTTTGAGTGTTGGACAAATAGTAGATAAAGGTTATCAGTTGTAGTTCATAGAAAAGACATGCATGATCAGAGACAGATGGAAAGGTAATTGGAATAGGATTTAGATCTAGAGGTAATGTATTCTAGTTGAATCCTACTATAATGACATGTTTGGTTACAAAGGTAGATGACAGTTGGTTATGGCATAAGAGATTTTGTCATATAAACTTTGATAGCATTGTGAAGAATAGTAGTATGTTTGCAGTTAGAGATTTTCCTAAGATTATAAAACCTACTAACACAATTTGCAAGGAGTGTATTTTGGCAAAGCATAACAAAACTTCTTTTCCCTGCAAGAAGTTTACTACCACAAAAAAATTGGAGATTGTACACATAGATGTCAACAATCCTATAAAGACTAAAGGATTCTATGGTGAAAGGTATTTCATGATTTTAGGTAATGACTTTTCTAGAATGATGTGGGTTGCATTTCTTTAAGAAAAATCTGAGGCATTTGATAAGTTTAAGATATTCAAGAATAGAGTTGAGAATTAACCAAGCATGAAGATTAAATGTTTAAGATCAGATAGAGGAGGAGAGTTTACTTCAAATGAGTTTAACATTATTTGTGAAGATAATGGAATCAAAAGATAGTTATTAGCTCTGAGAACCCCTAAACAAAATGGTATAGCAAAGAGAAGAAACAGGTCAATAACAGAAGGTGCAAGAGCTATGTTAGTTGAGAATGATGTATCCAAGATGTTTTGGAGAGAAGTTGTAAATAAAATAGTCTACACTATGAATAGAGTACATGTTAGGAAAGACACAAACAAAACCCCTTATGAACTATGGTTTGGTCACTCACCTACAATTAAGTATTTTAGAATTTTTGGCAGTAAGTGTTATATCAAAAGAGATGATGATATTGGCAAGTTTGATGCTAGAAGTGATGAAGGTATTTTTCTTGTTTATTCATTGAAAAGAAAGGCTTATAGATGTTATAATTAGAGAAGTAAGACTATTATGGAAAGTACAAATGTGAGAGTTGATGAGAAATTTAGAATACAAGAAAGAATAGTTGATTACAATTTAGATGATGATGTTGTTATTAAACCAAGGAATGATGAAGTATTCCTTGAGACTAACAATGATTTGTAGAATGAAGGAGAGCCAAGGTAGGAACAAAGCTTGAAACCTTCAATAGAGCCAAGAGTTGAGATAACAACTCCTAATTCAGGTAAGAATATGACAAACAATCATCCACCCAAATAGATAAAGGTGTGATGAAAAGAAGCATATTCAATGAAGAACTGTGTTTGATATCTCAATTTGAACCTAAGAATGTAGATGAAGAATGTAAATATGACTATTGGAAGCAAGCTATGAAAGAGGAATTTGATCAAATAGTAAAGAATGAGACATGTTAATCAATCCCCAGACTAGTACACAAGAATGTAATAGGAATTAAATAGGTATTCAGGAACAAGATGAATGAATAAGGTGAAGTTGTAAGGAATAAGGAAAGATTGGTATGTAAAGGTTACTCATAGCAAGAAGGAATAGACTATGATGAGATCTATGCTCCTGTAGCAAGAATAGAAGTAGTAAGGTTATTCGTAGCATATGCAGCATACAAAAAATTCAAAGTATATCAAATGGATGTCAAGTCAATATTTCTAAATGGAGAACTTAAAGAAGAGTTATAAATTGAACAACTTGAAGGTTTTCCTTTAACAAATGACAAAGACATAGTATGCAGATTGAAGAGAGCATTGTATGGCTTGAAGCAAGCACCGAGAACTTGGTATGCAAGGTTGGACAAGCATTTGACAAAGCTTGGATATAGAAAAGGTATGGCAGATAGTAATCTCTATTGGAAAGAAATTGATTATGGATTAATGATTTTGGTAATATTTGTTGATGATGTCATATTTGGAGGAAATGAAGAAGGAATTTGAAAAGAGTATGATAGGAGAAATGAAATGTTTTCTAGGATTATAGATTGTATAGGATAAAGAAAGAATCTTTATTTCTCAAACTAAGTATTTGAAGGATTTACTTAAAAGGTTTGTTCTGGAAACATTTAAACCTATTGGAGCACCTATGGTGACTAGACAAAAGTTATCTACAAAGGATGAGACACCTACTATTGAGAAAAAGAAGTATAGATTTATGATTGGAGGTTTGCAATATTTGACTCACACAAGCACAATAAATATGTCTAAGAATCTAGTGTTGCATCCTAAGAGCAAGCACATTTCTATTAAGTATCACATGTTGAGAGAGAAAGTTGCAAAAAAGGAAATTAGATTGGAGTATGTAGCACTAAAGAGCATATTGCAGATATATTCACTAAGCCTCTTCCCAAAGAGACTTTTGAGTATTTGTCAGGTATGCTAGGGGTTATGTCCCTTCCTACATCAGAGTAGAAGATGTAAGAATGCATCAGTATAGTGTATTAGAGCACCATTTTTTGTTCTGATTAAATGTTGATGCTTCTTGTATGTGGGAGTATCTATGATGGATAGATTCATCTAGGACTCTTGTTGGATGTTGATTTTGAATAGTGTCTTTGGATACTTGAGCTAGTAAGAATTAGTTTTTGTAAATTTTGATGGTTGCTAAAACCTTTAACATTGATGTCAATGGGGAGAAGTGCATCATGAAAAACAAGCAAGAATGAGTACAACATGTTCAAAAGGAGTTCAACAATTTGGGAGAAGTATGGTGTGGAAGAATGATTGATGAAGAGGATTTGAAAATGATTGATGAAGAGGATTTGAAAAGAAAGATTAACTATCTTTATAGTTGGTATTCTTGGAACTAGATATTTTTCATCTATGTTGCCATCAATGTCAAAGGGGGAGATTGTTGGAAGCATGAATGCTGATGATATTCCTATGGGGGAGTATTATAGAAACATGATTAGATCATTATCATGATGATATGGTACATTCATGACTATGTTTGGCATTGATGTCAACATAGCAGTTTTATGTGGTATCTGACAAAAGAACATCAAAAACATCAAGTTGGTACAAATAGATCATTGAGTACTTTTAACAGCAAGGTTAAAGGGAGATTAAACTATGTGTCTAGTATACATAGCTAACCTTGGAAGCATAAGATATTAAGTCTAGAAGATTTTATGCAAGTTTTTGTGAAGACTATTCTAAGATATAGTTTATAGAGGCATATTCTAGTAAACTTGTTATATCTCTTAGCAAAGTTATTATTCTGGTAAGCCAAATTTATTGATGTGAAGAAGACATGTTGGTGATGACGTGGGCAAGCTTGCTCATCATAATGTTACATGTATGGAAATATATTCAAGTTGTAAGGTGAAAGATTATGTTATTTCTAAGTGTAATGTGTTCTTAATGTGGTTCTATAATAATTAATTTAGAAGGTGTACTAGCCAACTCTGGAAATTGTTTTATGGATTCAATATAAAGGAAGGATATTTTCCTTTATCATGTAATAAGTATGAAAGAAGTATGTATTGATGAATATGAATTACTAAAGAGAGGAATGCAAAGATAAGCAGAGCAGAGTAGAAGTGAAGGACACTTCATTGCAAAGGTTTTATTGTGTGATCCAAAGTTGGGTACTTAGATCCAAGGTTCGTGGCCTAGTCTACAAGGTTCGATATTGATTGGTCTAGTTAGAAGTTATAGTACAATACACACAATTATTTTGCAAGGAATAGTTGAGAGATTAGTTGGATAGTGAGTTCAATGGTCTTTCCTAAGAAGCTATTTGGACAAAGGTACTTTTTCTTTCTACAACTCCTAACATGGTTGACAAAACTCCTAATAGGGACTCATATGTACTAAATATTGTAATAGACTCCTAACAAGATCCATCCTCTAACAAGGAATATTTATATTAGTACATCATCTTATGCGTATCATTCTTGCTAGGGTTTTTCCTTTAATCAAGGGTTTCCCTAGTTAACATATCTAGTGTAATTGTCTATGTGCATCTTGTTATGGTTAATGTTTACTTTGGTTGAATAGATAAGATTGTTTAAGGTTGATAAATATTTTAATTATTAGATAATTAATTCACCACTCCCCCCACTCCTCCTAATTATCTTGGTGGACTATTGTTTCTAACACTTAACCCATTAAGATAATGGGCTACTTTCTCATTATCAACTTTTGCATGGCTGGATCTAATGAGAACTCAATAGAACTCTTTGCTATACTCTTGAATAGATTTTCTCACTTCTTTCAACCCTTGCATTTTCTTCAATAGATCAAGCTCAAAATCCATGAGAATCAATTTTCACTTCTTTTTATCTATCATTTAATTACATTTGGTGATCTTGTCCTTTCCCTTTCTATTTCACTCCAACTAAACTTCCTACCACCAAATCTTTGCATGTCCCTTCAGTTTAACCTTTGCAAACTTGACCCTATTAGGATCCTCAATATCTTCATACTCAAAGTACTCCTCCAATTCATTGATCCAATCAATCAGCTCCTCTAGGTTACAATTTCCTAAAAATGTGGGAACCTCAAACTTAGGTCTTTTTCCAATCTTGGAGATAGCCTTAAAAAGTCTCTCTTCCTCTAGATTTAGAACTATCTTTGCTTCAACATTTTCTTCTTCCCCATTCTCATGCTTGTTTTCATCGCTTATGGTAAGATTCATTCCTCTATGCATTTTTTCTTCCAATGCTTGTATTTGTCTTTGGAGGTCTCTAAAACCCTCAAGTGTAACACCTACAGCTCTTTCACCATGCTCTCTTCATGGAGGCATTTTTGTACTTTTAGTGAAACCCTAATGTAAACTACTTCACAATTGGCAATCTGTCTACATGCTCAAAGAAAACCATGGTCCTAGTGTGAACTACCTCACAGTCAGTGATCTATCCACACACTCAAAAAATCTAGCTCTGACACCACTTGATGAAGGTTGCTCTCCTTAATACCATAAACAGATAACATAAACAAAGCAACAAAAATAATTATAAGAACAAAATAGGGGCTTCTTATTATTGCCCCAAATGAAAAATTACAAAATTCATATTTACAATATGCTAAACCACATGAGCACCTTCATTACAGTAATCTACAAGACAAAGCTATGAACTATCACCCAGAGTTGTTCTAGATAATGTTTGGACCTTTCTTAAATAGGTAATTTTATGTCACCTGGGAAGGTTCTAGACATTCAAACTTAATACCTAGGGCCAACAGACCCTAACAATACATATAGAGTCAACCAAATACATCTTTGACATTTATTTTAGGAATTTTGGGTATCCCAACTTTGGAAGGCCATAACTCTCAAATGATTGCTTTGATTGGTTATTATAAACACTTTACTGAAATGCAAGCTCCTGATCTACAAGCACAAAATGGTGTAAGTGCCCTTTCATTGAGTTTTTGGGCCTCATCTGGAGCCTCTAAGGCCCTCAAAACTGAGTTCAAATATTTTTCTCCAAAATTTTCCATAGAAAATATGCAATAACTTCTCTGACACTTAAGCTCAAGCAATGAGATTTTTATGGTAGGCTTATACTTCTAAAAAGAACCTTCATGTAGAAAATGAGAACATTCTAAGCTTGTATGAAAAAATTACTAAAAACAACAAGTTCCCAAAAATAGTAACCCCCTTGTCTTCTAGTCCTTATTAAAATAGAAAAGGCTGAAAATAATAAAAAAATTCGGTGATGCAAGATTGTTGTTACACCTAGGATGCTCCTACATCAAGATGTATGGATCAATGCTTATGTATATAGTATACATGCATGGATGAGTGTGTGTGTGTGTGTGTGTGTGTGTGTGTGTGTGTGTGTGTGTTTGTGTGTAAGTGTGATGGATAGGCATGGATGCATGCATGTGTGTATGGATGGATGGATGTATGCAAACATTAATGAATTATGCATGCATGAATATATATAAATAGATATATGTATGTTTGTATGGATGGATGAATACATACGTACATGAATGTATATGTATGTGTAATGGATAGGTATGGAAGATTAATATATGTAAAAATAGAGTGTGTTTGTGTGTGTGTGTGGTTGTATGTGGATAGATAGATGGACCCATGCATGTATGGTTGGATGTATATATCTATCCATCTATACATACATTATTTATACATATATTAACTAGTATATATATTCATTTATCCATCCAGACATACATATATTCATGCATGCATAATTCATGTGTATGGATGGACTGATGGATATATGGATGTAGTATGTATGCATCATGTATGGACGGATGTATGCATGCATGTGTGTATGAATATGTATGGATAGATGTATGTGTGTATATATGAATGCATGTGTGTAGTATATGTGCTTGAATATGTATGGATATATATATGCATGCATGAATACATTCATCCATACAAACATACATGTATTCATGCATACATAATTCATGTGTATGGATGGATGGATATATGGTTGTAGTATGCCTGTATTATGTATGGATGGATGTATGCATGCATGCATGTATGGATATGTATGGATAGATGTATGTGTGTATAAATAAATTCATATCTATAGTATACATGCATTAATATGTATGGATGGATGTATGCATGCATGCATGTATGAATATGTATCAATAGATGTGTGTGTATATGTGTTTGGATGGATGGATATATGCATGCATCTATGCATGGATGGATATATGCATGCATCTATGCATGTATGGATGTCTCTCTCTCTTTGTGGATGGATAGATAGATACATGCATGTATGAATGGATATATATATCTATCCATCCATACACACATTATTTATACATATATTAATCCATACACACATACATTCATCCATATAGGCATACATATACTTATTCATATTCATGCATGCATAATTCACGTGTATGGATGGGTGGATATATGGATGTAGTATGCATGTATGGATGGATGTATACATGCATGCATGTATGAATATGTATGGATAGATGTGTGTGTGTGTGTGTGTGTATAAATGAATGCATGTGTGTAGTATACATGCATGAATATGTATGGATGGAGGGATGCATGCATGCATGCATATATGAATATGTATGGATAGATGTATGTGCGTATAAATTAATGCATGTGTGTAGTATACATGCATGAATATATATGGATAGATGTATGTGCGGTGCATAGCCACCTACTTGAAGAGTTGTTTTATTTTTAATTCCATTTACACATGTACATATGTCCATCATGCATTAGGATAGATCATGTTATTCATATTTGATAGGTTGTGTTCATGTCATTTAGTCTTTTAATTGTATTTAGTTATAATAAAGGCTTATTTTTTAAGGAACTTACATGATTTGGCATACCCATAAGCCATCATGTTTTAGTATTTCTTGCATAATACAAAGTTGCACTTTTACAACTAGGAAATTCTAGCAATTTTAGAAGATTTGGCAAGAAGGATGCCAAAGATGACCTACCCATATTTTTAGGAAAGATGGATGTTAATGTTGTTGTGGATTGGATATAATCCTTGAACAACCACTTTGAATGTGAAAATGTATTAGAGAAAGATAAGCTAAATATTGCCAAGTCAAAGTTGAAGGTAGAAACCCTCACTTGGTGGAATTTCACCCAAGAAGAAAGGGTCAATGAAGGTAAGAACATGATAAATTCATGGGGTTGGATGAGTCCCAAGGTAAGAGAAACTTAGCTACTTGAGGATTATGAAATCTAACCACATAGCAGGAGATAAAGTTTAAGACAAAAGGAGGTAGATGTCACAACCTATATTAAAGAATTCAAAAAATTGAGCCTAAGGGAAAAACAAAGTGAATGTGAAAGTGTGAAAGTTGCTAGATACCTCAATGGATTGAGGTTGAACTTTCAAGAAGAACTTAATCTATTGTATCTTGATGAAATTCATAAATTTTATCAATTATCATTGAAGGTGGAAGCCAAATTAAAGAGAAGAAAAGAGTAAAATAGTAGAGGAAGAGGAAGAAACAAAAGGGGAAGAGGAAACTTCCAAGGAAGAGGACAAATCCATGAAGATCATAAGGAGATAAAGCAAGAAACCAATCAAAGTGAAAAAAATTTTAGGGGTAATTTTAGAGGTAGAAGAGGCAATCCAAGAGGAAGATTTAGTGGTAGAAGGGAAAGTCCAACATCTTACTTCAATTGCAACAAGGAGGGACATTATGCATCTAGGTGCTCGAGATAGAGCTAGTACAAGTTCACAAGGTGAAAGAATAACACATTTGGTACAAGATGATGAATAACAAGAAAGGAAATGGTTGATTTAGATAGTATACCTAAAAGAGGAGAAAATTTGATGATGAGAAGAACACTTTTGAGGGTGTCGACTACCATGGAGCCACCACAAAGGAAGACTATCTTTAGGACTACTTGAAAATCAAGAGATAAGGTATGTAAAGTCATTAATGACTCAAGATATACTAAAAATTTAGTTTCTCTTGAGATGGTTCAGAAGTTAAAACTTAGGAGAGCACCTCATCCTTTTTCCTTTAAGGTTTCATGGCTAACAAAGCGTCAACAAACTCTTGTAAATGAGCCACCATGGATTGATTTTCAAATTTGAAAGTATAAGGATAGAATTTTGATTGATGTAGTTTACATGGATGCATGTCACCTATTGTTTGGTAGGTCTTGGAAATATGACTTGTAGGCACAACATATGGAAATCTTAGTGTATACTCCATCAAGAAGGATGGAAAGGTGATTAGATCGATTCCATTTGCTAATCATGAAGAAGTGGAAGAGAAAAAAGAGAGGGGAGAAAAAATTAAGATGGTTGATAAGAAGGAGTTCTTATAAGACATAAAGGATGAACCTAAACCTTTTTTCCTTTTGATAGCTAAATCACAAACACAAGGATCAACTAAAAATGACAAGAAGAAGGCAATTCCTAGTGAAGTGAAGGCACTTTTGGATAAGTATGAAGGTTTGATTTTAGAAGGTATGCAAAAGTCTTTACCACCTATAAGACACATTATTCATTGGATTAATTTCATTCTAGGAGCTACTTTACCGAATAAGGTTGTATACAAGATGACATCTCAATAAAATGGCAAGATTGCTAGACAAGTAAAGGAGTTGCTAGATTTTGGTTTAATTGCAAAAGGGTTAAGTCCATGTGTTGCACCTGCTATTTTGGAACCCAAGAAGGAAGTAACATGGAGGTTTTTCATTGATTCAAGAACCATCAATAATATTACAATCAAATATAGGTTTCCAATGCAAAGAATTGAAGATTTGCTTGATTTCTTGGGAGGTGCAAAGTATTTCTTCAAGATTGACTTAAAGAGTGGGTACCATCAAATAAGGATAAGGCTGAATATGAGTGGAAGACAACATTCAAAACCAATGATGGATTGTATGAGTGGAAGGTAATGCCATTTAGATTCTATAATGCTCCGTGTACCTTCATGTGACTTATGAATGAAGTGCTCAAAGACTTCAATGGTAAGTTCATCATAGTATATTTGGATGACATATTAATTTTCAGCAAGACAAAGGAAGAACACCTATAACACATTGACATGGTTTTCAAAAGATTTCAGAAGGAGAAATTGGTGATAAACTTGGAAAAGTGATTGTTCATGCAAGAGGAGCTAACACATCTTAGTTTTGTGATTGCCCAAGGTAGCTTGAAGCTGAATAAAGACAAGTTAATTGCCATATTATCTTGGCCAACTCCTAAAAAAATTGGATATGTTAGAATCTTTCATGGTCTTGCTACAATTTATAGGAAATTCGTAAGAAATTTCAGTCATATATGTGCTCATATGTTAGAAACTATTAAAGGTGGAAAGAATTGTAAGTTTGCATGGAGTCAATCAACTAGTGAAGTTTTAAATTTTTTTAAAGAAAAAGTTTAGTGAGCAACCAATTCTTTCTTTACCTAATTTTAACATTTTTTTCCAAATAGAGTGTGATGCTGGCAAGGTTGCTATAGGGGTTGTTCTTAGTCAAGAAGGAAAACTAGTGGCTTCCTCAAGTGAAAAACTAAATGAAGACAAGAATAAATACTCTTCATATGACTTAGAAATGTATTCTTTGGTTCAAGTCGTCAAAAGGTGGAGACATTACTAGTTTCCAAAGGAGTGTGTTGTGTATACAGATAACCAAGCAATTAGTTTCCTGAATAGCCAAGACAAGTCATAGGCATATGAAATGGGTGGAGTCTTTGCATGACTATACCTTCACCATCAAACACAAAAAGGGTATAGAAAACAAGGTAGTTGATGCTCTTACTAGAAGGAACATGGCTATCTCCCAAATTCAACTAGAAAGTGTGGGAATTGAAGCACTAAAGAAAATCTCTATAGAAAATCTAGATTTTGGAAAAATCTACAAGGTATATATGGAGTTCTATGATAGATACCATGTTGATTTTCCTAATTTTTTGATACAAGATAGACTTCTTCTCAAACGAAGGCAATTATGTATATCTAGGTGTAGTGCCTCTCCCATTTGATTTCGGTAAATCATCCTAATAGATGCAACCTTGATGATCTTTCTTTGTGAGTGATTGTGTTTGGGACCATGAGTGGTCTACACCCTTACAGTAATTAGATATATGTTGTTGCATCAATTTCTTTGATTATTCTTATGGAAGAGTTATAATATTATGATGTGCTAGATGGTTTCACTAAGGTCTGTGCCAGTGGTTAAAAATATTGATGTGGTATCATGATGTTGTTCCATGATTACCTTGAGATGTGTGTAGAGATTACACTGTGTATTATTATCTTACTACATTTGACTAGGTTCTCGTAGTAGTGGTTAGTCATGTATTTGACCATATTCACTTATGTGCTTAAAGTGCCTTTTTTGTTATTTCACAACCATTATTAAATGCTTAAATATTTAGAAATGAATTGTCCATGTTGGATTCATTGGTTATGTGCTATTGATATTTACCTTGTTCATTTCAATAATTAATGCAAAATGGACTATTTAAATGAAATTAATTAAATGCTTTATTATGTGAATTTCCCATAATTATCACTTTGGCTATTATTATTGCACATCCAAATTTGATTGTGTTTGTTTATTGTGTAGGACTTATATCCCTAGTAGTGGCACATGGAGTTATTGATCAAACCTTACATGTTGAGCCAATATCGTCCCTGTATGGGCAATGTATCTTTATTGTTATCTTAATCCTCTGGTAATTGGTAAATTCATATTCATAATGCATTGGATGATTAGACCTATGAGTGTGTCTGTGCATTTAGGATTCCACATTGGTCACAAAAAATAATAATTAAATGATGTTTAATGGGTTAGAGGGATTTTAATTATTTGATTTAATCTTTATTTTGTTGCCAACTCATTTTTCATAGTTGGATTCCAATTCAATTGGAATTACCTAATTTAATTTGGGTTAAAGGAGACAATTAGATTATTTAATTGAAATAATCTAATTAATATGCCAATTTGCAAAAGTGCATATATTGGCTAAAATTGAGTTTATTCTCACTTTTCACTTTATTATTTGAGAGTTTTGGCAAAAATTCCTCCAAACCCTCCTATGAGAAATCAATGTTTTGTTCATTGTAGGAGTTTGGCTTAATAGAGCATTGTGAGATTGGTCTTGTTAGATTCGTATAAAGATTTCTCCACTATGTCAATTTAGCCTCCTCATTATTCTACAAATATATTTCTCATTTTTCAATCTTGGCTATGTGGTAGGGCATTGGAGTTTTATCGAATTTACTTTGTTTTAGCTTCCATTTCTTGTTGCTAAATGTTAGCGAGTGGTGAACTAGTGTTCCT
Source organism: Cupressus sempervirens (assembly GCA_028749045.1). NCBI lineage: Eukaryota > Viridiplantae > Streptophyta > Pinopsida > Cupressales > Cupressaceae > Cupressus > Cupressus sempervirens. Next base: position 677,507,433 of record CM053786.1, on the reverse strand, counting down.
ATCTATTTTCATGCATTCATATCACCTAGTTGGATAGGAGTGAGCATTTCTATTTCCTAGGAAATTAGAAATGAAAGTTTAAGAATTATTATGTTGCTAGATTTCCATGAAGTTTTTGGGTCCTTGATTTTATTTGAAAAGTGTGATTCTGGGTAGATTTAATAAATGGGTTTTTGATTCTGTTGAATTCCAAGATGTTTTAGTTTTGGGTGTTTTAGCATTATCTTTTTTTGCATGCCATTGGAGTTTTCACCCATTTCTTTGTTTGGATTATTTAGAGTTTTGATCTTGTAGCCCTTGTGTTAACAATTAGGATTTTGGAATTAGAATGGTTATAGGACATTCTAGAGTATTTTATTTCCTGATTCAAACTTGTGTTTCTATAGTGGATTTTGTGGACTTGTGTCTTTTGCTAGATTTTTCAGATTGGGAATCTGAGCCTATTTGGTGAATTTTATTAGACCCTTGGTCTTCTAATCCTATTATTGAATTGAGGTTTTATTTTCATTATTAACTAAGAATTTTGATTTTTGAACTTTTTTATTCTTGCCTCAATTTGCGTGTCACCCATTTTTTTTGGGATTTTGGCATCGTTTCCTTGGATAGTGGAAATGGATTGTATTCCATGTTTCCTTGCATGTTATGTTTCCCATTCATAAACATTGAGTGAGTTCATGATGCTTGGTGATTTATTGTCCAATGGGATTTGTGTAGAATCTATACTCCTAAATATAGGTCAGTTGAGTGATCTTATTTATTTGGTATTTGATTATTTCTCATCCAATCCTTATTATTTATGATCATCATGCAATTAGTGTTCCCACACACAAGCACATGAGCATACACTTGTCAATTATTGTAAGATCTAAGCTCCTGGTTGTTTGTTAGTTGAGTATGCTCATTGGGGTTAGGTTGGGAAGTTGCATTGCCTATGGGCACTAATCATTTCATGAGCATGGGTATGTAGGGTAAGGTTTATGGATGGACTTCCGTCATAACCCTGGGTCATGTTCCTAACAAGGTGTACATGTAGAAATTTCTAATAATTAATAAATAAATAAATTCTTGGGTAATTAATAAGATAAGAAAATACATTGTCCACACGACTCAATTGGGGATGCAGTACGTCGGTCTCCTGAGGGTGTACTAAGGAGAATGGTGTGTAGCATTGTTGAGCTTGGGAGTCCCAAGAAACCTACTCTCCACTAGAGTCCCTATATAGTAGACCCATAGAGTGTTTGACGAGGACTAGTTGTATCGCATTGTCTCATGACCTTGGTTTTAGTCCTCTATACTATTTGGCATGAGTGTTAGTCATCGATGATTGTGTTGTGTATTTGTGGTCAAATCATTATCTCCATCAACATGGTAGGAGTGGGCATATGGGTACCATGTGGTTGGGAGGCATAGCTACCTATACCAGTTTTAGGGACTGGTATATAAAGATGGTCTATTCCTAGTTTGAGGTTGATGTTGGATATTCACTTAGTATATGGTGTATCCAGAGTATATTCTCTAGTGATTTATGTTTTACTTTGGATGCATTTTCAATCATGTTTAGATGATGATTAGTATGTCACTTGATACATTCCTTAATCATGATGTTGTATTGTATTGGTAGATGAGATTCCTTACCATTTCTCTGGATAGTGTAGCTATTGATAGATTAGCATGATTGGATGTATTTTTCACTTATGTTGTTATTGATATTATTGGTAAGAATGATCTCATGACACTACTCCAACTATCTTGTTGGAAATTTGAGATTCATGTTAAAGGGATGGCTAGTGCCTTTAAGGTCTCATGATGCTATTATGGATGGGAGGAAACAAGCACAGTCATTTTTAGTTTGGCTTTATTGTTGGTGCTCTCCTTCTTGTGATATTTTATTTATACTCATGTACATTATTTAGATGTTACCTTTTCACATTGTTACTAGATGTTATGGATTAGGTGATTAGATTTTTAATTCATCATTTTTAGCATGCTTAGTTATTTTACATTTATTTGAGTATTTGAGCCTTGATCATTATGGATCCAATACTCCCCAGTGTGGAGGCTCTAACTCATTTCCCCATTGATTGTTCATCAGGTTGTTTCTTTGTAGTAAGGTCTATTGCGCACTCCCTAAAAGTTTCATCTAGTAGTAGTGAGTAGTATCACTTGATACCTAAAACTATCACCTGGTAGTAATGTGAAATATCATATGATACTAGAAAAGTATTGCTTTATTTTTATACAAAAACCTTCTTGGGAAAATAATGGCTATCTCTAGACTTGTTGGTTGAGATTTGAAGGGTGTTATGGATACCCTCTGAGGTTGCACCCCTTCCTAGGTCTTGACAGGTTAGAGATTATTGGTTTCTAGTTTGCGTAAACCTTCATAGTTGGTTTTGGATACATTGGTAGGTAGTTATGCTTGGAGATAGTTTGTTTCTTGGATTGTTGGTTAAAGCCTTCCTCTGTGATCTTTTTGATCAGTTGCATGTTGATGTTGTATGTATCCATGCCTAATACCTTTAAATAAATAAATATATTGGTTTTTATTTATGCTTGTTCCAAGGATCTCTAGGTGTGGCATTACATTTGGTACTAGATTCCATTTTCAAACATTGGGATCTTTGTATATATTTGTGCCCATATGGTTGATGTTATGATTGTGTGAGTGTGAGTGTCTCTTTGAGAGCTCGTGAGTTTTGTTGCTTGGGTATCTACTTGTGATGGACTTGTTTGTCTAGTAGATGCAACTAAAGTAGTATGAGTAGAAGGAAGTGAGTCTTCTTGGTTATGTAGATGGAATTAATGTAGCTTAGCATGATTGGTTTCTTGTGTGACCCTTTTGGATTGAGCCACTAATTTCTATCCATGTGTTGGCCTTGAGTGTTTCTTTTGTTTCTCCTTGTAGAGTAAGGTGCATTGTTTTCCTTGTATTCTCCTATTATAAGTAAATAATTGAATCTTATTTTTAATTTTGTGTTATATCAATTATCAAATTTTCCTTTCATTGAGAAATGAGTGTATATTGTGAAACATTACAATGAAGTAGGTGTTATATTAGATCCTTTGAGCTAATGAATTATGTCACCAAATTGATTGCTTCTTAAGCTTATGGAAATTCTAGTAAAATTGTTGTATATCTAAATTTTGCATTTCATGGAAAATAATTAAGGAGATTATTATAGTCTGCATATGCATGAGGTTATTAATGGTATACTACTTGATGTGTATGAGTGTGTTCTCTAGCATGAATAGGATGATGTATTCCTTAGAATTGTGTGGTGATTTATCCTTCTTCTATGACTGTTCTCATTCATCACATATAATGTGATTTGATTCATGCCTTATTTTATTTGGTTGGAGGTACTTTCCTTGTGTTGTTGGGCTAGCATTGGTTTTTAGTATTTTCTTTTCTTGGACTAGTCATCAAATTTCTCTATCTCTCTCTTTGTGGCTATTGTCACACTTGACTTATTGTTGGAATGAGCTCTTTGGTGATTTACTATTGGAGTTGACAATTCCCCCATTTGGGCTTTTTGTTTTTGATTCATGATGACTATTCTAAATGTGTTTCATTGTTGCCTAGTTGTGTTTTGTGACTCTATCACATTAATCTTGAACCTCTAGTAGTATGTACAAGGGATAATATCATATAGAACATACTAGTGTGTTTGTGAATAGAGGTAAATGTGTTACTAAAAATGGAATCATTTAAATGATGATTAAACATAATGTTATTCTTCAAAGAATTTTGAAAAGACATGTACTTGTTTTATGGTAAGTGACTCTTGAACCCTTGCTCTGAAAACCTTTTAGTTTCATTGTGCATTAATGTTTGTGTTCTGCTTAACTAATGAAATTGTCAAAGAGAAGTAATGATAGTTTTGTTGTGAGAATTGTCTTTGATTTCATGTCTTATGTTGATTTGGGCATGTGTGTTCTTTACTTGTTTTGTACATTTCATCTTTTTCTTATCTTAGTAACCAAGATTGTTTGATGTTACCTATGTGCTTTATCTTGAGTGGTGACTCAAACTCTTAGGACTTGGGACTCTTTAAGCTCCATCATATAGTGATTTTTGGAGTGGAGTCAATTGGAGTCTAGATGTGAAAGTATGGCCTATGGAGTGAAGGCAATTTTTGTGCTTCCTTGGAGTCATCCTCTATTTGTGGGTGTTATTCCTATTGTAGTTGGGTGTGACTTACTTCAACTTTTTTTAAGGTTGACCCTAGTTGTGAGCTTTAGTGTTTGTGTGTTCCCTTGTTCTTACCTCGGCTAGCATGGTTATGCCACTAGCTCAATTAGTGTTGGATGAGTGTGTAGATGATTGGTGAAACTATGAGTTTTCCTTAATGAATCTTGGGCTAATTTAGTGTAAAGTTTAATAAAGACTCTGTCTCAGTCCTAATACTCTATAGTTTCTTACTCTCTACGCTTGTCTTTTTAGGATGCTATCTCGGTCAATTTACTCTTTTAGGGTTAGCTTGAGGATTGGAGATTGAGTTTAGTAGTAGGTTCCCAACATGTTGTTGTAGGGACATGGTATCTTTGGAAAAACTTTATCATCATTTTCACTAGTGAGAAGTTAAAATATGATTCTATCCATTAGTGGAATTCCTTCCAATCTCCTTGACAAGTGATGCCTTGTCTAGTTGGGCTACGTAACCATTATTTCTAGTGATGGTTGACCTTTCTGTATCATGGAGACTAAGTGCTCTTATTCTTGGTGGTTAGTAGTGGTAAGTATCCTTCTAGAGTGTGAAACTTTGGTAATGAAACTTCATCCTTTTTGTTGCATGATAGTGTTCTTGGGAATTTTGGGATGGTTATTCCCCATGATCCCAACTATTTTTGGAATTGCATAGTGTTTTGACCTTGTTTTGTTGTCACTTGGTAGGTGCATGTTGTAGTTAGACACCTGTTGAGGAGGTAGAGTGGATTTTCCCATACCTTTTAGCATTGACTTTATGGCTAGATGGGTTTTCCTATCATAGAGGAAGTTTCTTGTTGAAGGACCTTGTGTTAGTGTAACACTTATTCTCTTGTGGTTAATCTATTTTGTGGTTGAGAAGATGCCTTTTGAATGTTGGAGTGATTTGGGTTTGACTTGTAGAGAATTTGATGAGTAATTCTTATTGTTTGATTTTGATTTTTCTCATGGTGTGTTTGGTTTCTATTCTTGGATTGTAGGCTTCTAGGAGTAAGCGTAGTCTCTTGGGGGGATGATGTAGTGCCTCTCCCATTTGATTTTTTTTAAATCATCCTGATGGATGAAACCTTGATGATCTTTCTTTGTGAGTGATCATGTTTGGGACCATGAGTGATCTACACCCTTGGGGGTGTTTACATGTATTTTTTTGCATCAATTTCTTTAATTATGCTTATTGCAAAGTTATGAGAATATGATGTGCGAGCTGGTTTCACTTAGGTTTGTGCTAGTGGTTACTAGGATTGATGTGGTATCATGATGTTGTTCTATGATTACCCTAAGATGCGTGTAAAGGTTGCACTGTGTATTATTATCCTACTACATTTGAATAGGTTCTTATAATAATGGTTAGTCATGTATTTGATCATAGTCACTTATGTGTTTTATGTGCCTTTTTATGTTGTTTTACAACCATTATTAAATACTTAAATAATTAGAAATCAACTGTCCATGTTGGATTCATTGGTTATGTGCTACAGATATTTACCTTGTTCATTTTAGTAATCTATGCAAAATGGGCTATCTAAATTATTATTGAAATAAAATTAATTAGATGCTTTAATTACATGATTTCAAATAATTATTGCTTTGACTATTATTATTGTGCATCTACACTTGATTGTGTTCATTTATTGTATAAGACTTATATCCCTAGTAGTGGCACATGGAATTATTAATCAGACCTTTTAGATTGAGCCAATATCATCCCTATATGGGTGATGTATCTTTATTGTTATTTTAATCCTCTGGTAATTGGTAAATCCATATTCATAATGCATTATGTGATTAGACTCGTGAGCATTTTTGTGCATTTAGGGTTCCACATTGGTCATGGAAAATATTATTTAAATGATGTTTAATAGATTAGAGGGATTTTACTTATTTAATTTAATTTTTATTTTATTGTTGGCTAATTTGTCATAGTTGGATTCCAATTCAATTAGAATCACTTGATTTAATTTTGGTTAAGGGAGCCAATTATATTATTTAATTTAAATAATCTAATTAATATGTCCTTCACAAAAGTGCATATATTGGCTAAAAGTGAGTTTATTCTCACTTTTCACTTTGTTATTTAAGATTTTTGGAGAAACTTCCTCCAAACCCTCATGTGAGAAATTGGTATTTTGTTTGTTGTGAGAGTTTAGCTTAGTAGATCATTGCAAGATCAATCTCATTGGATTTTATCGGGATTTCTCCCCTATGTTGATGGTTTCATCTGATTTGGCATTCCTATTATTTTATGATGGTATTTCTTGCTTTCCCCTCTTGGTTGGGAGGTAGGGCTTTGGAGTTTTATTAGTTTTCCTCTATTTCAACTTACATTTCTTGTTCCTAAATGTTAGCAAGTGGTGAACTAGTGTTCCCCTCCATTTTCATGCATTCATATCACCCAGTTCGATAGGGGTGAGCATTTCTATTTTGTAGGAAATTAGAAATGCAAGTTTAAGCATTGTTATGCTATTGGATTTTCGTGAAGTATCTAGGTCCTTGATTTTGTTTGAAACATGTGATGTTGGGTAGATTCAATTAGTGGATTTTTTATTCTGTTGAATTCCAAGATGTTTTAGTTTTGGGTGTTTTAGCATTGTCTCGTTTTGTGTGCCATCAGGGTTTTTGCCCATTTCTTTGTTTGGTTTATTTAGTGTTTTGATCTTGTAGCCCTTTCCTTAATGATTAGTGTCAAGCCAATATAACACCTTTTTAGTTGTAGGATTAGACATCCTTTACTACCAAAGTACTATGCTGATCTTCATCAAATATCAATCCGGGAGCGTGAACTTGAGATGATGTCTACAAAATATATGCTCTAGTTTTCGCTAAAAGTCACTACTACTTTCAATACAATAACCATTAAGGAAATCTAGTTTATGAAAAGGAAAGACAACTATCAAATGCTTGGAAGGAAATTCTAATTACTTAACCATACATTTATGCACCTACTGCTGCAAGAACAGGGATTGGTTCTGTTTCCAGTGGCTACAGGAACAACAATTCTAAACTTAACTTAGAAAATTGAGTCTAACTCCTAATTACTAAAGTAAACTCTAGCTTTTGCATGGGCCCCCACAAAAGATTGAAGAAAAGATCAACTCAGAAAAAAATGTAAAAACTCAGCAAAGTCATGTATTCATTCATTCATTCAAATATGTAGTATTACAATTGCTTGGAAAATAAGATGCCTATCAACTCTATCAATCTACTTACTACTCCACCTCATAGATATAGATGAGGTCTTATTTAAATGGAAGGAAATAATAGAATCCTACAATTACAACTTCCTCATGAAGGATAGTCAGTTATAGTTCAAGACTTGGGCAAGCATGCAATCATAAAAACATTAGTTATCTCCTTAAATTCCCATAAATATAGAGCATAGAAAATGCTAAATCTACTCTTCTATCTGACTTAAACAACTTCCAACAATCCAAGTATCATGTAATATTTCCTTACATGTTCAACTGATCACTTTTGATGCTTGCTTTCCTGCTCAACCACTTTATCAAGTCTCACTTGTTATTTATTAAAATAGGTCTTTTCTGACTTTGCCACCAAGTTTCCAGCTGCAACAGTGCCATAATATTTCTCTTTAATACCAATGATTCCTTGGTGCTAATCCTCTACAGTTGTTTGATCAATTCTATCTTACCTGTAGACATTAAATGCACACAAAACTTCCTATAGACATTTATTTATATTTATTAATTTATAAAGAAAAAACATTAAATATTCAACTAACAATTTTTGTAATCTCTTCGACTGCAGGAAGATCTACCCATGCCAATCATTCATGAAGAAAGATTTTTACCACAAAATGAACCCTTTTTAGATATAATTCTGATTATCATTCTTATGCCATGTGTTCATACCTTATACATCTGATGGAGACACAACCAAGTACAGAATGGACACAACAAGAAATGGACAACTTTATTAACTATGAAAATATGCCAATACACTTAGTGCAGAGAAAATAGACTCCAAAACATGCCCTATGGGCTTACAATAGTATAAATCTGGAGATAATTTCTTCTCCTAGTACCTTCTCTCAAACTCCACTCTGAATTGCCTCTTACAATGCTATAAATGTCCTTAAATAGACCTCCAAAGGTTAAGGATTAGGAATACATTCTAGAAAGTGCTAGTTGGCATCCACCGCCAAAATAGAAGGCTCCATAAGTCACATTAGAAGTTGGCACAAAATTAGAAGAATCCAAAAATGGTAGCCAAACTTTTGAGAGGCATAACTTTTGAATTATAGCTCTGATTGACAAATCGTTTACATTTCCAAAAAGCTCTTGAAGTGCTCTATAGCCCTATGGACGAGCTTTTATTGTCCCCCATTTTTCAGGTTTTTATGAGGTCATTTTGTGCCTCAAACATAACTTTGAAGCATTCTTAGGAGGTCTCCAGAAATTGAAAAACTGTAATAACTTTCTAACCATGGGGCCTTTTGACCTGATTCTTTTTCTAGAATGTTCTAAATTATAATTATCATCATCCCTCCAAATTGCACCTTCCAATTCACCATAATTATGGCTCAATTACATAGTCCTATTTTTTTAGCATTTGCATGCATCCTAAGGTGCTTAAAAACTCTAACTCAGAACACTAATTGTAGAACTGTGAGAGTTGGAACCTTTATTTGACCCAAATGGGTATCTAGAAATGAACACACATGAAACAAAAACTAAGTCTAGGTATTTTTTTTGGGTGACACAAGATTGCCCTTATACCTCTAGATGCTCCTGCATCAACATCAAAAGTTCAAAATACTATACTTAAAAGATGATAAAGTTTAGTATGTTATAGACAAATGTTCATAAAAAGGGCCAAAAAGACATCTATTTCTTCATGCCATCATTTTTCTCCCTAACCATCCTGATGTTGGTCCCTTCAGAATCTATAGATTTCTAGTCCTTATCTGTAGCTTGAGATCATTAGTGATCTTCTCACCTAATTCATGAGCTCTGTAATTAAAATATCCATGATTATGTTTTAACCTTTCCCACTTCTGATCTTCAATGACCATGGTATATCCAGCAAATGAATCATACTTTCCAAGCATAGGATGCAAGAGTATTGGTGGTTGGAAATGAAGAGGAACCCAATAACTCTTTTGATTTTTGTCAAGCATCATATACCTCGGCATTCTACTGATAGAAAACTCTAGATTTTGAGGAGAGTACAATTCCCTTGTTTTTAGATCTTCTAATAATCGAATCCATCTTTGAGTAGAGGCTCATATGGTGTCAGGAGTAATCGCAGAACAATGTTGCTCCCAATCTAGAAATGCCTATTCTCAGACAGGGTGAATTTTAGTAGCAACACTTTTATTGTTGTTAACAAAGAGCCAATCAAAGAACACCCAATGAGTATTTTTTACCTCAGGCCAAATGTATAGTGGTTCCAACATTTATTTTTCCCTATAAGGGGCAGCATGATTCTCTCAACTGATCTCATTTTGCATCCAAGACATAATTGCTCTAAACTGTACATCTCCCACATATAACAATGAATTCCAATCCCTATAATCTAGAATAGCAAGATTATCAACATATAACTCACCGAGGAGATTCTGTAGAGCCATCAGGACTAATTTGAATGCTACATAAAATTCCTAAGGAGTGTGTAAAGAAGGGTTCAACCCCTGAGTAATTTGAGACAATTGAAAATTAATCATTTGCTCTTTTAGGAATAGTGTATAAACTAGAGATGGTGACCTACAATTTATAAGCTCTAGAATGAGCTCTCTTACCTTTATGACACATTGCTACAGGACCATAATTTCACTATCTTTTTCTTCAATTTACTATGGTTTTTCCTTAATGGTTCTGAGCAATTGTTTCCTTTCTAGGTCCTAGTTTGCTTTTTCCCATTGAAACTATTGGTACAAACTAAAGTTGGTTGTTAATGGAGTAGAGATGTCTGATGGTGTATGATGATGGACAACAAGGCTATTATCTTCAAGGTGGTGCTTAGGATGATGATGGGTAGAAGGGTTAACACTTGGACCAGCAATAGTGTTGTCATCCTCAGAATGGTGATGTTCAACAAAGCTGTCATTTTGACAGGCAATAGTGTTATCATCTTCAGGAGGATGATGAGAAACAAGACTGTCAACCTTTTGTGAAGGCACAATGGCTATAGGATAGGGCACAATAGCTATTTTAATTTGAAATGTTTCGATAATTTTTTGAACTATTTCTTGTGCAAATGATGGATATTCCTCTGGTGGTAAATTATCAATTTTTTCTGCTTGTTGTTCAAACCCAAACACTATTTTCTCTAAGGACTTTATGTCACTATCAATGTTAACAAGGCTATTTGGTTTTGTGAGAATTTCCTCAAGATCACTTTCATGTTTAGGAGCATGGGTTGCATGCATTGAGGACTACACAGGTGTATGCACTAGAGCTTCTAAATCAACAAGTGGAATCGAAGGTTCAATTTTCAAGTCCACCCCAGAAAATTTGGTAACTCATCATGGGGTAGAGATTGTTTGCTTACCCTTATCAATAGATTTCCCTTTATTAAGGTTGGGTGTAGCTTCTTGTGACACTAGAGATACTTCTTTTGAACCTTCCTCTATAGTAGCTATGTGTGATTTTCTCTTTTTAGAGGTCGAGGCTTCTGAGGGTAAAATTTTCCTTTTTGCAGTTTTGGGTGTGCACATAGAAGTCAAAGCTTCTTGAGCTATTTTATATACTATTTTCTTGATTCCTACAATAGTTTTCTCTCTTGTCCCCATTCCTTTCCCTTTAGGTCCACCCCTTTGGGGTCCCACTATTTTGAGTTTTACAAAATCCTCCCATGTCCTCAAGTGCTGCCTAGTCAATTCCCTTTCAACTATACCCCTAATTAAGCAATGGTGGGATACCAAATGGGTTTTTCCTTATTGTACATAGGCATCTTGCCTTTTGATAATATTATAAAGGAAACTCGAGAGATTTACAAGACAATCACCATGCCGTAAACCACTCAAAATTTTGAAATGAATAGCATGCAAATAGGAATACATCCCCTCACAGGTAAAATAACTTATGATAAATTCAGCAGGGTGGATAAATTGAAGGGGGAGAGATAATTGTAGTGTACCTTTCTTTCTTTTTTCTTCTAGTAGAGGATCTCCATGTACTAAAAAATGTTCTTTTTTTTCTCATGCATCCATGTCCTCTATCCATCATTCCCCATTTGTACGCAAACCAGTAACTTCTACCACCACCTCCTCTGTAAGCTCTATCCAAACACCTTTAACAGTTGCATATCCATCCCTTAATGTATTATGAAATTGGAGCACAATTTCTTGATCAAATGATCCAGGGGATATTTTCATCAGCATTTGAAGTATCCCCAAAACTCTAGCAATCGGCATTAGATTGAAGTCCTCAAAATTCTGGACCCAACGCAATTTGAATGGGCAAAAAAGGAGTCTGTACACTTGAGTTATGGCCAGTCAAAGTAGGGTCAAACTTTGGACCAAAGGCCATTAAAAAGGAAAATTTTAGAACTATCCAAAATTGGTTCAGGTTGACACCAATTTGAAGGTCTCGTCAAGAGGTTTTTGAAAACATTTGTTTCGTCAAAAATGGAGCTTGGACGCAAAAGTTATGCCCAATCAAAGTTGTGGTCAAATAGGCATATTAGGGGTTGACCAAAAATAGGTGTGAAATTTGACCATCTCCAAATTGGTTTAAAATGGCTTCAAGTCGAAGGTCTCATCACCATGATTCCAATGCCATTTGTTTCATTGAAAACAAAGTTTGTAGGCAAGAGTTATGGTAAATCAAAGATGCCCAAGAAAAAGGTTGACCAGTGAAATGACATTTTTATACAATGATGTCATCTACCCAATTAGGTGTTGACATTTTGCATGACAAGTGGCTAAGGGTGATGTGGTAGAGCATAGTTAGTAGTGACATGGCACTATGTGGCAAAAAAATTGTGGTGCGATGTGTATGGCAAGGAAACCCACATGGGAGCTTGGTGTGATGTCATCAGTGTACACATGGCATGTTGGACATGGTCCACATGGCAGTCTATGTCAATGAGTGAAGAGTAGTGGTGGTTGTTGGGTTTGAACCTACAATCACCTATTTCCAAAACTAATGGTGGTCACTATGCCAACTATGGCTTTTAATATACATTTGCACAAATTTTTATTTAACGTTACAACCACTACTAGATGTGGTAAAGGGAGCCGCGGGTGGGGTTTGAACCTTGACTGGCGTGATGCCACAAAATAATTTTAACTGCTACGCCATTTTTTGTATTTAAAATATATATGGTAAAGTTTATTTTTAAACTTTAACAAAACTACCCACCACCTTTAAAATAGGTTTTTTGTTATATGTTATAACAATTAACCCCAAATTTGGTGAAATGCCAAATTTATTACATTGGCAAAGTGGTTAATTTGAATCCTTATGTTTTTATAAGGCCTATTTTAAAAAAAAATTATTATGGCCTATTTTAGGAAAACTTTTATGTATAAAAGACAGGGGGGATTTTTCTTTTAGGCATTCCAGAGAAGCCATTCCAAAGGAGAGAATTTTGGACATGCCAGAGAGCATTCTACAGGAGACTTTTCTAAAAGCCATTCCATGATGCTGATGTTCTATGTCTACAGTAATGCCTTTTCAGGGAAAGTCTTCCCTGCTCTTCAGTAACCAAGTCTTGCACCATGGGAGCTTGTAAGCAAGTGATTCGAGTCAAGATATGTGTAATTGACTTTTTGGATGGACTGTAGCATGTTGTAAATCAACTTTTAGAGTATCAATTATACATCAGTCACTTAGTTGAGCTAGACCTAGAGATGTAGTCCATTCAGCCAGACGAACTCTGAAATCAAATTGGTTCTCTTCTCTCTCCATTCTCTATCTCTGGTGATATAACTCTCTCTATTTATTGATTATGTAATTTTTAATATTTGATGTCTTCTTAGTTAAACATTAGACATTAAGTATTTTTACACCTTGATGCAATTTTTCACTCAGTTTATAATTGCCTAGATCATAAAATTAGATCAAATTTGGTATTAGAGCTAGTTTGGAAAATTGTATACGAAGTGATTGTAGGTGTACTTTCCACAATGACATTAGAAAAGGGAGAATCATATAAGATGGAATTAACTCCATCTATGATGGAAATTATTCACTCTATCAAAGAGAAAGTGGAACTACTCATTCAAGACCGTCAGGAAGAAGATGATAGAGTCCAGAAATTGGAAGAAGCCGATCATCAACTTCGATTAGAGAATGCAAATCTCTAAAGGCTTCTAGAGGAAGCTAATCAAAGAAAGAAGAACTTGCATGAGATGTTTCGAAGGGAGCATATTGGAGGGAGTCCACTTCATTCATAAAGTGTTGGTATGTGGGCATTGAGCCCATGATCAGAAGAAGCTTCTTCATACTCTCCACTCACCCTTCCAGGAATTATGGATGCTTCTTTAGCCATGAAGTCCTTACTAAAGCAAGGATTTCCTTGTGGCCATGGAAAATGGGCTAATTATGGCTCAAAAGAGAATGCAAGTCATTGTGTTTTTTGTGAGCAAATGGAGTACCTGAGATAGTTCCAAGCACCTACCAACCATAGTAGTTAGATAGAGGAGTCTTCTACATCAGAACAAAAGTAGGAACTTGATCACCACTCTATTAGGAGCTTTGAAAAGCACACTAAGGGCATCGGTAAGAAACTAATGTCCAAGATGGGATATGGTGGCAAAGGCTTGGGTATCCATGAACAAGGCATTACCCATTCTATTGAGGCAACATAGAGGCCTCGAAAATAAGGATTGGGCTATGGAGAAATTGACAAGAACTCTAAAGCCTTATTGAAGACAAATTCTCTAGACAATGTTGAGCCTAAGTCTTCTATGAAGAAGAAGGTCAAGATGCATGAAAAGATCCAAAACTTCTACAACCATTGTCAGTTAAGGGACCATTGGATAGAGAAGTGTTCGAAGTTGCACCCAGAACTTTGACACTTCTCTAAGTTCATTGCAAAATCTAGTCAGCCCAAAATAGACAAGGAAGGGATCAAGATGGTATTTGACACCACCATGCAAGAGACCAAGGCACAAGAAGTGCCAGTAGTTTCCACCACTCCTGAAGTAGCACCAGTAGCCTTTGCCACTCCTAAAGCAAGCCTAGTGGAAGTGCAACAAAATAGTGAGAAACCAAAGGAAGGAGGTTCCTTTGAACAACTCCGTAGGAGTTGGGAACAATTTTCAGCAAACTAGTGATATCAGCTTTGTGGGTATTACCTTTTGAGTAGGGTAATTGTTGATAGTAAGCTAGTATGTTTATTAGTATATGACTCTAAATAAAGTTATATGTAATGAAGTTGTATAATCCTAGGGTTGAGATGTTTGTATGGCTATTAAAAGCCATATCTTTTGTAATCTAGAAAGGAGGATACTTTGAACTTCTTATTGCAAAATTTGTTTGGTGTCAGGCTCTTCAGAAGAAGCACCTATTACAACTAGTGTGATTTAGAGTTGCAGAGAATAGCTAGCTAATCCCTTTAAAGTTCTTTTCTTTATGACTTAGTTACAAATGGTCAATTGATGACCGATGTTCCTATAGGTCTTATTCATGACCTTGATGCATCTACAAATATTTGGAGCTTTTTGGTGATGCCTTTAGTCAGCCATTCTGAAGAACAAAGGCGAAGGAATGTTTCAAGCAAAGGCTTTATTACCATCACTCATGTAGTTTGCAAGAAAGAAGGAGCATCAAAAGTGACTAGGCAAGAATGCAGATGTGAACTACCATCATAAGAAGCACTGAGTGATAGGTTTATCATGCTTAGTTTTTCTTCTTTCTTTATGGTTTTTCAAGTTCCATTTGAACGGCATCCCTTTCTTTAAAAGTCCAAGAGTGACTCAAGTACAAGTCCCCCTATGGAAAAATATGACATTGAATGTTTTCGTGATATTGTCAAAATGTAAGACCCTAAGAAGGCAGAATAGATAGTATCAAGGCACATGTGTATTTGACCAAGACCAAAGGCTAAGCATTGCAGTGGAGCTTCAAAAATGGCAACAAAATTAAGATTAGTGACTAGGGAGCTAAAAGTTCTATTGTATATTCTTTTGGCAAACGAAAAGCATTTTTAGCAGGAAGGCTTGATTTGGGGGATATTTTCATCAACATTTGAAGTATCCCCAAAATTCTAGCAATCAGTGTCAAATTGAAGTCCTCAAAATTTTGGACCAATGCAATTTGAATAGGCAAAAAAGGAGTCTGTACGCTTGAGTTATGGCCAATCAAAGTTGCATCAAACTTTGGACTAGAGGCCATAAAAAAGGTGAAATTTAGAACTCTCCAAAATTGGTCGAGGTTCACACCAATTTGAAGGTCTCATTCAGAGGTTTTCGAAAATGTTCATTTCATCAAAAATAGAGCTTGGATGCAAAATTTATGCCCAGTCAAATTTGTGGTCAAATGGGCATATTAGGGGTTGACCAAAAATAGGTGTGAAATTTGACCATCTCCAAATTGGTTGAAAATGGCTTCAAGTTGAAGGTATCATCACCATGATTCCAATGCCACTCGTTTCGTCGAAAATAGAGTTCGTCTGCAAGAATTATGGTTGATAAAAGATGCCCAAGAAAAAAGTTGACTAGTGATGCAGCATGTCCATACAATGACATCATCTTCCTAATTAAGTGTTGACATGTGGCATGATAGGTGGCTGAGGGTGACACGGTAGAGCATAGTCAGTAGTGATGTGGCACTACATGGCAAAAAATTATGGTGCCACATTTATGGCAAGGAAGACAACATGGCACCTTGGTGTGATGTCATCAGTGTACACATGGCATGTTGGACATGGTCCACATGGTAGTCTACTTCGACGAGCAAAGGGTAGCAGTGGTTGTTGGGTTTGAACCTGTGACCACCTATTTCCAAAACTAATGGTGGCCGCTACGCCAAGTTTGGCTTTTAATATACATTTGTGCAAATTTCTATTTAACATTACAACCACCACCAGATGTGGTAAAGGGAGCCACTGGTAGGGTTTGAACCCTGACTAGTGTGGTGCCACAAATTTTTTTTAACTACTATGCCATTTTTGACATTTAAAATATATATGGTAAAGTTTATTTTTAAACTTTAACAAAACTACCTACCACCTTTAAAATAGGTTTTTTGTTATATGTTATAACAATTAACCCCAATTTTGGTGAAATGCCAAATTTATTACATTGGCAAAGGGGTTAATTCAAATCCCTATGCTGTTATAAGGCCTATTTTTACAAAATTTTGTTATGGCCTATTTTAGAAAAACTTTTATGTATAAAAGAGAGGGGGGATTTTTATTTTAGGCATTCTAAAGAAGCCATTCTAGAGGAGAGAATTCCAGACATGCTAGAGAGCATTCTAGAGGAGACTTTTCTGAAAGCCATTCCATGATGCTAATGTTCTATGTTTGTGGTAACACCTTTTCAAGAAAAGTCTTCCCTGCTCTTCAGTAACCAAGTCTTGCACTGTGGGAGCTTGTAAGCAAGTGGTTTGAGTTAGGATATGTGTAATTGACTTTGTGGGTGGACTGTAGCATATTGTAAATCAACTTTCAAAGAATCAATTATACATCGATCATTCAGTTGAGGTAGACCTAGAGAGGTAGTCCATTCAACTAGACAAACTCTGAAATCAAATTGGTTCTCTTCTCTCTCCATTCTCTATCTTTGGTGATATAATTCTCTCTATTTATTCATTATGTCATTTTTAATATTTGATGTCTTTTTAATTAAACATTAGAAATTAAGTATTTGTACACCTTGATGTAATTTTTCACTCAATATATAATTCCCTAGATCATAAAATAAAATCATCAAACTGCTTCAAATTGAGCTAGTAAGCCAACCAACCTCATTGTTGAAACAAGCTACATGTTGCTAGGTTTTCCAACAAGACTCTATGATCTGCTATTTCATACCACTAAGGTTCTCTACCCATGTTCTCTTTTGAAAGATGCTATAACTGGTAAATTCACTATAAGTGATTGAAAGTATGGGCAGAGATGGCTAAAGGGCTTTTAGCAATGGCATTTGGAAAAGGAAACAAAAGTTTTAAAATACTTCAACATTTTCCAAACATCACATCCTTCAGTACTTCATGATGGAATTTTAATCACTAAAACATAATGAGGATAAAGATCATGCCCAAAACATATGCCATATTAATGAGGGGTTATGTGCTTGTGAAATCATAATCTAATGGTTGGCTTTTTTAATTATTTCACACACACTTTGGAAGTACAAAGAGGTGCCAACTCATTACTGAGATGACCCTACCCCATACATCCTACATGCCAACTTAAGATTCATCTTGATTTTCATTTATGATTTCAATTTTCCCTCCCCCCAACCAATTAGAGACTTTGTCCCACCAGACCTTAAAGATTGCAAATTCCAAAAATTGAAATAACATACTTTTCTAAATAAATAATAAATTAAATAAATGCAGAGGGGTCAATTGTAACCAACATGAGGCATGATAGGAAGGGTGCTCTAAGTAGTAATGTACTATAGAAAGAAGATGGGATGGAGTGATGATGGAAAGACAAGAAGATGAGATGGAATGAGGTGGAAATGAAATGAATTT
Source organism: Cupressus sempervirens (assembly GCA_028749045.1). Lineage (NCBI taxonomy): Eukaryota > Viridiplantae > Streptophyta > Pinopsida > Cupressales > Cupressaceae > Cupressus > Cupressus sempervirens. The sequence goes on along the minus strand of CM053786.1, from coordinate 677,489,613 downwards.
CACATAAAATGTGAAATTTTTATTATGAAGGCCTTGAAATAAATTCAAGGGGCTATAGGCATCTAAGTGGAAGACTTAGATGAAGTGGCTATAGGAAGAGATGCTTCTGTTGTGTTGAACTATTGAAGAAATTCCTCCTAGGTTGCTAGTTTATGATATAACTTTAGGCAATGTCCATTAACTAGGAGTTTGAATTTGATCGGATCAATTGTTGCCAATTGAACTGCTCCATTGTTAAAAATTCAAATGATTTCATATGGTCCAAACCATCTAGTCTATAATTTTCCTTGGTGATGATGATATCATGAGTCATACAGGAGCGCGCAATCACCAATAGAGAATTCTCTATCTTTAATGAATTTTTCATGCCATTGCTTTCTCTTACTCTGAATTAATTCTATGTTATGAAGAGTTGACTTCCGCCATTCATCCAACTCATTGAGATGCAAAAGTGATCTTGTTGTGTTGCAAGAAGAGTAATATCAAGTTCCAAGGCTGTCCATAGAGTCTTGTGTTCAAATTCAATGAGCATGATAGCTGTCTTCCCATATAAGAGCTCAAAAGGTGTAAACCTAGTAGTGGATTTCCATGCTATTCTGTATGCCTGTAAGGCTTCAGGAAGTCAAACTATCCAATCTTTCCTATGCAAGGACACTATTTTAGTGAGTATATTTTTTAGCTCTCTATTTGTCACTTCAACCTGTCCATTGGCCTATGGATGATACAGAGAAGATTTTCCATGCCAAATTTTGTACTCCTCCATGAGTGTAGCTATCAGATTAGATGTAAACTGAGGCCCTTGATCTGATTGTAATTCTCTTGGAATGTCAAATCTAGTAAAGATACATTCGTACAGAAACTTTGCAACATTATTATCATGAGGGTGCTTCATTGGCTTTTCTTCTACCCATTTAGTAACATAATTAGTGCAAACTAGGATGTAACTCTTCCCTTCTGATGGTTGTTCAATAGGGCCAACAAAATCAATCCCTCATTTATCAAATGGTGCTACTACTATCTATGGCTATAGGGGCAATTCATCTATTTTTGTTGGTCAACCCATTCTCTAACATTTGTCACATTTTTTTGTATATTGAGCTATATCCTAGTGAAGTGTGGGCCAATAATAACCAGTATTTAAAATCTTCAATGCGATCCTTTTGTTAGCAAAGTGGCCACCACAGGGCTCATTATGACAAGCATGAAGAACATCATAAATTTCATCCTCTCTAAGACATCTTCATGTCACTTAATTTGGTTTAGTATAAAACATGAACTCTGAGATCCATGAAAAGTTAAAACTCTTTTCTGTCAACAACTATTTTTACTTTGCAGAGAAATGTGGAGGTGTTTTACCAGTGGTTAGGTAGTTGGCAATGTCAACATACCAATGGTTTTGTGTTGACAAAAGAAAGAGATGTTCATCAGAAAACCCATCTTCTATGGCTATAGGATCATCAAGTGTTTGAAGATGAGACAAGAAATAAGCTACAACATTTTCCTTGCCTGGTTTGTCAATAATGGTAATGTCAAACTCTTGCATCAATAACAACCATTGAGCCAATCGTCCAGAGATTGCTAGTTTGTTCATCAAATATTTGATAGTAGAGTGATTTGTATGTACAAATATTTGGTAGCCTATAATATAATATCTGAATTTATTTAGAGCATAAATTACAGCAAGCAATTCTTTCTCTATTATAGTGTAGTTATATTCAGCTCCTTGAAGATTTTTGCTGATATAGTAAATTGCATGTTCTACTGAATCCATCTTTTGGCCAAGTACTACTCCAATGGCATGATCTAAGGCATCAATATGTATGTGAAAAGGTAACTCCCAATTTGGTCCTTGGAGAACTAGTGCTATTGAGAGGACTTCCTTAAGCTGTAGGAAGGTCTTTGTACAATCAAAATCCCTACAAACTTTGCATCTTTTTGAATCAATTTATATAGAGGTGCTACAATTTAACTGAAATCTTTGATAAAGTGTTGATAGTACCCTGCATGTCCTAGAAAACTCGTGAATTCTTTCAATTTAGCTAGTATAGACAATGTGCATATAACCTCTATCTTTGTTGGATCTACTTCAATTCCTTTGGGTGAAATAAAGTGTTCCAACACCACTCCTTCTTGCATCATTATGAAACACTTTTCACTATTTAAAGACAAGTTGTAGTCTTTGCATATTTGAAAAAACTTATGCAAGTTTCCTTTGGCTTTTTCAAAGGCCTTCCCATATGTGGTGAAGTCATCCATATACACTTCCAAACAATCTATAGATATGTTTTAAAAAATTCTAATAATAGCTCTTTGGAAAGTTGCAGGTGCATTGCACAAACCAAATGGCAGGACAACATAAGCAAATGTTCCCCATGGACATGTGAATGTAGTCTTGTCTTGATCCTCTAGTGCTATCTAGATTTGATTGTAGCTGCTGAACCCATCCAAGAATGAAAAGTACTTCTTTCCTGCAAGATTGTCAAGAACTTGATCGACAAATGGAAATGGAAAATGATCCTTCTTGGTAGCTAAGTTAAGTTCTCTATAATCTATGTAGACTCACCATTTCCCCCCTTTTTGGGAACAATAACCAATGGTGAAACCCATTGACTATCTGCAATAGGATATATGAAGCTAGCATTGAGTAATTTTTCCAGTTTATTTTTGATAATATTTGATAATGTTGGGTTTATCCTATGATGAGGTTGTCTCACAAGTTTGCAATCAGGACTTATATAGATCCTATGAGTACAAAGTGCAAAGTCCAAACCTTTCATATCTGTATACTCCCAGGAAAAAGAATCTTGGTGCTTTTGTAATAGCTGTAGGATATCGTGATGTTGTGCCTGATCTAAGTATTTGCTTAAGTTTAATTCTCTCCTTGGAACAATTGCTATTTTGACTACTTTTTCAGGCATTGAAATTTGAGCAATTGGTGGTGAGTCTATTTCATGTGGCAAGAGTGAATGTAAAAGTTGTACAAACTCAGAATAATAAAATTTAGATAGTAAAGGCAGAATCCTTTCTAAAACACAATCCTGTTTAGAAGATGTCTTAGGTTGTGTTCCATACTAATTCAATATGATAGAAGAAATGGCAACATCCTCTTCTTTAATGGTTACAAATGAGTCCCTTGAGATCATCATCAATTTTTAAATAGAATCTATGTCCATGTCAAAGTCACTCATATTTTGCCAAACAACTTGGTCATCCTATAGCAAAGGCTGAGCAGGAGAAGATGGTAAGGTATCAAGGAACAAAGCTAGACTAGTATGCAAAGGATATTCACAAGAAGAAGGTGTGGACTATGGAGAAACTTTTGCTCCTGTTGCAAGATTGGAAGGTGTTAGAACCTTACTTGCATATGCTACATTCAAAGGATACAAATTTTATCAAATGGATGTCAAGTCAACATTTCTCAATGGCATATTGGAGGAAGAGGTTTACATTGAGTAGCCTAAAGTTTTTGTTGATCCAAACAAGAAGGACATGGTCTGCAAGTTGCATAAAGCATTATATGGTCTGAAAAAAACCCCTAGAGTATGGTATGAAAGATTGCATAACTATCTTATTCAGATTGGTTTTCAAAGAACTAATGAAAATAGCAATTTGTACATAAAGGAAGGACCAGATAATAAGATTGTTTTGACTGAAATATTTGGAGATGATACTTTGTCCACAGGAAATGATGACCTTTGCAAATAATTTTCATAACAAATGAACAAAGAATTTGAAATGTCAATGTTTGGTGAGATAAAATTCTTTGTTGGTCTTCAAATTCAGCAGAATAAGAATGGAATTTACATCACTCAATCTAAATACATCAAGGAGATACTAAAATTTTTTGGTATGGAAGACTGCAAACTAGTTGGGACTCCTATGTGTACTAGATTAAAACTCACCAAGGATGATGAATCAAAGGAAGTGGATCAGACATTGTATAGATCTATGATTGGAAAGTTGCAATATGTAGTACACACAAGACTAGACATTGCCCTTGCAGTAGGAATTGTAGCAAGATTCTCAACAAAACCAAAAAAAAATCACATGATGGCAATCAAAAGGATCATGAGATACTTGAAAGGAACTGAAGAATATGGATTATGGTATAAACTTGGAGGAAAATTGAATTTAAAGGTGTTCATTGATGCAAATTGGGAAAGAAATATTGATGACAGGAAAAGAAAAAGTGGAGGAGCTTTCTTTCTTGCAAAAAGGTTGGTTTCTTGGACAAGAAAAAAGCAAAATTGTACATCTCAATCCATAGCAAAAGTTGAATATGTTGCAGCAGCAGTGAATTGTTCAAACATTGTGTGATTTAAACAACTATTGGAAGGTATGAAGCAAGAAATCAAAGAACTAGTTGTTATGTTTTGTGATAACACAAGTGCAATTAACATCTCCAAAAATTTAGTGTTGCATTCAAAAACCAAGCACATTGCCATAAAGTATCACTTTGTTAGAGAATTGGTACAAGAAAAAGAAATAAGATTGGAATATGTGCATACAAAGGGACAAATTTCTAACATATTCACAAACCCTTTACCTAAGAATGCATTCCTATATCTAAGAGGTAAGTTAGGGGTCATTCCCCTATCTGAAGCTCACTAAAATATAGTTTAGTAATGCATCAACATGAACAGAATTGAAGATCTATCAGTTGATGTAGCAAACCAATGAAGACATTGCATATGAATCAGTACATCAGGTACAATTTTATTGAGTTGTTTTGAGTTATCTTTGGCATATGTTGTCAAAGAGGGAGAATATATATTGTCATATCTTTCTGAAATATTATATCTTTCTAAAATTTGTAAAATAATAAGAGTTTGCATAAGAGGGAGAGATTATATGTAAGAGGGAGTTTTGTATTCTGTCATTAAAAGACTTGTTTTCAAATTTCATTCTACTATGACATGTTCTATTACCATCAATGCCAAAGAGGGAGATTGTTTGATACAATTGTTCAATTGTGCGTTGTCTTTGATGTCACACAAATGTCATATCAATCATCAAATAGTGTCTACCGAACTCAGAAGTTTAGCAAAGCAAAGGATAGTGTCTACCAAGCTCAGAAGGTCAACAAGGCAATAGACAGTGTCTATCAAGCCCAAAAGGTTAGTAAAGATAGCTTGCAGTGTCTACTGAGTAAATAGTTGGTTACCAAGCCTTCAAGGTAATCAAAAAAATTTAGTTCTTACCGAGCTCACTCAATAATCAAAGAAAATATGACAAAAGTAGTTCTTACTGAGCTCACTCAGTAATCAAAGAAAATATGACAAAAATAGTTCTTACTGAGTTCACTTGGTCATCAAAGGTAATTTGGTAAAAGCAGTTCTTATAGAGTAAACTCGACAGCCAAAGGATTTTAAGACATTGCAATGTTAACTGAGTCAAGAAGATTAACTTTGGAAATTCATGGAAGTAGTATTTACCGAGTAGGATTGGCTAATAAAGGATGTTTATTTGTTTAAGAATAATATCTATAGCTGACTGTTGAATGGTTTATTGGTAAATGTAACATGTAAATGAGCTGAATTGACAACCTAAATGATATAAGTAAGAAGTCAAGTTTTGAATTCAAAGGAGTATGAGACGGAAAAATGTGGAATTAATATGATATGAAAACTGATTGTTCTGGAAGTAGATTTGAAGGATGATCAGAGATCGTTGAGAAGCAATAGAGCCATATTTGATCAAGGAGGATCTAATGATGCTGAACAGAGACCTGTATCAAGAAAATTCAGTTGCATCTTGTTCAGGTCAATTCATTGTTGCTTTCTAACCATTGTAGCAATGATTTCAAATCTCTTAATAGAGTTAGTTTAACAGCCATTTTGTAAATCCTCTAACAAGGTGACAGTTCAGTTGAATTGTTCTAAAGACCTCTAGCAAGGCCACTCCTAGTAGGGTGATTAAATCCTCTAACAGGGTCACGCCTAACAATGTGTATTATAACCTTTAATAGGGTTGGCTCCTAACAAGACTCACTTCAGAAGAGTGAAAAATTGGTGACTAGTTACTTGATGTTTTTCCCATATTGGGTTTCCACGTTAAATCTAGTTTATCTTGTGTTCACTTTATTTTTAGTTACATGCATGAATGCTTGAAAAGAAAGTAATAGTTTATTTTACCGAGCTATAGCAGTTGCTTACTGAGTAAAAGTAGTAAATAAATCATTAAGACATCTAAGAGATTTGTGGATTAATTTTTGTGAGTAACTGATTCACCCCTCTCTCAGTTACACTATCTTTAATTCCAACAATTGCTATCAGAGCTTTTGGTGCTTACAGAAAAAGATTTCAAGGATCTAAGCTAAAGATCAAGATGTCTTACAAAAGGAAAATTCCAAGACTTAACAAGGACAACTTTTCAGCATGGCAAGGATTGATGAGGCTTCATCTAGCTTTGATTGGTGATACAAGGCTACAGTACCTTGATGAAAAATATGAAGAACCTTTTGGTACATTATCTGTTAATGATATTGCTGAAAAGAAGACTCACAATAACATGATGATAGATATAGCATCCACTCTAAGTTATGAAGAATTTGATATGACATCAAGGATTAAAAAACTACCTTTGAAATGTGGAACAAGCTGAAAGAAATCTATCGAGGAGATGATAATGTGAGAAGAGACAAAGCAGAAAGTTTGAGAGGACAGTTTGACCAAATGAGGGTGAGAGAGGATGAAAACAATGCAAAGTATGTTGAAAGAGTTAAAGCATGTGTTAGTGCAATCAAAGCATCTAGAGGAGATATTAGTGAGGAGACAGTTATAAGTAAAGTACTTAGAACCCTACTTCCTATTTATGTAATCAGAGTATCTGCAATTCAAGAAAGGAGATGTGAGGCAAATCATAAAATAAAATTAGAGGCCATAGTTGGAAGATTGACTGCATTTGAGCTAGACAACTATGACAACTATGTTCTAGCAACCAAGAATGTTGAATCAACATTTAAAGCCAAGCTTTCACTCAAAGAAAAAGGGAAAAAGATGAAGGAACCACAATTAGAAAGTGATGAAGAATCAGAACAAAGTTCAGATAGTGATCTTGAAGTGGTTAAAGCTCTACTAGCAAGAAAATATTCAAGAGGCAAAGGAAAATACAAAGGTAAAGTTCCTCTAATCTGTTTCTCTTGTGAAGAAATTGGACATATTGCTGCTAGGTGCCCAAATAAGCAGAACAAAGATGAAAAGAAAGGTCACAAGTACAATGGTAAGAAAGACTTCAAATCATTCAAGGATAAAGGTAAGAAAATATGTTTTATGGAAAAAGATTCCAATGATTCTGATGATGAAGAAGAAGATGAAATTGTCTACATTGCTATGAAAGACAAATCTGATAATGATGAAGAAATGGCACTAATTTCTCATATGAGAAAAAATGATACATTGATCATAGATAGTGGTTGTTCTCATCACATGACTGGTGATAAAACTAAGTTTGAATATTTTGAAGACTATGATGGTGGTAGTGTAAGATTTGGTAACAATGAACCTTGTTGTATAAGAGTAAAAGGAAGAATCTCTCTAACCAAGGAACTTATGTGTGATAATGCATTTTAGGTAGAAGGACTAAAGCACAATTTTTTGAGTGTGGCACAGCTACTCAATAATTGATTCAAGGTAGAATTCATGCATGGAAAAGCAAGATTGTTGGATGGAAAAGGAAAGCTGATTGGATCTGGCACTCAAACACAAGGTAACTTATTTTATCTTGAACTTGGTGAATGTTCATGTTTCATTTCTCAAATTGAAGAAAGTTGGTTATGGAATGGGAGGTTGTGTCATGTAAACTTTGACAACTTAATAAAAATTAGTAAATTTAGAAAAGTAAGAGGTATTCCTGACATAAAGAAACCTGAGGTTGGTCTATGCAAAAATTGTCAAATTGATGAAATGGAAAAGACTAGTTTTAAAAGCAAGAACTATTAAACTGAAGAAGTTCTAGAAATTGTGCATACTAATTTGTGTGGACCTATTGGCATTGAAAGTTATACTGGTGAAAAATTCTTCATTCTATTTTTTGATGATTATTCAAGAATGATGACTGTCATGTACCTTAGAGAGAACTCAAAAGCATTTGAAAAGTTCAAATGGTATTTGGCCAGAGTAGAAAAGGAAATTGGAAAAAGATTAAAATGCCTAAGGTCTCACAGAGGTGGTGAATTCATTTCACATGAGTTCAATAATTTTTGCATTAAAAGAGGAATCAAAAGATAATTTTCAGCACCTAGAACTCCTGAACAAAATGGAATAGTAGAAAGAACGGATCTATCATGGATTGTGCAAGAACCTTAGTAATTGAGAAAGGCATTGCTATCGAATACTGGAAGGAAGCTATCATCATTGCAGTTCATACCTTGAACCGAGTACAGCTAAAAAAGGACTCATTCAAAAGACCCTATGAGTTGTGGTATGGCTACAAACCCAATGTAAGTTATCTAAAGCTATTTGGAAGCAAATGTTACATTTTGAAAGAATCTAGGAAAGGTAAATTTGATGTAAAAATTGATGAAGGAATATTTTTGGGATACTCTTGCAAAAGCAAACCATATAGATGTTTGAACTTATCTACTCACAAAGTTATAGAAAGTGCACATGTGAAAGTTGATGAGTTTGCAGAAAGAACAAAAGAAGAAAGCAAAAGGGAACCTGAAGGCTATAGAAGATTTTTTTACATTGAACCTAATACAATACCAAGTATACCTATCAATCAGGAATCCTCAACTCCAAAGTCTTCATTAACTGAGTCAGCATCTATCGAGCTGCAAGAACCTAAGTTGCAACCAGAAGCTACCGAGTTATCATCTACCAAGCACAAGCAACTTGAATCAGAACTAGAAGTTGAGAGAAAAAAGGATAACAATGCAACTCATTCAAAAGGAAAGGAGCTCGTATTAGCCAAATATGTCAAAAAGCATCATGCACCAGATCAGATCATTGGTGATAAATTAGAAGGAACAATGACAAGAAGTAAGTTGAAAGGCACTTGTTTACTTGCTGATTTTGAAGCTAGAAATGTCAAAGATGCACTAGACAATGAAAGTTGGATTGAAGCTATGAATGAAGAGATAGAACAGATAGAGAAAAATAAAATATGGACTCTTGTACCTAGACCCAAAGACAAGAATGTGATTGGAAGAAAGTGGGTATTTAGAAACAAACTAAATGAAGATGGTAAGGTATCAAGGAACAAAGCTAGAGTAGTATGCAAAAGATATTCACAAGAAGAAGGTGTAGACTATGGAGAAACTTTTGCTCCTGTTGCAAGATTGGAAGGTTTCAAAACCTTACTTGCATATGCCACATTCAAAGGATACAAAGTTTATCAGATGGATTTCAAGTCAGCATTTCTCAATGGCATATTGGAGGAAGAGGTTTACATTGAGCAGCCTAAAGGTTTTGTTGATCCAGACAAGAAGGACATGGTTTGTAAGTTGCATAAAGTATTATATTGTCTGAAACAAGCCCCTAGAGCATGGTATGAAAGATTGCATAACTATCTTATTCAGATTGGTTTTCAAAGAACTAATGACAATATCAATTTGTACATAAAGGAAGGACCAGATAATAAGATTATTTTGGCAAAAATATTTGTAGATGATACTTTGTTTCATAGGAAATGATGATCTTTGCAAAGAATTTTCAGAATAAATAAACAAGGAATTTGAAATGTCAATGTTTGGTGAGATAAAATTCTTTGTTGGTCTTCAAATTTAGTAGAATAAGAATAGCATTTACATCAATCAATCTAAATACATCAAGGAGATATTGAAAAATTTTGGTATGGAAGACTGCAAACTAGTTGGGACTCCTATGTTTACTAGATTAAAACTCACCAAGGATGATGACTCAAAGGAAGTGGATCATACATTGTATAGATCTATGATTGGAAAGTTGCAATATGTAGTGCACATAAGACTAGACATTGCCCTTGCAGTAGGAATTGTAGCAAGATTCTCAGCAAAACCAAAAGAAAATCACATGATGGAAATCAAAAGGATCATGAGATACTTGAAAGGAACTAAAGAATGTGGATTATGGTATAAACTTGAAAAAAAATTGAATTTAAAGGTGTTTACTGATGCAGATTGGGCAGGAAATATTGATGATAGGAAAAGCACAAGTGGAGGAGCTTTCTTTCTTGGAAAAAGGTTGGTTTCTTGGACAGGAAAAAAGCAGAATTGTACATCTCAATCCACAGCAGAAGTTGAATATGTTGCAGCAGAAGTGAATTGTTCAAACATTGTGTGGTTTAAACAACTATTGGAAGGTATGACAAAAGAAATAAAAGACCCAATTGTTATGTTTTGTGATAACACAAGTGCAATTAACATCTCCAAAAATCCAGTGATGCATTCAAAAACCAAGCACATTTCCATAAAGTATCACTTTGTTAGAGAAAATTGTACAAGAAAAGGAAATAAGATTGGAATATGTGCATACAAAGGAACAAATTGCTGACATATTCACAAAGCCTTTACCTAAGAATGCCTTCTTGTATATAAGAGGTAAGTTAGGGGTCATTCCCCTATCTAAAGCTCACTAAAATACAATTTAGTAATGCATCAACAGGAACAAAATTGAAGATCTATCAGTTGATGTAGCAAACTAATGAAGACATTGCATATGAATCAATACATCAGGTACAATGTTATTGAGTTGTTTTGAGTTATCTTTGGCATGTGTTGTCAAAGAGGGAGAATATATATTGTCATATCTTTCTAAAATATTATATCTTTCTAAAATTTGCAAAATAATAAGAGTTTGCGTAAGAGGGAGAGATTATATGTAAGAGGGAGTTTTGTATTCTATCATTAAAAGACTTGTTTTCAAATTTCATTCTGCTATGACATGTTTTGTTGCCATCAATGCCAAAGAGGGAGATTTTTGGATACAATTGTTCAATTGTTTGTTGTCTTTGATGTCACACAAATGTCATATCAATCATCAGATAGTGTCTACTGAACTCAGAAGGTCAGCAAAGCAAAAGATAGTGTCTACCAAGCTCAGAAGGTTAGCAAGGCAATAGATAGTGTCTACTGAGCCCAAAAGGTTAGTAAAGATAGCTTGCAGTGTCTACCAAGTAGATAGTTGGTTACTGAGCCTTTAAGGTAATCAATGAAATTTAGTTCTTACTGAGCTCACTCAGTAATCGAAGAAAATATGACAAAAGTAGTTCTTACCGAGTTCACTCAGTAAACGAAGAAAATATGACAGAAACAATTCTTACCGAGTTCACTCAATCATCAAAGGTAATTTGGTAAAAGTAGTTGTTACCGAGTAAACTCAGTAGCCAAAGGGTTTCAAGATATTGTAATGTTAATCAAGTCAAGAAGGTTAACTCTAGAAATTCTTAGAAGCAGTATTTATCAAGCATAGTCGACCAGTAAAGGGCATTTATTTGTTTAAGAATAATATTTGTAGTCGACTGCTAAATGGTTTATTGGTAAATGTAACATATAAATGAGCTTACTTGATAACCTAAATGATATACGTAAAAATTCAAGTTGCAAATTCAAAGGAGTATGAGATGGAAGAATGTGGAATTAATATAATATGAAGACTAATTGTTCTAGAAACACATTCAAAGGATGATCAGAAATCATTAAGAAGCAACAGAGCCATATTTGATCAAGGAGGATCTAATAATGTTGAATAGAGACCTGTATCCAAAAAATATAGTTGTATTTTGTTTAGGTCAATTCATTGTTGCTTTCTAACCATTGTAGCAGTGATTTCAAATCTCTTAACACAGTTGGTTTAATAGCCATTTTTTAAATCCTCTAACAAGGTGACAGTTCAGTTGAATTGTTCTAAAGACCTCTAGCAAGGCCACTCCCAGTAGGGTGATTAAATCCTCTAACAGGGTCACACCTAACAATGTGTATTGTAACCTTTAATAGGGTTGGCTCCTAATAGGGCTCACTTCAGAAGAGTGAAAAATTGGTGACTAGTTACTTGGTGGTTTTTCCCATATTGGGTTTCCATGTTAAATCTAGTTTCTCTTGTGTTCACTTTATTTTTAGTTACATGCATGAATGCTTGAAAAGAAAGTAATAGTTTATTTTATCGAGTTACAGCAGTTGCTTATCGAGTAAAAGTAGTAACTAAATCATTAAAACATCTAAGGGATTTGTGGATTAATTTTTGTGAGTAACTAATTCACCCCCCTCTCAGTTACACTATCTTTAATTCCAATAGGTTTTGCACTATTAGGATTAGGCACAGGTTGTGCAGGTAACTATGGCTATTTTGGAGGGGTTGTATTGGCTGCAAGAGGCATTAAGGCTTGCTATTGAGGAGGCTAAGTCAAGGCTGGTTGATGCTATTGCTACTGCCAGTTCTAGAGTTGTTTCCAACCTTGTTGAGGTTACTGCAAACCTTGGTTAGGCTACTTCCAACCTTGGTTAGGCTACTACCATCCTTGATTAGGCCATTGCCAATTGTTATAATTACCATTTTTTTTTTCCATTGACTATTACCACCATAATTATGGAATGGGTCTTGAGGAATATTTGATCTCAGAGCCCACGACCTTCATTGAGAAACATAGAGGACTTCCTTGTCTTCATTAATTGCCTTTAATTTAGTAGGCACATGTTGTGATTCTAGACTAGCAATAGCTTTACATCGACAGTTGTGTTTCTTCTCTCTACAGTGAGGGCAATATTGCACTAACATAATATCAGCATCCTCCTTCTTCCTTCATGCTTGCATGGTGTCTAGTTGTGTAGCGACATAATTAATGATGTCTTGCTTGAAATCTGATAGGAGGTTTGACAGTTCTGTCTTAGTTACACTGGCACTAGGAGTTTTTTGGAGTAAGTCCCTCAAACCTCATCCCTTTTTTATTGTTGCTTTGGAATAGTTCAAGCAAATGGTCCAAATTTCAGCCCATGTCTTCTGTGTAATGTCACCTCCAACCATTAAGTCTAAGGCTTCCATACTCTTGTCATGTACTCCTTTTAGAAAGAAATGCTTTTGGGACTCTTCGTTCAGCTAATGTTGTGTGTTTGGCTGCAAGTTAAACATGAATCAAGCAACATAGTCCTCCAAAGTCTCATCCTCCTTTTGTGACATCTTAAAAATGTCATCTCCCTTTAAGTCATGGCCTTTGCAATATTCCTTATATTTATTAAGGAATAGGTTACTCATAGTTGGCCAATCTGTCACAACATTAGCACCTAGACTCATAAACCATCTTAAGGAAACTTCTTTAAGAGTTGACAGAAACAATTTCAGTTTTTGAGCATCTGTGGTGTAGTCATAACTTTGACAAAGAATGTCAAACTCAAAGAGAAAGGTTTTTGGATCTTCAAGAATAAGGCCATGAACTATGGCAGGGTAGCAGAGGATATGTTCTTTAGATTTTGATTACCCTGCTAAGTAGGGATTGGAAAGGGAAAGGTAGGCTGATCAACCACCATTTGTGGATGTCCTAGTGGTGGCTAACAAATGACTAGAGCTAATGGATTATCTTGATATTATGGTTCAGCAAAAAGATTATTCAAATGGAAGTATTCTTTAGATGTGGTTGGTGATTGTACTTGATCTAGTACTTCTGCAAATATGTTCTCAAATAGTTTTTCTTCTTCTTCTCTTTCTTCTCTTTCTTCTTCTTCAAGGTTAGGATAAAAAGGATCTTCTTGATTGATGTTGGGAAAAAATCTTCCAAGGTGGTCTCTTCTCCTATGCATGCAAAATACTAAAAATGAAACTAACTAGGTTACTTAATAGTGAATACTAAACTGACACCATCCCCAGCAACAACACCAAAAATATCAAGCCAATATAACACCTTTTCAGTTGTAGGATTGGACATCCTTTACTACCTAAGTACTATGTTGATCTTCATTAAATATCAATCTAGGAGTGTGAACTTGAGATGATGTCTACAAAGTATATGCTCTAGTTTTCACTAAAATTCACTATTACTTTGAATGTAATAACCATTAAGGAAATCTATTTTATCAAAAGTAAAGACAACTATCAAATGCTTGGAAGGAAATTCTAATTACTTAACCATACAGCTATGCACCTACTACTACAGGAAAAGGGACTGGTTCTATTTCCAATAGTTGTAGGAACAACAGTTCTAAACTTAACTTATAAAATTAAGTCTAACTCCTAGTTACTAAAGTAAACTCCACCTGCTGCATGGGCCCCCATGAAAGAATAAAGAAAAGATCAACTCAGACAAAAGTGTGGAAACTCAGCAAAGTCATGTATTAATTCATTCAAATATGCAGTATTACAATTGCTTGAAAAACAAGATGTCTATCAACTCTATCAATCTGCTTACTACTCCACCTTGTAGATATAGATGAGCTCTTATTTAAAAGGAAGGAAATAATAGACTCCTACAATTATGACTTCCTCATGAAGGATAGTCAGTTATAGTTCAAGACTTGTGCAAGCATGCAATCATAAAGACATTAGTTATCTCCTTAAATTCCCATAAATATAGAGCATAGAGGATGCTAGATCTGCTCTTCTATCTAACTTAAATAGCTTCCAAGAATCTAGGTATTGTGTAATAGTTCCTTGCATGTTCAATTGATCACTTTTGATGCTTGCTTTCTTGGTAAGCCACTTTATCAAATATTGCTTGTTATTTATTAAAATAGGTCCCTTCTGACTTTGCCACCAAGTTTCCAGCTACAATAGTTCCATAATATTTCTCTTTAATACCAACAATTTCTCTATAGTTATTTGATTGATTCTAGCTTACCTACAGACATTAAATGCACACAAAACTTCCTACAAACATTTATTTATATTTATTAATTTATAAAGAAAATGTATTAAATATTCAACTAACAATTTTTGCAATCTCTTCAGCTGCAAGAAGATCTACCCATGTCAAACATTCATGAAGAAAGATTTTTACCACAAAATGAACCCTTTTTAGATATAATTCTGACTATCATTCTTATGCCATGTGATCATACCTTATACATAAAAAGTTTAGTATGTTATAGACAAATGTTCACAAAAAGGGCCAAAAAGACATCTATTTCTTTATTCCTTCAATTAGGATTATGGAGTCAGAATGGTAATATGACATTCTAGAGTATTTATTTCTTAATTCGAACTCATGTTTCCATAGTGGATTTTGTGGACTTGTGTCTTTTGCTAGATTTTCTAGATTGGGAATCTGAGCTTGTTTGGTGAATTTTATTAGACCCTTGGTCTTGTGATCCTATTCTTGAATTGAGGTTTCAATTTTTTTTTTTTATCTGAGAACTTTGAGTTTCGAGCTTTTTATTCTTGCCTTGATTTGCATGTCATGCATATTTTGTTGGAATTGTAGCATTATTTCCTTGGGTACTGGAAATGGATTGTATTCAGTGTTTCCTTACATGTTATGTTTCCCCTTCACGGACATTGAGTGAGTTCATGATGCATGGTGATTTATTGTGCATTGGGATTCATGTAGAAATTGTACTCCTAGATATAGGTTGATTAAGTGATCTTGTTTATTTGGTATTTGATTGTTTCTCATCCAGGCCTTGTTATTTTTTATCATTGTGTAGTTGGTGTGCCCACACATGAGCACATGAGTGTGAAAGTGTTGGTTCATTCAAGACTCAAGCTCCTGATTGTTTTTCAATTGAGTATGTTCATTGGGGTTTGGTTGGGAAATGACATTACCTATGGGCACTCATCATGTGATGGGCATGGTTATGTAAGGTATCATCGATGGATAGTCTTCTCTCATAAGCCTCGGTTGTGTTCCCAATAAGGTGTATGTGTAGAAATTTCTAATAAGTGGTAACTAAATAAATTCTTGGGTAATTAAATAAGATAAGAAAATACATTGTCCACATGGCTCAGCCTAGGGCATAGCACATCAGTGTCTTGAGGGTGTACAAAGGGGAATGGTCTATAGCATTGTTGAGCTTGGGAGTCCCAAGAAAACTTCTCTCCTCTAGAGTATCTACATAGTAGACCCATAGAGTGTTTAACCAAGACTTGTTGTACTGCATTGTCTCATGATCTTGGTTTCAATCCTTTGTACTATTTGGCATGAGCGTTAGCCATAGATGATTGTGTTGTGTGTTTATGGTTGGATCATTATCTCCATTAAAACCATAGGAGTGGGCCTATAGGTACCACATGGTTGGGAGGTGTAGCTATCTATACCATTTCTTGGGACCACTATACAGAGATGGTCTATTTCTAGTTTGAGATCAATGTTGGATATTCACTTGGTACTTGGAATATCTAGAGTATTTTCTCTAGCAATTTATGTTTTACTTTTGATGCATTCCTTTATCATGATGTTGTATCATATTTCTAGATGAGATTCCTTACCATTTCTTTGGATAGTTTTGCTATCGATAGATTAGCATGATTGGGTGTATTTTTCCCTTATGTTATCATTGATAGTATTGGTAAGAATGATCTCATGACACTACTCCAACTATCTTGTTGGCAATTTGAGATTTATGCTTGGGGGATCACTAGGGCCTTTGAGGTCTCATGATGCTATTATGGATGGGAGAAAATGAGCACAGTCATTTTAAGTTTGGCTTCATTTTTTATGCTTTCCTTCTTGTGATATTTGATTTATGCTCATGTATGTTATTGAGATATTACCTTTTTGCATCGTTACTAGATGTTATGAATTAGGTGATTAGATGTTTGATTCATTCCTTTTAGCATACTTAGTTGTTTTGCATTCATTCAAGTGTTTGAGCCTCAATCATTATGGATCTAGTACTCCTCAATGTGGAGGTTCCAACTCTTTCCCCTTTTGATTATTTGTTGATTATTAAATCTTGGGTGACAAGAGTTCAACATTGGGAGATACTAGAAGTGTATCGCACACCTTAAGGAGAAATATTGCATGAAACTCAAGTGTATTACATAGTAGTAGTGTTTTCTATCATGTGACACTTGTAAAGTATCATATGGTAGTAGTAAGGTTTATCGCACACTCCCTGAAAGTGTCACCTAGTAGTAGTAAGTAGTATTGTGTGATACTAGAAAAGTATCACCTTATACTACTATGAAATATCATACGATACTAAAAAATAATCACCTAATTTTTATGCAAAAACCTACTTGGGAAAATAGAAGATATCTCCAAACTTTTTGGTTGAGATTAGAAAGGTTTTTTGGATACTCTCTAGGGTTGTGCCCTTTCTTAGGTCTTGATAGGTAAAAGATTAATAGTTTTGGGTTTTTTTAAATCTTCATAGTTGATTTTGGATGCATTGGTAGGTAGTGATGGTTGGAGATTGTTAGTTTCTTGGATTGTTTGTTAAAGTCTCCCATTGTGATCTTTGTGATCTATTTCATATTGATGTTGTATATATCCATGCTTAATAGCTTTATAAAAAAAATTATTATCTTTTATATATCCTTGTTCTAAGGATCTCTGGGTGCAGCATTACACTAGGTGTTCTATGAGGTCAAATATTATAAGAGAGAAGCAGAGTAGAACAATGGGTGGACACTTTGGTTTGGATAAAACCTTAGAATTAGTCAGGAGGTATTACTATTGGCCTAAAATTTAGACTAATGTTAGAAACTTTGTGGAAACATGTATGATTTGTCAAAGAGCCAAAGGGAGGACCACAAATGCAGGGCTTTATCAACCTTTTCCAATACCATCTAGGCCATGGGAAAGCATAAAAATGGATTTTGTAATTGAGCTGCCAAGAACACAAAGAGTGAATGATAGTGTGTTTTTGTAGTGGATAGGTTCAATAAGATGGCTCACTTCTTACCATGTAAATCAACCAATGATGCTTCCCATATAGCAGATCTCTTTTTCAAACAAGTCATAAGGATTCATGGGCTACCTCTCGACATAGTTTCACAAGGATGTGAATTTTGTGGGACAATCTTGGAGGACTTTATGGAGGAAACTTGGAACTAATTTATCATTTGCATCAACCTATCACCCTCAAGCTAATGGGCAAACAAAGGTAGTTAGTAGAATATTGGAAAATTTGTTGAAATCAGTCACAAGTCAACATGGAAAAAGTGAGATGCAATCATACCCCAAGTTTAATTTTCATATAATGAATCCATCAATAGGAGTACAAGAAAGTCACCATTTCAAGTGGTGTATGAAATTCATCCTAGAGGGATATTGGAGTTAAGAGACATGAGTTCATAGGAACAAGTTAGTGCACAAGGAGAGGATTTTGCTATAGCCATAAAAGAGATCCATGGTGAAGTCAAAGCACAACTCCAACAAACCTTTGAAAAGTACAATAAGCATGCAAATAAAAAAGGACACACATAGAATTTGATATTGGAGACATAGTGTGGGCTAATTAAGAAGGAGAAGCTACCAAAAGGTAAAGATACCAAGCTCATGTTGAGAAAACTAGGTCCTTGCTAGATAGTGTAGAAGTTTGGAACCAATGCTTATGAGATTCAATTGCCACTTGAGATTTGAATCTCTCCCATATTCAACATAGCATATCTCACACAATTCAAAGCAGCCAATGAAGGAGTTGATACAGGGTAGGTTGTTGATGTAGAAGACATGAAAGATCTAACATTGAAAGAGGCACAAAAGATAGAGTAGATACATAACACCTAAATAGTGAAGAAGACAAGAGGAAAGGAGTACAAGAAATGCTTGTTCAAAATTAGAGGTTATTCTGATGTAGATGTTGTGTGGATGATAGAGGAAGATATAAAGAAGAAGGGTACCACTCTACAAGAACTTGTCTCAAGTCGGCTTGAGATAAATTTACCCAGGGTGTATGATGTAGTAGCACCTACATGAAGACTTGTTTTATTTGTAATTCCATTTCCACATGTGCATATGTCCATCATGCATTAGGATAGATCATGTTATTCATAATTGATAGGTTGTGTTTATGTCATTTAGTCTTTTAATTGTATCTAGTTATAATAAAGGCTTATTTTGTAAGGCACTTACATGATTTGGCACACCCATAAGCCATCATGTTCAAGTTTTCAACTAGCCTATAAGCATTTAATTAGTTCATTAATTAAATATTAGGATCATCTAAATGTTTTATAAGGGTCACACAAATAGAAATGCATGGTAGTTTAATATTGCTTGCATAATACGAAGTTGCACTTTTACAACTAGGAAATTCTAGTAATTTTAGAAGTCTAAGAGTCTTTTAAATACACAATAGCTCAAAAAGCCAATAGTCATGTGTATATATGTTTTTTGTGTTAAATTATATAAAAAGGAAAATGTATGAACATCGAAAAAGGTTTTTTTGGACAAGTTTGGATATAGAAACAAGAGAGAATTTCTAATTTTTTGAAAAAATGTTTGTCATTGTCTGGTTCCCATGTGTGTGTATGACCTAGTTAAATTATAAAACCTATATGGTTGGAAATATATTTGAGTTACCCTTCCAAAAAATCTAGTTGGAGGTTCTAACTCTTCTGTATGTGGGAGAAAATTAAAATTTACTAAATAGTGGTTAAAATTCTGGGTATTGTTCTTCACATTTTTTTGTTGTTTCCATCTTCCTCATGTGTATGTGTGAAATAATAAGGTTCTAAATCCTTTATAAATACATTATCTTTTGTATATATGCATGTGTATGGATTGATGTATATATGAATTTATGTGTGAGTACATGTTTCCTATGTATGAATAGATGTAGTGTATATGCATGTGTGTAGTATATGTATATGTATGTGTATGTGTATATGAGTGTATATGCATGTGTGCATGTGTGTAATATACATGCATGAGTATATATGGGTAGATGTATGTGTGTATCTAAATGAATGCATTATGTAGCATACATACATCCATGGATGTATATATATGCATGAATAGAAGTAGGTAATGTGTATATGGATGGATGGATATTGATGCAGAGTAAGCACAAGGAAGCAAGAATCAATCCAAACTTCTACACAAACCCCTACTTCACAAAGGATTTTTCAATGGTTTGGTTCACTTTCCTTAGAGAATACTTTGATTAAATAGACTCTCCAATAGGTTTCTAGTCCCAACTCCACAAGCAAGACACAAACCCCAACTACACCCAACTTGGTGCAAACAAGGGTTCCTACCCCAAAATGGCAAAATGGGAATTTTGATGTTCTTGGCCTACTTACTACCAAGAAAAGGCTTAAAACAACAAAAACTCAACCCAAAAAAGGTAAACCATCTAATGGATCCACTCCCTACAACCCACAAAAAAAAATTTTGAATTTGACCTAGTAGCCTATTAGGTCTCCTAATTCAGTTTTCCACCAATAACTTCAAAACTTACCAAGGGACCTAGTAAATGAAATTTAGTTTTGAATACCCTTTTCCAAGTGCTAATAAACTCCAAAGTTTCAAGGTTTCACTCTACTCCAACATGCCTCAACCAATACCAAGCACACATGCCTAAGTAGCTACTGTAGGTGTGGTTTTCAAGGCAAATGATAAAGGATGGGTTCATGAAATCAAACCTCCACCACCAAGATGTTCTTCTAACTCCAACAAGGCTATCTTGTTCTTAAACCAAGTCCTCAACCTCCTTTCTTCTCATTATCCAACCAAATTTCATCAAAACAAGGTCAAATACATTGGGATATTTGACCTAGGGCTTGCTCTTAAAATTCACTACTGTAACCTCTTGTTCCAAAGCTTGGAAAATATGAAAGAGCATACCCCTAACTTGCTCCATGCCAAATTAGAAAAAATTCCAATAGTGGAGATTCAAGTTAGGGCCATTCCTTTGACCAAATCCTAGTTTTAAGGGTTTCACAGGGTAGTGACCAAGAAAATTGAATAACTTGAATACTATTATTGATAAAAACTTGAAACCAAAACCAAAATCTCACAAATAAAAAAGGATAATTAATCAATGCAAATTTTTTACCCTCTAATCATCAAATGGCATACTATACAGAAGAAATCAGAGAAACTGTACTGGAACAACAGATTTTATTGATCAAAAGAGCAAGTTACAATGCTTTTCTTCATACATACTCCTCCTTCAGATGTTTAGAGTGTTTATAGGTCATTTTCAATAGATAGAACCACCTTATGGTAGTTATATCCATTGGGAATGGTTTATTTGAAAAGTTGTCAACAAATTGCAAAAGTTTCTAAGCAACTTTTTGCAATTTTTTGCAATTTTTGCTTTGTGACCACATTTTCCTACAAATTGAATTCTAACCACTCCTATAGGTTCTCCTAATGCTCTAAACACTTAAACTAGTCTAGAAAACATGAAATAAATCAAAAACCACCTTATTGGACCAAATGATACCCAGACTTATAATTGCACCTGGGGTCTTGTATCCATTACAAGAGTGGATGGTTTTAGGGAGATCATTTAATCAATCCCCAGACCTTATTACACATCAAACAAAATAAACATTTGATTAGGTGCTCTACACCAGATATGGATGAATGCATGTGTTTGGTATATATGCAAGTGTATGGATAGATAAATGTATGCTTATATGTATGGTGCATGCATTAATATGTATGAATATACGTATTTATGGATGAATGCATGTATATGGATGAATAGATGTGTAAGTATGGATTAATGCATGTATATGTATTAATAGATGTTTGTGTATGGGTGAATGCATGTATGTGGTATATATCCAAGTATATGGATAGATGGATGTATGCATGTATATATGGTGCATGCATTAATATGTATGAATATATGTGTTTATGGATTAATGCACTTATATGTATGAATAGATGTGTGTGTATGGATGAATGAATTATATGTATGAATAGATGTGTGTATGGATGAATGCATGTATGTGGTATGTATGCATGTGTATATGGATGCATGCATGTATGAATATGTATGAATAAATATATGTGTATGGATGTATATATATGCATAAATAAATATAGGTATGTGTGTATATGGATGAACGCATTATATGTGGTATATTTTCATATATATAACTATGTATGTATGTATGTACATATGTATGTATGTATGTATGTATGTATGAGTGCATGTTGCCTATGTATGAATAGATGTATATGCATGTGTCTAGTATATATGGGTATGAATTAATGCAAGTGTGTAGTATAGATGCATGCACATATGTATACATGCATGTGTGTATGGATGGATGCATGCATGCATGTATGAATAAAAGTATGTGTGTATGGATGACATGCATGGATATATATATATGAATAAATAGATATAGGTATGTGTGTATATGGATATGGATATGGATGAATGCAATATTATATGTGGTATATTGGCATGCATATGAATGGATGTATATATGCATGTATTTGTGAGTGCATGTTGCCTATGTATGAATAGATGTAATGCATGTGTGCAGTATATATGGATATGGATGAATGCAAGTACGTAGTATAAATGCATGCACAAATGTATATATGTATGTGTATATGGATGGATGTGTATGGATGAATGCATGTATATGGTATATATGCATGTGTGTATTGATGGATGGATGTATGCATGGATAAATAATGTGTGTGCATGGATGGGTATGGATGAATATATGTATGTACCTATGCATGTGTGTAGATATGGATGTGTATGTATTTGTAGATGTATGTATGAATAAATGCATGAATATGTATGAATAGATTTATGTGTGTATGGATGAATACTTGCATGTAGTATATATGCATACTCAAATGTATATGTTTATGTGTATGGATGGATGGGTATGGATGAATGCCTGTGTATGTGGTATATAAGTATGCATGGATGAATGTATGCATTTTTGTATCTATGTATGTGTATGTGTGTGTGGAACATGGTTTTATGTACCTATGCATCTGTATACATATGTATGGATATATGTATAGATAAATGTATCCACGAATGCATGTATGTATGAGTGGATGCATGTATGAATAAATTATGCATGAATAAATAAATGTGTATGAATGAATGCATGTACTATATATGCATCCATAAATGTATATATGTGTGTATAGATGAAAAGTATGGATGAACACATATATGCATGTGTATGTACATGTGGATAAATGCATATGTGCATGTATGGATTCATGTATGTATGGGCGTATGCTTAAATATGTGTGGATAGATTTGTATATGTATGTAGTATATATACATGCACAAATGTATACAAAGAAGAAATTATAATTGAGATAAGGGTTGAGGATCCTGGAAAGATAGATGAATTAATTATTCCTATACCTGAAGAAAGGTCAGTTGATATTAAACAAATAGTTTCTATGATGGAGATTGAAGCTCCAAGTCAAAAAAATCAACTGAAGGTGGGCGTGCTAAAGGGGATGCTATATCACATATTGGAGTTATTGAAAAAGATATCCCAACAATTTCATAGTGTTTTCATTTCCGTACAAAGTGCACAAAATGTGTGCAATGAAGCTCTAACATGGCTTTCCCCTATTTTTAATCAATTGGGCCCATACTTTCAATTCTTTGATAGGTTAATTATTTTGATGGCTAAGAAACTAGAATTGCTTGATCAGATTTTCACAATAAAGGAGGCTTTAGAGATGGTGAAAGAATTGATTGGTTTCTTTACAAGTAAGTTCTAGATAATCCAAGGGAAGATAAAGATAATGAATTAGGGTATTGATATTTTCATTCCTTCCATTGTTGATGATGAAAATAAAAAATTGGAAAGAGTGGTCAACATCCTTCAATCACATCCTAATGATAGAAAAGGTTACAACATTTTTTATTGGAGATGTTGATGAGGACTCATTTTATTATTTTATTGATGTTATGTTCAAAGTGGAAGTCGATATGAATATGTTTGTAATAGAATCAGGTCATTACAAATGTGTTGGTATACAGATTTGTTCTTTCATAGAAAGAAATAACTAAGAACTTCTACGCCCAAATTTGCAAGACAAATACAAGTTTTCAATAGTTGAGGAAGTTTAACTTCTTTGATTCCTCTCTAAATTTTGGTAACGTTTAGCTTCCTTGTTAGATATTCAATCAAAACTTCCTTCTAAAAGGGATTAATTTTAACTAGAAAGTAATAGGCTTCCCATCTATTCTTGGATAGAGGGATAATATAAAAAATAAAAATAAAAATATATATAAGAAAGAATAAAACAGAGAGAACACACAATTTCTCTATTAATCATTTCTTAGAAAGACACATAGAACAGAAGCTTATTTTGACATATCTACTATATATCATCCAGCATCAGAAAAAGATTTCAATAGTTTGACATCAATTCAATACTAAATCAACAAAGAACTAATCTGAAGTAGACAATCTATGAATAATCAAATCTTTTTCATTTCAAAAAGAATAATCATGTTCAAGTATAATGCCAGAAATTTTAGAAAAGCATCTATGTAACTATTAAAACCTAGATTAAAGTTCACAGTATGATACCCATCAAAAATTTCCAACCCTTAGCACTATTGAGTTTCAAGCTTAAATAGAAATCTATCCAAGAATCTCCCTTAAAACTCAATTCTTAGACAGCTAAAAGTAGTTATGAAAACCAACTTAAGGGTACGTAGACCCAAAAATTAACTTGAAAAATACAAACCAAATGCCTTAAAAGTATTTGAAAGGTAAAAGTTAATCATATGCCCATTGGTCAAGTCATTCTTCTTCCTTTCCATCTTCAACATCATCATGTCCATGTGCTAGCTTCCATGTCCTAAATGTGTTCATGAACTTGATCATGGAAATTTTATCCGAGCTCTTGATGCTTTGTAGGTAGTTTTGCTAGATGTCCCTATTCAGCCTCATCTTATTCACAATATCTAAGTAACTAGGAAGATGTAAGGTGCACATGCCTAACATTATCTCACTCTTAGCCACCTTGGAGAAGTTAACTGATCTGAGATCAATTTTATCTTTTACAGAGTTCAATTTTATATTTTCATTTTCATAGTAGAATAAGAGGTGTTATCAACAACTTTCTTCGTAAGCACTCTAAACCTTACTAGAATATGGTTGATATGAAAGTCACAAGTCACTTGAGTATTTGCTTTCTTGGTCAGAATAGCTTCAACCCACTTAGTCAAATAGTTAGTTGCCATCAGGATAAACATATGCCCTACACTAGACATTAAATTTATAGGTGCAATGAAATTGATACCCCATTTTTAAAAAGGTTCATCAACAAACACTAGTCTAAGAGGTAGTGTTGCTAACTAAGGCTTGTCTATGAATAGTTTACATTTTTCACAATCCTTGACATACAAATAAGAATCTCGGAACATATCAAACTAGTAGAAGTAATTTCTCAAAATTCTATAGGCTATGACAAAAAAGGAAAAATGACCTCTACACACTTCTTCATGGAATGTCTTGAGTAATTTCTTTTGCTAAGATTCATCAATGCATTTTAGATTAGTTCCATCCATCCCTCTTTTGTACAACACACATTGAGAAATTACATATTTTGTAGCTTTTAACCTCAAATCTCTTCTCTCCTTGGGATTCATTCCTTTAGGTAAATCTCCATATATAAGGTAATATGCTACTTTGGAATACCATGAGTTAGTGAGACTTACCAAAAAAACTTGTAGTGATTCTTCTTTCTAATCTGTAACAACAATGTTTTTAGAAATCAACTTACACAAACCTTTCCCTCTTACCAAGTTTGTTGGCTTTATATGGATTTCATATACTTGTAGTTTAACCACCCAAGTAGCCCTTTTATTTAGTCCCACATCTTGTTGAGTTAAAATACTTTTCACAATAGTTTCAAGAACATAAATAAAAGAATGAGAATGTAGAATGTAATACCTAAACTTATTAATGGCATTTACTACTGCAAAGGCTTTCTTTTCAATGAGTGGATACTTCAATTCTCAAAGTCATGCTCATGAATGCAATAGGGGATTCATTACCTTGACTATTTGTCTAAATTAAGATACCTGACAATGTATGTTTAGATGCATAACAATAAATGATGAAATCTTTTTTAAAATTTTGGAGTCACTAAAGTGGGAGCTAGAGCAATAGACTTCTTAATCTCTTCAAAAAAAATCTTACCTTCCCTATCCCACTTAAAGACTTCTTTCTCACTCATCATTTTTATTATGTCCTTGGTGAGTTTAGAAAAATATAGCACAAAGACTCAAAGAAAGTTGACTTGGACAAAAAAAGATTTGACTCCACTTCTATTCACTGGGAGACTTAGTTGTTGGATGGCCTTCACTCTCTCATGATCTATCTGAATTCCCTTCTTTGACACAAAATGTCCTAGCAATTTTCCTTCTTCAACAAAGAAGTCTAATTTTTTGGATTTAGGGATATCCCATGTTCCCTACATCTCTAAAGCATGGTAAGAAATTATTTAAAATGATCTTTTCTCCTCTTAAAGAAAATAGTCAGGTCATCAAGACAAACCACAATGATTTTGTCTCTCAAATCTTTAAAAGAGGAATTCATGGCTTGCTAAAATATGGTACCAACATTGATGAGATTGAAAGGCATTCTATTATAAGAAAACATGCCCTAGGGAGTTATGAATGTTGTTTTATGTTGATCTATCCCCACAACACTGATTTGGTTGTAACTCAAAAAATTCTCAAGCATTGACATCATTTATGATCCTACAACATTTTGAAGCAAATGCTCCATTATGGGAAGTGCATAGTTATCTTTGAAGCTAGCATAATTCAGGTTGCCAAAGTCTATAGATATCCTTATTTTTCCATTTTTCTTCCATACCAAGGCAATGTTGGCTACTCAGGTAGTGTGGTGGATGGGATAAATGATTCACACTTTGAACATCTTTTCTACCTCTTTGAAAATAGCTTCTAAAACTTTAGGGTTGTAACTTCTCAACTTTTGTCTGAAGATAACAGCCTCTAGTTTCAATGGGATAGAATGTCTATACTCTCCATTCCTAAAAAATTTCAAATCATCATAACTCCAGGAAAAAAAATCCTTAAAATAAGTTAATAATTATCTAAGTTTATCTTTTTCTCCTAAGGAACATGTTTTCCCAATAGTAATCCACTTCAAATCTTCAATACTTCCAATGTTGATCTTATCATATTCTCTAATTACTTCAAGATCTGGCCCCTTTGTTGGTATAAAACCTTCACTCTTTCATGAAAATATATTTCCCAAAGAGACTAACCCATGAGGGATTTTTTTTCCTTTTAACTAAACTATCTCTAATTCATTAGAGGGACCCAGGTGATCTTCACTTAGTACTTTCGAAGAGCCTTCAAAATAGGAATCAACAAAACATCCTACATAGGCCATGAATTATTCAATCTACTTATCATTATTAAAAACTTGCTAGTGATCTAAATAATTAGGTACACTAGGATGATAAACCATCTCAATCCTATATTATTTCTTATCAAATTCTAGATGTGAAAGAAGTAATGAAGCCAATACTACTAGAGAATCAGCTCTAGAAATTTTTCTTTAAGGGATTGATTTGATGTTGAATGCATCAAAAAATTGAATATTGTCCCATACTAAATTTTGATATTGCTTTAGCTGGTCATTTTTCATAGCATAAAGACATTGAACTTGTTTTACAATTAATTTAGCATCTCCTTTAATAGTGAGTGATTTTATTCCTTTCAACTTTTCTTCATGCAATCCTAAAAGAAGAGCATCATATTCTAAAGTATTATTGGTGTTAGGAAAATCTGATTTGAAAGAATGTATCAACATATCTCATTTAGGGAAATCAGGACAACCTTGGCTCCTAATCTAGAACTAGAGAAACTTCCATCAAACTCCATGTTCACATTTATTCCTCCTCCAACTGGCCTATTTCCTCTTTAGACTAAATGAATTAATTACCAAATTAGCATCCTTGATACAAAATGTGGGATTTTGGATCATCAAAAGGAAACATTGTGTATTTATTTTTCTCTTCAAGGATTAATTGGACCTTCTTGTTATCAACGAGGATAATAGCTTTAGACCAATCCATCTTTATCTCGATACCCATATCTCTGTAAAATTTTTGACTGAGTAACATCCCATAACTCATTCGTATCTTAGTCAATAAAATGGTTAGTTTTAGCCTTTTGTTAGGGTATGCCACCAACACTGCTTGTGCATCTTTCACCTAACCTATCAAAGGTACCTATTTACCATCCATAAAATAGAATTTCCCATAATTCTTGTTAATAATCAGTCCTAAGGCTTTGGCAACAGAGGAAGGCATTATATTATTAGATGCACTAGAATCAATGATGCAATTACTGAGTTTCCTTCCATTGAGTAACAGAGAAATATAAAAAGGATTGGGTTTTCTATCTTGATTTTCTGTCTCAAGGATCATCAAACTCTCAAGATCTACAATTTTTTCTAGGGTGTGCATTTGTTGGGACAAGTGTCTTGGAAGAACTAGAGGTTTCTCTAATGAGTTGTGAATTATTACATGGTTCACCTTTAATAAACTCCACTAGTCTATCTAATTCCTTAGGATTTGATTTTAAGTAATCAACAGTAGATATAGTAATAGTAGAAGATTTACAAAACTGAACCATATCAAAGGAAGTAGAAGAACTTGAATTTACAATACTTTTTCTATGGGGAACATTTTTAGTACCTTTGGGGGGATCTTTGATAGGGAAAGATGAATATTTCATTTTTGTACCTTGTGAACTCAAGCCTATGCTAGGAGTGAATTTGGATGCCCTTTAACATCTTGTTAATATAGAACATGAAGGATCATTTTTGGTTAGCAAAACATCTCCACTTTAATCCAAATTAGACTCATACTCTAGAAAGAATGTTTATAAGGTACTTGTTTTAGGTGGATCTGATTCTACTTCAATAACAATTTCATGATGACCTTCTGTCTCTTTCATTTGAAAATGCCTCAACCAATATGTACATGTTTCACCATCCTAATCTGTAGTAAGATGAAAAGAACACATTACCTCCTTATCAGGAGGGGCTTCAATCTTAATTTATTCCATAGACTAGGTAGCTAATAAGCACCTCTTCCTTGTTGTGCAGGGAAACTATTCTATCTAGGTTGATTCTAATATTGGTTTGGATAAATATTGGGTCTACCCTATTGTGTCTTCAGGGTGATAACATCATTAACTAACATCTAGACTATGTGATCTATACTTCTAGAGGCCTAAGGATTCAAAGTTTGAACATCCCTTCTCCATTTTCCTGTGATTATAAAGTCATCTTCTAATTCAATGGCTAATCTTTTGGTAGTAACCAAATCAACCAGTACATTCTTTCTCATGTGAAAAGAGATTTCAAGGGGCATTTCTCCCACAAATAATCCCTTCTAATTTTCAGCATTGGGTCTTGAAGCTATGAGAATTCTTTCTAAAATGTTTTATATTTAGCCATGAATTCTCTCATACGCTCGTACATTTCTTTCTTAAGTTGAGACAATTGAATAAGTAGAGAGTTTCTATCACTAGGACTTTGAAATGTACTTCAAATGCATGGAACATTGTATCCCAATTGGTTCTAGAAGCATTAGGGAGGTGGTTAAACCAATCACAAGAAATGTCAATAAACATTTAGACGAAGATTCAAACAATGACATCTTTAGTAGGTACATCTATAGTTTCACAAGCTGTTGTTGGAAATCTGATTGAAAAGATCATTGTAAGAATAAGATTGATTATAAAAGAGGGAGATTGTTGCAAAGAAAGAAGATTGTTATTAAAGAATGTTTTCAATCATTTTTTTTTCATTGATGTCAAACCTACTATTTGTTGGAATGAAATTTTTTTATAAGATCCAAGTACTATCACTTAGTTGATTGATGAAGAGGATTTAATCAACAAGATGTAACAAGAGCACCTAAGGGAAAGGTTGAGTTATGATTTTGTAATGAAGTACAAGGATCAATTAAGACAATGGTTAAATTGAAGATAAAAAGGTTGGTCACACTTAGAAAAATTGGAGGAATAAGTTATAACAATGTTGACTACAAAGCTTAACTAAGTTCATTAGTGAGTGTTGAGCAAGCTAGTTCAAGCTGAGAAAATTTTCAATTAGTGCCAAGCAAATGAAAAATCTAGTATGTGCCGAGTAATATAGAAGGAGCCAAGCTTGTTTAGGTGTCAAAAAAAGTAATAGGTGTCGAGCATCAGAAAAACTTATGGATGCCAAGTGAATCCATAGTAGGTGTTGAGCATTAGTAAAATGTAGTTGATGCCGAGTAACACAGTATGTGTTGAGCACCAACATTTCAATAGTGCCAAGCTGCTACATTATTTGAAAAGTCAAATATTTTCCAAATCTAAGCCAACAAAATTTGTTACCTTTAATTTTGTGAACTAGTAGGAGGATAAGGATGATGGGCTAGTGGCACAAAATTCTATGTAAACCATTTTTGAGTGAATTCAAGAGGATTCTTCATGATGTTTCTATAAGAAATAAGATATAGGTTAGATTTAATGAATTCTATGTAATCCATTTGAACTAAAATTAAAGGAGGGAAGAATCAAGTTGGAAAAGCAATTCCAAACTTCTATTTAAGGAGTAGTGGGCCAAGAAGCAAGAGTTGCTAGAGTGACAAATTATGAAGTGGTTGAAGGGTGTCAAGAAGAAGACATCTGGAGGAGAAGGAAGAATAGAGCACAGAGACTCTACTTCAATAAGTGGTCAAAAGAAAGATTGTACTGATACATCAAGCACAAAGACTCAAGGAGACAAAGCTTGAAAGGAGAACAAGCTGTCAGAGCTATAGAGACTAAAAGCCAGGCAATGTGAAGAGCTGAATGGTGATATGAAATTTGTAAGATAAGTTGTGAATTGTAATCAAGTCAAAACCCCTTATTGTTACTCTCTAGAAATTGTATCAGTTAGGGTAAAATCCTATGGACTTAAGTTGGTTTAATAGCCATTTGTAAATCTTTTAACAGGGTGGCATTCCAATTAAATATTCTAAAGTCCTCTAACTAGGTCCACTTCTAATAGGGTGGTTAAATCCTTTAACCAAGTCACATTTAACAGTGTGTTGTAGCCTTTAACAAGGTAGGCTTTTCACAAGGCATCACTTCAGAAGAGTGAGAATTGAGTAGCATGTTACTGGTATTTTTTCCCAAATTGGGTTTCCACATAAATCACTATATTATGTGTTGATATTTTCATGTGTGATTCTTGCATGTTGATTTACAGTAACTTGCTAAGTAGGAAAGTTTAAGCTTGGATGAATGAACAGTTTTGAAAGGCTCACTTTACTTGATGAAAAAGTTTTAATTGGTCATTTGGACCTTGAATAACTAATTCACCCCCCCCCCCCCCCCCCCCCACTCTCAATTATTCTAAAACATTTCTAACACTTGGTATCAAAGCCATCTACTAATTTAGTTTAAAGGTACTAGAAGTAGAAAATCAAGATGTCCAAGAGAGAAGTTCCCAAGCTCAACAAAGATAACTTCATTGCATGGAAAAGTCTAATGAAACTGCACCTTGGATCAATAGGTGATTATTCAAAAACCTCAATTAGAGTGGAACATGTAGATCCAACTGGACCCCTCTCTCTAGATGATTTGAACAAAAGGAAGGAGCATAATCAGGCAATGTTAGAGATTTCCTCTACACTCAGTTATGCTGAATTTGATGACATCAAAGGATGTGATACTACATTCAAGATGTGGAAAGCCTTGTCAAATATCTATGGACCAGATCAGAATGTTCAAAGAGAAAAGAAAGAAAGCCTCAGAGGAAAGTTTGATGACATGAAAATGGAAGAAGGTGAGAATGTTGCGCAATATGCATCTAGAATGAAAGAAGTGGTAAGTGCAATAAGAATTTTAGGTGGTCATTTGGAAGATGATTTTTTCAATATAAAATATTTAAGAATTTTTCTCCCCATCTATGCTATTAGAGTTTCAGCTATTCAAGAACTAAGGTGCATACCAGGAAACACACTAACCTTTGAAGAAATAGTAGGAAGACTTACTACCTTTGAGTTGTGATAACTACAAACCTGAGAATCTTGAATCTACTTTCAATGCTAAGCTATCATTGAAAGATACTAATGAGGTGAAATCAAAGAAAAAGAGTAGAAAAGGAAAACATGCATCCAGTGATAATAGCATAGATGAAGAAGATGTGGAATAGTTGGAAGCATTACTGGCAAGAAGATTCCACTAAGGCAAAGGTAAATTCAAAGGTAAGCTCCCTATAATTTATTTTAATTGCAATGAAGTAGGATATATTGCTACAAGGTGTACGTAGAAGAAGAACTAAAAATAAGGAAACAAGTACAAGAACAAAAGAGAGGAAGATAGTAGAGATTACAAGGACAAAGGAAAAAGATGCTACATTGTTAAAGAAGATTCTAATGAGAATGATGATGAAGTAGTCTATGTAGCCATGAAGGATGAATCAAATCAAGATGAAGCAATAGCACTAGTAACCTATGTGAACAAAAATGACAAGTGGATCATAGATAGTGGATGCTCACATCACATGACAAGAGACAAAAGTAAGTTTATTACCTTTACCTAATATGATGGAAATAGTGTTAAATTTGAAAATGATGCTCCATGTCAAATCAAAGGAAAAGGTTCTATTAAACTTATAGAGAAAATTTCATTTGAATTATAATGCATATTATGTTGAAGGACTAAACTACAATTTGTTAAGTGTATCACAGTTAGACAATATAGGTTGCAAAGTAGAATTTGGAAACAAAACTGCCAAAATCTATGATATTGATAGAAATCTGATAGGAAAAGGTGAACAAACTAGGGGTAATCTATTTTAACTAGATATGGAAGATACGACATGTCTTATTGTTAGATTTGATGATGTTTCGTTATGGCATAAAATATTGTCATGTTAACTTTGACAATCTGATTAGCATTAGCAAAAGGAAGAAAGTCAGAGGATTGCCTAAGCTAAAGAAACCTGAAAATATAATGTGCAAACAATGTCAACTAGGGAAGATGACCAAGCCAAGCTTCAAAAGAAAAACCTACACTTCTAAAGAAGTACTAGAACTAGTTCATATAGACTTATGTGGCCCAATAGAAGTGCAAAGCTACCTACAAGATTGATACATAATGCTATTTGTAGATTACTATTCTAGGATGATGACTCCCATGTTCTTAAAGAAAAAATCTGATGTATTTTAAATGTTTAAGTGGTATTTGGCTAGGGTTGAGAAAGAAATAGGAAAGAGTCTAAAGTGCCTTAGATTAGACAGAGGAGAGTTTACATCAAAAGAATTTGAGATATTTTGCAATGATAAAGATACCAAAAGGAAAACATCAGCACCAAGAACTCCAACATAGAATGAGATTGCAGAAAGAAGGAATAGATCAATAATAGACTATACCAGAACATTGATGATGGAGAAAATTGTTGCTCTAAAGTATTGGGGAGAAGCTATAAGTACTATTGTTTACACCCTTAATCAAGTTCATGTCAAGAAAGGAACAAATGCAACACCTTTTGAATTATGGTATGGTCACTCACCTAATGTAAAACATTTTAAAGTATTTTGTTTTAAATACTATATTCTTAAAGATACTAGAAATGGAAAGTTTGATGCAAAGAGTTATGAAGGCATATTCCTTGGATACTCCACTAGAAGTAAAGCATATAAGTGTTTGAATACTAACACTAACAATATTGTGGAGAGTGCAAATATAAATTTTGATGAGCATAAAGAAGTCCAAGTTGATGAATCCAAGAAATCAAAATATTATACATCATTTATATACTTCTATGAAGGAATACCAATTGAAGATGATGTTGCCAATCAAGTTGGGAATCAGCAAAAAAAATTAGTATTAGTTGAGTCATAGCCAGTAAATGTCAAGCTACATTCAAAAGCTGAGTTGAAAAATGAAGAAAATGCACATTCTAATTCTTAAATTGGTACACATGAAAGAGATGGTGAAATACTAGAAGGAGAAGTGCTAAGTGACTCTAAAGCTGAAGTACCAAACATGGAAAGAAGGACAACACCAAGACTAGCCAAGTATGTGAGAAGACATCACCCTATAGAAAAAATCATTGGTGACAAGGATGCAAGACCAATGACAAGGAATAGACTAAAGTATGAATCATGTCTACTAAGCAAGATTGAACCTAAAACAGTGAAAGATGCATTACAAGATGATAATTGGCATAAATCTATGGAAGAGGAGATAGATTAGATTGAGAAGAACAACACTTGGACCTTAGTTCCTAGACCAACTAATAAAAATGTAATTGGTACCAAATGGGTCTTTAGGAAAAAATTTGATGAGAATGGTTACATAACAAGAAACAAGGCCAGACTAGTCTGCAAATGCTATGCACAAGAAGAAGGACTAGACTATGGGGAAACATTTGCCCCTATTGCAAGAATGAAAGGAGTAAGAACACTATTTGCATATGTTGCTTACAAAGGTTTCAAAGTCTACCAAATGGATGTGAAGTCTACTTTTTTGAATGGCATAAGTCTATATAGAACAACCAAAGGGATTTTTTGATGACATCAAGGATATGGTTTGCAAATCGCATAAAGCACTCTATGGTTTGAAGCAAGCACCTAGAGCATGGTATGAGAGACTACATAAATACCTTCTGAGGATAGAATTTGAAATAAAAGATGAAAAATACAACCTGTATATCAAGGTAGAAAAATGTAAAGACATTTTGATATCTAAAATCTTTTTTGATGGTATAATATTTGAAGGAAAATATATTCTATGCAAAGATTTTTTTGATCAAATGAAACATGAGTTTGAGATGTCAATGTTTGGAGAAATCAAATTTTTTGTTGGATTGAAAGTATATCAATTGAAGCATGGCATATTTGTGACCCAATCAAAATATATCAAGGAGATACTCAAGACATTTGGATTAGAAGACTCAAAACTAGTCAACACACCAATGGTAATAGGATATAATTTATCTAAGAATGATGAGTAAGTTGAAGTGAATCAGGCAATGTATAGATCAATGATTGGAAAATTGTAGTATGTTGTACATAGTAAACTAGACATTGCATTAGCTATTGGAATAGTGGCAAGATTTTTTGCTAATCCAAGAGAAAATCATCTGATGGCAATAAATAGAATACTGAGGCACCTAAAAGGAACTAATGACTTTGGTTTGGACTACAAGAAATGTAAAAATTTTGAGTTGAGAGACTACACTAATGTAGATTGGGGAGCTAATATTGGTGACAAAAAAAGTATTAGTGGAGGAGAACTTTTCTTAAGGAAAAGACTGATTGCTTGGACCAACAAAAAATAAAGTTGTACCTCATAGTCCATAGTAGAAGTTGAATATGTTGTTTCTGCTATCAACTGCACTAATATTGTATGGGTCGAACATCTATTGCAAGGTATGAAGGAAGATGTAACTAAACCTATGATACTTTATTGTGATAATACAAGTCCCATCAGCATATTAAAGAATATCGTAATGCATGCCAAAATAAAGCATATTACAATCAAGTATCACTATGTAAGAGGATTGGTGGAAGAGAAACAAGTAAGGATGGAATATGTTAGTTTAAAGGAATAGATTGCTAAAATCTTTACTAAAAGCACTACCTAAAGATGCTTTTGAGTATCTTAGAGCTAAGTTAGGGGTGATACCCCTAGCCAAGGCTACTTGAGATTAAGCAAGACTGCCCTACATCAAATGAGTTGATTGATGGCATATTACAAATTGATGCAGAGGATATTTACTTTAGGATCATGCCTGAAGTAATCAAAATGTTGAAGTTCCAAATCAGTCACAAGAAAGGTGAAAAAGGGAGAAATTGGAGTACTTGCAAATGCTACACTTCCATATTAAGATGTTGAAATAGTATGTCTTTGGCATTTTTGTCAAAGAGGGAGAAGAATGAAGAAATTGATCAATAGCATTCAATTGGATAGAGGAAGAAGCAGCTAAAGTAGCTGATACCAGAATAGCAAAAGATGATTAAAGCATATAGAGGGAGAAATAATGTAAGAGGAAGCCAATGAACAGTGTTCATATATGCAAAAGGAAATAGTAGCGTAGAGGGAGATATCAGGAATCAATCAAAGAAGATAGTTTATCAATAAAAGAATTCAAAGGGATTCATAAGTGAACTTATGCTGCTAGAATATAGTTTTATTTTTGGCATTTAATTTATTGTTTTAACCTAGTTAGCATTTTTTTAACTTGGTTGATCAGTTTGGTTTTCCATTAATGCCAAAGAGGGAGATTGTTGGAAATTTGATTGAAAAGATCATTGTGAGAAGAAGATTGATTATCAAAGAGGGAGATTGGTGCAAAGAAGGAAGATTTTTGTTAAAGAATGTTTTTTATCATTGTTTTATCATTGATTTCAAAACTACTATTTTCTGGAATGACAATTGCTTATAAGATCCAAGTACTATCACTTAGTTGATTGATGAAGAGGATTTAATCAACAAGATGTAACAAGAGCACCTAAGGGAAAGGTTGAGTTATGATTTTGTAATGAAGTACAAGGATCAATTAAGATAATGGTTAAATGATGTATTGATAACATACTTGAAGATACAAAGGTTGGTTATACTTATAAATGTTGGAGGAATAAGTTGTAACAAGGTTGACTACAAAGCTTAATTAAGTTCATCACTGAGTACCGAGCAAGCTAGTTTAAGCTAAGAAATTTTTTAGTTACTATCGAGAAAATGAAAAATCTAGTATGTGCCAAGTAATATAGAAGGAGTCGAGCATATTTACATGCTAAGAAAAGTAACAAGTGCTGAGCATAAAAAAACTTAGTGGATGCCGAGTGAATCCACAATAGGTGTTGAGCATCAGTAAAATGTAGTTGATGCTAAGTAATACTGTATGTATTGAGCACTAGAATTTCAATAGTGTTGAGCTGCTACATTATTTGAAAATTCAAAGATTTGCCAGATTTGAGCCAACAAAATTTGTTACCTTGAATTTTCTTAACTAGTTGGAGGATAAGGATGATGAGTTGGTGGCACAAAATTCTATGTAAACCATTTTTTAGCAAATTCAAGAGGATTCTTTATGATGTTTCTAGAAGAAACAAGATATGGGTTAGATTCAATGAATCCTGCCTAATCCATTCAAACTAAAATTAAAGGAGGGAAGAATCGAGTGGGAAAAGCAATTCTAGACTTCTATTTAAGGAGTCATAGGCCAAGAAGCAAGAGTTTTTGGAGTGCCAAATTATGAAGTGGTTAAAGGGTATCAAGAAGAAGATATCAAGAGGAGAAGGAAGAATAGAGCACAGAGACTCTACTTTGATAAGTGGTCAGAAGGAAGATTGCACTAGTACATCAAGCATGAAGACTCAAGGAGACAAAGCTTGAAAGGAAAACAAGTTGTCAAAGCCGTAGAGACTGAAAGCTAGGCAATGTGAAGAGCTAAATGGTGATCTAAAATCTACAAGATAAGTTATGAATTGTAATTAGGTCAAAACCTCTTATTGTTACTCTCTAGAAATTGTATTAGTTAGGGTAAAATCCTATGGACTTAGGTTGGTTTAATAGCCATTTGTAAATCCTTTAACAAGGTGGCATTCCAAGTGAATGTTCTAAAGTCCTCTAACCAGGCCCACTTCTAATAGGGTGGTTAAATCCTTTAACGAAGTCACATTTAATAGTTTTTTGTAGCCTTTAATAGGGTAGGCCTTTCATAGGGCATCACTTCAAAAGAGTGAGAATTGAGTAGTATTTTACTGGTGGGTTTTCTATAATTGGGTTTCTATGTAAAATCATTGTGTTATGTGTTGATGTTTTCATGTGTAATGCTTACATGTTGATTTACAGTAACTTGCTAAGTAGGAAAGTTTAAGCTTGGATGAATGAACAGTTTTGAAAGGCTCACTTTACTTGATGAAAAAGTTTTAATTTGACATTTGGACCTTGAATAACTGATTCACCCCACCTCTCAGTTATTCTAAAGCATTTCTAATAGCTGCCTTGAAAGAGCTTAAATGATCTTCGACTAGAATTTTACCATCTCCACTAAATTTCAGAAAGATATCTTTAGCTCCCTTGGGCAAGGCTTCAAGGCTCACTCCAAGTTTGAGAGGTCCATTTTGTTGGCCCCAAAAAGCCATAACTAGAAGGATGATATTTAGAGGTTGGATATGTAAAACAAAGGAGGTAATAGTAGCAAGGATATCAAGAGCTTGTAGAACCTAGGAAGGTTGTGCTAGTGGTGGAGATGCAAGCCTACTAATTGACTGAACTTTGTTCTTTCTTTTATGAGTGTGATCGAGTTTTAAATCAATCAACCTTAAAGCTTCAAAGTCATTATTAGTGAAACCTCTCTTTGTAT
Source organism: Cupressus sempervirens (assembly GCA_028749045.1). NCBI lineage: Eukaryota > Viridiplantae > Streptophyta > Pinopsida > Cupressales > Cupressaceae > Cupressus > Cupressus sempervirens. Next base: position 677,451,448 of record CM053786.1, on the reverse strand, counting down.
TTACTCTTGTGAATCTTTTTTTAGCTAGCTTTCTTGGCTTTCTTATTTATTTTCTCACTAGCCCTTGAGCCAATCTATCCACTACAATAGATTCTTGAATCACATGGACTCCTCTTAGTTGTTTGTCAATTTCCTCCTCTCTTTCTAGGGTTTTGGCTACTTGTAAGTATTGTTGATTGTTTTTCCTTTCTCTCCAAACCACTGCATCCAAATTGGATATGATATATTCTTGGGTGTCATTAAAGCCAATATTGGATTGAAGAATGGGAAAGATATCATAATGTGGGAGTACCATATTGGAGCATAATATCAACTTTTTAAATAGTGAAATACTAGATCTTCTCTAATTGATTCCCAATAGAATCACCAAAAATCTATTGGCATAAAGATTTGTCCTTTAACAGAAAGAAATAACTAAGAACTCTTATGCCCAACTTTGCAAGACAAATACAATTTTCCAATAGTTGAGGAATTTTAACTTTTTGTATTCCTCTTTGAATTTTGGTAAGGTTTAGCTTCCTTATTAGATATTCAGTCTAAGCTTTCTTCTAAATGGGATTACTTTTAACCAAAAATTAATAGGCTTCCCATTTATTCTTGGATAGAGGGATAATTAGAAAATAACAAAAAAAAATACAAGAAAGAATAAAACAAAGAGAATGCATAGTTTCTTTATCAATCATTTCTCAGAAAGATGCATAAAACAAAAGCTTATTCTAACATATCTACCATATACCATCCAACATCAGACAAAGATTTCAATAGTTCAACATCAATTCAATACTAAATCATCAATGAACTAATCTAAAGCACAGAATCTTTGAATAATTAGATCTTTTTCATTCCAAAAAGAACAATCATGTTCAAGTATAATTCTAGAAAGTTTAGAAAAGCATCTACATAACTATTAAAACCTAGATTTAAGTTCACAATATGATATCCATCAAAAATTTCCAACCCTTAGCACTACTGAGTTTTAGACTTAAATAAAAAGCTATTCGAGAATCTCCCTTAAAACATGATTCTTGGATAGTTAAAAGTAGTTATGAAAACCAACTAAAGGGTACATTGACCCAAAAATTAAATTTAAAAATAGAAACCAAACATCTTAAAAGTATTTGAAAGATAAAACTTAATCATCTACTGATTGGTCAAGTAGTTCTTCTTCCTCCTCATCTTTAGCATCACATTGTCTTCATGTCTTGAATGTGTTAATGAACTCGGTCATGGTAGTTGTATTTGGGCTCTTGATGCTCTGGAGTTAGTTTTTTCAGACATCCCTATCCAGCCTCATCTTATTCACAATATCTAAGTTACTAGGAAGTCATAGGGTGCACATGCCTAACATTATCTCACTCTTAGCCACCTTGGAGAAGTCAAACAATGTGAGATCAATTTTATCTTTCATAGAGTTCATGCATTCTTCATATTGTTTGATCATGATCTCCACATTGAAACCTCCATCTTTAAGAGGAGTAGGAAAGGTTGAGCCAATGGACTAGAAGTCCTTGTTTAAATTTTCAAGCAATGTTTTATTTTTCATATGACTGCATCCTAGAAATAGTACAACTATAATTAGATACCCTCCAAGCTATGTTCTTTCTTAAAACCTGAATCAACCTTGCATTGACAAGTTGTAGTGGGTTTTCCTTTAGAAACTTTTATGGCCCATAATCTTCTACCTCTACCAATTGAAATACCATTGCTGAGAATCTTTTAACTTCACCATTCTAAACTACTGACTAAATGCAAGATTCATCAAGTGTGACCCTAGCTAGAGATATAATATCATGCAGATTTTGCATGAGTTTAGAACTCTGATTTTTCACTAGCTAGGACAATCCAATTGAACATAGCTTCCATCATCATTATTCCCTTCTTCAGGTCACCCAATAATTGTTGATTTTTAGGGGCAATAAAATCAAAGGTAAGACATGTTTGGTCACCAGGAACCAAACTTTGGCCTTTCAATGAATTTATGTATTTGGCCATTGAATTTATCTTAGCTTTTAGTTTCTTCTTTTCAATCTAGTATTAGTTTCTTCTTTTCAATCTAGTATTTCTACGACTGGAACATAATTTTTTTGCTAGATGCTCTGCCCAATGTTCCTTTGTTTCAGTGTTCACCAACCCCAAATCTGTGCATGTGATTTCAAAATTTTTTAGATCCAATTCATCAATTCCCTCTTTTTGATTGTAGGTGGCCACTTCAGCTATACTCCTTCTCGTTGCACTATCAAAAGTTATTTTTTGTTGTGCTTTTAGTCCTTTTAGGTTTTGGGGCCATGTTGGTATATTTTATCATGATGTCATCAATAGGAAAAGAAATAGGAACTAAATTCCTCTTCCTATTTACTAAAACTATGAGCTAGTTAGGATTAGTAGCATCTTTTTGCAATTCAATACCTTTTTGAGGGGTGTTTATGACTTGTATCCTTGGAGGGGATGAACCCACTATCATCTAGACTCTTTGGTTGTTATCAATAAGTTCACCACCTAGGTCTTTATCTAGTTTGTTGTCTACTTGGATTACCTGGTGAAGTTTTACAAATACTGACATATTAGTTTTCTTGTTAGAATGGGCTTTCTATACAAGAGGTAGATTATCGATCTTCCTCTTAGAAATCCTTTATGACCTTTTGTTACTTGAAATTGTAAGACCAACATTAGAAACAAGGTCAATCTAGTCACTAGTATGTGTGTCCTTTTTCATTCTCAACCAAAACTTCATCTTTTTAATCACATTTTTTGTTCTTCCAGGAATATTATCCTCTTCTTTGGAGTTCCAATCTATGGAAACCATGTTAGAAACTATGGGTTCAATTTCTTGGGGGCTAGGATATCTGCTCTATCATCTTCTATGTCTATGATATCTATACCCAATTTCAAATCAAATAGGTGGACTTGTGCAATAGTGAACCTTGATGACTCTCTTCTTCTCACCTCCAACTCATCTGCACAACCTCCCAAAAATCTTCTACATTAGGGACATGTACAATCTTTGCATGAGTATCAAGTAGACTATAAATAATTATTGTGATGTCAAATTCTAATTTATCCTAATAAAAGCCAAATCCAAGCTTAACTAAGTTAGATCTTATACACATTGCATCTTCCATGCTTCTGCATGTCAATTTTCCTAAATGGAAAAATAATATGATGAGCTTCTTCATCCAAGAATTTGTTTATCATACTAATTAATTGCTAAGCCACATGTACTAGGACAAATAAATCAAGAGAAAACCCAAGAAGATGTATAGGCTCTTTCTCAAAACTCCCTACCCTCAAATAAGTGAATTTAGGGAATCGAATGTACAAGCTACCAAAATATTGAATTAGCTTTTGAGACTTAGGGGACAATCTATTGGTGCAAGGGGCTTTTCAATTCAAAACACAACTTTCTAAAAAAGGCATCATGGACCTTCTAAAATCTTCCAAAGTTTTATCCTTATGCAACATGGGGCAATAATTATATATGGTAATTTTCTCAGTCCAGGGTTCATGTGATAAATGTTGTAAATCTAGAATGCTAGCTAGTATATGCATCAAATAAGATGACATAAAAAAGTTCTTTTTTCAAATTTAGAGTACCCTTCAACTAATTTTTGAGAAACCTAGCTATTAATTCTACCCAGTCTGGCAATTGTGAGCCCTTTAACACAATTTAAATATAAAAATACATCCATTCTTCAAAGACAGAGACATTAGAAGACCCACAAATTCTATGCAGGTAGAACCATTATGTCCTAGACCTGAGTGGTCCTTTGGATTTTCTTCAAGGTTTTGGGTAACCTAAAAGCACCTTTGTAGAAGGACTCAGTCTAGCTCTTTGCTATGGTTTTCCTATAGAAATTTTCTTGTTTTGAAAATATAATTTTAGACAATGTAGGAGTTTGGTCAGAAAATTTCTACTCTTCTAGGTGAAATAATCTAGATATGGTTTCCCTATTGACACTCAGCAACACGCTTCCATCCTTCTTAAATATATTTCCCCTAGAAACATTATACATATGAATGCACTCTTGAATTAGCTATGGACAAGGGTAGGCTGGTGGGAAAGTAGAGGCCATGAGGAGGCTAGTATCCAATACTTTAGTGAAAAAAGGTTTAGCAAGTCTTTCACACAATCTCTCTGCAACACCCCCAAAATAAATCCCTAATAGGTTTATGTCAAATACTATAGGTGGTTTACATTGCAAACTAAAATTATTCCATAGTAAGTGAAATGTAAACTTCATGATTTAGGAATTTTACTCATATTTCAAAACAAAAAAACAACCACAAATATGCTTCACTTAACAAGCGAGAGAAAAATAGCTAGAGAGCATAAGGGTTACTTGAAGAGCGATGACCATTATAGATATGGAAGAAGACTTGCTCTCTCTAATTTTCCTATGACTGATTATTTCAGACAAGAAAAGAAACTTTGTTTTTTTAAAGGTAAATCCTTCTTTATATGCATCTCAAAAATAGGGAATGGTTATTAATTATGTGGAGGACATAATTAATATTGGCATGCTATGAGGGTAAGGTGACAGGACAAACTAGTGACTAACTTTAAACATGAAACAAGTACTTCAAATGATTACTTGTAGTGCCTCTCCCATTTGACTTTTGTAAGTCATCCTGATGGATGTAAGCTTGATGATCTTTTGTTGTGATGGGATCATGATTGTGACCCTGAGTGGTCTACACCGTTGAGGTGTTTGGGTTTATGTTTCTGTATCAGCTGCTTTGTTTATGATTTTGACTGATCTTTGAGATTATGATGTGATTTTTGGTTCACTAAGGTTTGTGCCAGTGGTTACCAAGATCGATGTGGTATCATGAGGTTGTTCTATGATTACCCTAAGATGTGTGCAGAGATTGCACTATGTTCTTTTACCATGCTACACTGGACTAGGTTCCTGTAGCAGTGGTTAGTCATGTTTATGACTGTGTTTGCTTATGTGTTTTTAATGCCTTTTTAATGCAGAGTAATCAATCATTATTAAATTCTTAAGTAATTAGAATGGATTGTTCTTGTTGGATTATTTGGTTATGTGCTGCGGACACTTACCTTGTTTTATTTTGATCTGAGAGATATCTGTTCTTATGTGATGTTTTACATTTGAGATGACCTGAGGGTCAAATGTTACTCCTTGATTCTAGTATCATAGATATTAGACTACTATGTTGTTCAGTTAATCATATTGCATGATGATGCCATTTTGAGATGACAGTGTGTTTTATGTTGATATCTGGTTATCTGGTATTTGGACATACCTCTAATTTTGTTATGTGATGGATTTAATGCTATGGTTATTTACTTCATTCCTACGTTGCTATGCCTTTTGCAAATGTGAGTGATGTAAACAGATTATTTTTAATATAATTAAATAAATGGTTAAATTAGGTGATTTAATGCATTTATTGCTTCAGTAATGTTATTATATGCAATTGCACTTGATCGTGTTGTTTAGTGTGCAGGATGTATATCCCTGGCAGTGGCACATGGAGTTAGTGATTCAGCCTTTCATACGTTACAAATGTCGTCCTTATATCGTCGATGTATCCTTTATTAAAATGTTTAATTTAAACCTTTCGGTGATTATTAAATCTAAACTCATTTGCATTATGTGATTAGACCAGTAAGCGTGTCTGTACATTTAGAGTTCTGCTTTGTCACGAAAGTTATTTAGGAGATTTATGTGTTTTTGGGTTTTCGAGCTTTTTAATTGATTTATTTTAATTTCTGGCAATTTTTCCATAGCTGAATTCCTATTTATAGGAATAGCCTGTTTTCATTTGGGTCAATTTAGGGTTTAACTAGATTGGTTGGTTAAATGCCCTAATTGATTATTCACCCGAAAAGTGAATAAGTATCCAAAGAGGAATTTAATTCCTCACTTCTCACTTTCAAATTGGAAAGTTGGAGAGTAAAACCCAAAATCCTCTTCATGAGGATTTACTGTTTTGTTCGTTGTGGGAGCTATGGGCGTGGGATCGTCGCGAGGTTGAGCTCGTTGGATCCAGCTTGGGGAAACCTTGGATTGCCACGATTTTCAGCCACTTCTGTGGGCATTTCATTTTTTGGTTCAGTTTTCCATTTTTCCCTTTTGGCTATGAGGTAGGGCTTTCTTGTTTTATTGTTTCTGCTCCGTTTCTGCTTCTATTTTTGGTAGCCATTTGTTCAAAGGCTGAGAACTAGTGTTCACCTCCATTTCTGTATGCTAGTTCTACCCAATTGGGCAGGTATGAACATTTCCCTATTTTTTGGGATGAGGGTTTGGGATTTTACACCGTTGTGCTGGCCATTTTTGCATATGGTGTCCGATTCCATTTATTTTTGGATTTTTGGGGTTTTTGAACCCAAAGGCCAAATGGGTTTTAATTTTGAAGTTTTCCAAATTTTTGGGGTTTTTACCTCGTTTTGCATGCCGCCATGTTTTCTCGAGTTTTCTTGGCACAATGTGGGTCGTGGACCTTGATGATCCGTTTGGATATCAGTCAGACCACTTTTACACTTTTATGTTGCATTGGGATGCATGTTGCATCCGTACTCCCAACGTTGTGTTCGGTTGAGTGATTTTATACTTGTTATGATTTCTTTTGGACCTTTGGTTTTGTTCGTGAACGCTAGGATTCGTGTAGAAATTATACTCTTGGATTGAGGCCGGTTGAGTGAGATCATGATGTTTGGTCTTGTTGCATCATTGGGATTCATGTAGAATCCATAATCTCAGATTGAGGCCGATTGAGTGATTTAATGATGTATGGTTTTATTGGCTTTGGGATTCGTGTAGAATCCATCCTTCCCGTGTTGCTTTCAGTTGGGTGTTTTCTTTGCATTGTGTTCTCATTCCTATCCTTATGTTATGATCTTTGTGATGGTGGTGCACCACACACGAGTACGGGCGCGTACATTTGTTGGGTGACTTGCGAGGTTCGATCTTCCGTGGATTTTCTAGAAGTTATGATCATTGGGGTTGGGATGGAAGTATGCATGCCCACGGGCACTTGTCATAGGATGAGCATGGGTAGGGTAGGGTAGCATATGGAGGGGGCTTCTACCTCGTAGCCTGGTGATCTTTGTGCCCAGAGGGTTGGCAAAGGAAGCTTTAATTAAGTGATAATTAAATAAAATGTGTGAGTGGTAATAAAACTTAAGATAATAAAATATTTGGGGTGCAAGAGCCTTTCTGTTGAGGGATGTTGAATCTACACAAGTCCTAGCTTGGGCTTTTTGATGCCAAGTGACTCTCCATGATGTTAGTCCCTACATAGTAGCCTATTGAGTGTCTGACCAGGACCTGTACTCCTTGCATTGTCTTAGGTTCTTGGTTAAGCCATCATGCTGTCTGGCATGAGTGTTAGCCATGGATGTTGTGATTTTTGTGTATTTGTGGTTGGATCTTTATCTCCATCAGCATGGTGAGTGCGGACCTATGGGTGCCATGTGGTTGGGAGGCATAGCTACCTTCACCACTGCTAGGGATCAGTGTACAGAGATGATCTTTTGTCCTAGTGCGACCGTTGCTGGATGTCTTCACTTAGTACGTTGGGTTTCAGCGTATGCTTTCTTGTGATTTATGCTTTCATTTGGATGCTTGTATATCATGTTTAAATGATGTTATTTTATTTGGCGCATTCCCTTATTATGATGTTTAGCATAGGATTAGATGATGTGATTTGCTTTAGTAGTATATTTGTTGCTTACTGTTGTTTAGCATGTGATAGGTGATGTTATCTACTGTAGGATTATCTTATGCGTTATCACTAGCATGTTAGATTTTCTTATGCTTTTATTATGCATGTTTTAGTAGTGACATCCCTATTACGAAAGTACTGACGATTTGGTCGGTGTCTTGGGATGTTACACGCAGGGGATGGCTAGGATCCACGATGGTCTTATGATGCTATTGACGGTTGGGAGGAACCGCGTACTTAGTTTGGCTATTTTGTTCCTGAGATGTATTTATGTACATTGCGATGTTGCTTTTGTTCTCTGTGATGTTTATATTCAGTGTGTTCTTTGCTGCTGTAGTTTAGATAGTTTGATGTTCTTCTTTCTGTGTTGTTCTTGCACTGGAGTGTTCATTCCTCAAACCTTTGTGGATCCGGTACTCCCTGGTGTGGAGGTTCTTTGCTCTAATTTTGGTCCTTTTTTCTTCTGGGAGTGTTTTCATGTTTCTATGCGCGACATTTGTTCAGCATGGTGCGACACTTTAAAAAGTATCGCACGCCCATGCAAACTATGTCGTACGACACTATAAAGTATTGCATGCCTTCTTGAGAAATGTTGTACGACACTGGAAGAGTGTCGCACGCCTTCTTGAGAAATGTCATACAATGCTAAAAAGTGTCGCATGCCTTCTTGAGAATTGTTGTACGACACTGGAAGAGTGTTGCACGCCTTAAGGAGAAGTATCGCCCTCCCTTAGTAAAAATTGTTGCACGATTTTTGTGAAAAACCTGCGCATGCCATTAGCGAGCACTTTTCTTCATGATTCGATCTTTTTGAGAGTGGTTTTGGATACCCTTTTGGGCATTCTTCAACCCTATGCTTTTGTATTTTGAATTCTGTCGGTTTCTCTTGAAATCGAGTTTTTGTGTTTCTATTTTAGTTTCTTGGGGTTTAAAATATATCGTTTAAGTATAAGTTGACGTATATTTAATTTCTTATACTTATATTATATTTTAATATATGCAAAAAAAATTTTGAGATAGGTTTCAGACCTCTTGGAGATAAGTTATGGATTCTAAGAAATTTTAGGGCTTCAAAAATCCAGACTTAGCGAATTTTCAGGGCTTCAAGATTTCAAGCTTAGCCAAATTTTAGGATTCTACTTTTTACCCCAGCTTGGTGTTTTGTTGATGAGTGGTCATTTCTTGTGACCTCATCTTGTTGTGGTGGTTTTTGGCCTTTGTTTGGGTGTGTCAGTTAGGTAGTGGTGTTCGAAGGTTCGTTGGTTGCCGGGATTGTGTTGAAGTCTTCCGTTGCGATCTTTGTGATCCCTGTATGATGTTGTCTTGTGCATTCATACTTGTAAAATATATATATATATATATATATATATATATATATATATATATATCTTGGCTTGATTTGAATTCTTGTTTCCAAGGATCTCCAAGCAGAGCATTACATCTGGTATCAGAGCCCATGTTCAAACATTGGGATCTCTGTGTTTATGTTGCCCTTGTAGTTGTTGTTGTGTTGGTTGAGTGCGAGTGTCTTGGTGAGAACTCATGATCTTTGTTGCTTTGGTATCTACTCATGATGGACTTGCTTGTCTAGTAGATGCAACTAGAGCAGTGTGTGGAGAAGGAAGTGAGTCTTCCTAGCCTTGTAGGTGGGATTGATGTGCCTTGGTTGGTTGCTTGCTTGTGTGACCCTTTTTGGATGGAACCACTGATTGGTGTCCATGTGTTGGCTTGTGTGCCTCTTTTTGTTTCTCCTTGTGGATTAGGTGCATTGTTTCCCTATTTTCTCCTAATTGTAAGTAAATAGATGAATCTTATTTGTGCTTCTTTATTTTGTTGTTATAATGATGAAATGGTTCCTTTCATTGAAAATGAGTGTTTATTGTGAATCATTGCAAAGTAATAGGTTTACATTATATCCTTGGGTAATGACTTAAGTCCCCAATCTAATTACTTCTTAAGCTTATGGAAATTTGTATTAGATGGATGAATATCTCAATGTTGCATTGCATGGAAATTATTATTGTCTGCATATGCATGAGATTACTGATGGTATACTGTTTGATGTGTGTGAGTGTGTTCTCTAACATTGCTGGGATGATGTATTCCTTAGCATTGCGTGGTGATTTATCCCTCTGGTGTGACTGTCCTCAGTCATCACCTGTAATGTGATTTGTTTGATGCCTTATTTTATTTGGATGGAGGTACTTTCCTCATGTTGTTGGGCTAGCATTGGTTTTTAGTATTTTCCTCTCTTGGAGTAGTCATGAAATTTTATCTATCGCTCTCTTTTGGCAGTTGTCACATTTGACTTATTGTTAAAATGAGCTCTTTTTGGTACTTACTATTGGAATTGGTAATTCTCCCATTTGGGCTTTTTATTTTGTCTCATGATGACTATTTTGGATGTGTTTTACTGCTGCCTAGTTGTGTGTTGTGACTCTATCATGTTCATCTTGAACCTTTGGTAGTACGTTCAAGGGATAATATCATGGAGAACATGCTAGTGTATCTTTGTTAGATCTAAAGTTGTTATTGTAACTAAATGGTTTAAATGGTGATTAAACTTAATATATTTTTTTAAAGAAATTGAAAGGTATGTACTTGTTCTATAATGACTCTTGAACCCTTGCTTGAAAAATCTTTCAGTTCATTATGCATTAGTGCTTATGTTATGCTTAATTAATGAATTTATGAAAGAAAAGTAATGATGGTTTCAATGTGTGATTTACCTTTCATTCCATGCCTTATGTTGTTTTGGGCATGTGTGCTCTTGTGTGGATTTGGACATTTCATTTGTTGCTTGTCTTGGTGACCAAGGCTGTTGGTTTTGTCTTTGTTGTTTTGATTTGAGTGGTGGCTCAAATCGTAGGTCTTGGTCTCTCTTAGCTTCTTCTTGTTGTTGTCCTTGTCAATATCTTTTCGATGCTTCTCAAATGGATTCAATCTGAGTCCAGATGTGAAGCTGTGGTGTTTGGAGTTGTGGATTGTTGTTCTGAGTACCTTTTTTAGTAGAGGCCAATTAGATCATGACATATCATATTTATGGCCATTGGAGAAGTTTAACTCCTCATTTTATTCATAATGGAAGAGTTATATTGTCTTTATAATCTACTAGGTACTTGTTGGAGTTCGTGCTTGGGTTTTTGTGTTTCCTATTGTATTGATCCACCCTTGTGAGGTGTAGTGTGGTTTGTGAGCATTCCTTGTTGAGGATGATGTTGCCTTGTCGTTTGGGAGTGACTCAATTCTTTGATGAGTCTAGATTCTCCTTTCTGGATGTTGACTTTGGTGCATCTCCGTATCCTTTTCTCTCTTGTGAGAGTAGGCTAGTGTGGCTATGCCACTAGCTCAGTTAGTATTCTCTTATGAGTATGTTGATGGTTGAGGAAATTGTGAGTTCCCTAATGCATCTTGGGCTAATTTAGTGTAGAGGTTGAGAGTGACTCCCTCTCAGTCCTATACTCTATAGTATCCTTCTCCCTAAGCTTATATCTTCATGTGGATTGTCTCAGTCAAGTTTTCTCATTAACCATTGACTTGAGGCTAGAGATTGAGTTTAGTGGTAGATTGGATGTAGTTTTCCTAGCATGGTGCTAGAGGGACATGATATCGTTGGACACATGTTACCATCTCACGAGATGGTATGCAGACATTTCATGATTGTGTCCACTGATGAAAGTCTTTGAACCTTGTGGAAAGGTGATATCTTGTCTGGTTGGGTTGTGTTACCCTAGTTCCCAGTGGTAGTTGAGTTTTTGTGCCTTGGTGAGGTGTCATGCTCCTACGCTTGGTGGTGAGTAGTCCTTTGGAGTGTGTCGTTTTGTTGGTAAACTTTCATCCTCTTTGTTCTAAGGGTGAGTTTACGTGGATTCCAGAATGATCATGTGTGACATGATAGTATTCTTGGGAAGTTTGGGATGGTTATTCCCCATCATTCCAACTTTTTTTGGAAGTTCTTAGTGTTTTGACCTGGTTTTCTGGTCATGTGGTTGGTGCATGTCATGGTTGGGCACCTATTGACAAGGTAGAGTGGCTCGTTCCTGACCTTGTATTGTTGACTCTATGGCTAGATGGGTTCTCCCTAGTGCATAGAAGGTGCCTTGTTGGAGAACCTTGTGTCTATGTGACACCCATTCTCTCGTGGTTAACCTATTAGGGGGTTAACATGATGGGTTAGGAATGTGGGAGTGATTTGGTTTGACTGTGGAGAGTTTCTCGAGCCATTCCTTTTGCTTAGTTTTGGATTTTGGTTCTTGTGTGTTTTGGGTTCTATTCTTGGATTGCAAGCTTCCGGGAGTAAGCCTAGTCTTTGGGGGGGATGATGTAGTGCCTCTCCCATTTGACTTTTGTAAGTCATCCTAATGGATGTAACCTTGATGATCTTTTGTTGTGATGGGATCATGATTGTGACACTGAGTGGTCTACACCATTGAGGTGTTTGGGTTTATGTTTCTGTATCAGTTGCTTTGTTTATGCTTTTGACTGATCTTTGAGATTATGATGTGATTTTTGGTTCACTGAGGTTTGTGCTAGTGGTTACTAGGATCGATGTGGTATCATGAGGTTTTTCTGTGATTACCCTAAGATGTGTGTAGAGATTGCACTATGTTCTTTTACCATGCTACACTGGACTAGGTTCCTGTAGTAGTGGTTAGTCATGTTTATGACTATGTTTGCTTATGTTAATTTTAATGCCTTTTTAATGCAAAGTAATCAATCATTATTAAATGCTTAACTAATTAGAATGGATTGTTCTTGTTGGATTATTTGGTTATGTGCTGCGAAAACTTACCTTGTTTTAATTTGATCTGAGAGATATATGTTCTTATGTGATGTTTTACATTTGAGATGACCTGAGGGTCAAATGTTACTCCTTGATTCCAGTATCATAGATATTAGACTACTATGTTGTTCAGTTAATCATATTGCATGATGATGCCATTTTGAGATGACAGTGTGTTTTATGTTGATATCTAGTTATCTAGTATTTGGACATATCTCTGATTTTGTTATGTAATGGATTTAATGCTATGGTTATTTACTTCATTCTTGCGTTGCTATGCCTTTTGCGAACGTGAGTGATGTAAATAGATTATTTTTAATATAATTAAATAAATGGTTAAATTAGGTGATTTAATGCATTTATTGCTTCAGCTATGTTATTATATTCAATTGTACTTGATCGTGTTGTTTAGTGTGTAGGATGTATATCCCTGGTAGTGGCACATGGAGTTAGTGATTTAGCCTTTCATATGTTACCAATGTCATCCTTATATGGTCGATGTATCCTTTATTAAAATGTTTAATTTAAACCTTTCGGTGATTATTAAATTCAAACTCATTTTCATTATGTGATTAGACTAGTAAGCGTGTCTATGCATTTAGAGTTCCGCTTTGTCGCAAAAGTTGGTTAGGAGATTTATGTGTTTTTGGGTTTTCGGGCTTTTTAATTTATTTATTTTAATTTTTGGCAGTTTTTACCATAGATGAATTCCTATTTATAGGAATAGCCTATTTTTGTTTGGGTCGATTCGGGGTTTGACTAGATTGGCTGGTTAAATGCCCTAATCGATTATTCACCCGAAAAGTGAATAAGTATCCAAAGAGGAATTTAATTCCTCACTTCTCACTTTCAAATTGGAAAGTTGGAGAGTAAAACCCAAAATCCTCTTCATGAGGATTTACTGTTTTGTTCATTGTGGGAGCTACGAGTGTGGGATCATCGCGAGGTTGAGCTCGTTGGATCTAACTCGAGGAAACCTTGGATTGCCGCGATTTTCAGCCACTTCTGCAGGCATTTTATTTTCTGGTTCAATTTTTCATTTTGCCCTTTTGGCTGTGAGGTAAGGCTTTCTTGTTTTATTTTTTCTACTCCGTTTCTGCTTCTGTTTTTGGTAGCCATTTGTTCGAAGGCTGAGAACTAGTGTTCCCCTCCATTTCTGTATGCTAGTTCTACCTGGTTGGGCAGGTATGAACATTTCCCTATTTTTTGGGATGAGGGTTTGGAATTTTACGTCGTTGTGCTGGCCATTTTTTCATACGATGTTCGATTTCATTTATTTTTGGATTTTTGGGGTTTTTGAACCCAAAGGCCAAATGGATTTTAATTTTGAAGTTTTCCAAATTTTTGGGGTTTTTACGTCATTTTGCATGCTGCCATGTTTTCTCGAGTTTTCTTGACACAATGTGGGTCGTGGACCCTAATGATCCGTTTGGATATCAGTTAGACCACTTTTGCACTTTTATGTTTCATTGGGATGCATGTTGCATCCGTACTCTTGACGTTGTGTTCGGTTGAGTGATTTTATACTTGTTATGATTTCTTTTGGACCTTTGCTTTTGTTCATGAATGCTAGGATTCGTGTAGAATCCATACTCTCAGATTGAGGCTAGTTGAGTGAGTTCATGATGTTTGGTCTTGTTGCATCATTGGGATTTGTGTAGAATCCATACTCTCAGATTGAGGCCGATTGAGTGATTTAATGATTTATGGTTTTATTGGCTTTGGGATTCATGTAGAATCCGTCCTTCCAGTGTTGCTTTTAGTTGGTGTTTTCTTTGCATTGTGTTCCCATTCCTATCCTTGTGTTATGATCTTCATGTGGTGGTGCGCCACACACGAGTATGTGCACGTACATTTGTTGGGTGACTTGTGAGGCCTGATCTTCCATGGATTTTTCGGAAGTTATGATCATTGGGGTTGGGATGGAAGTATGCATGCCCACGGGCACTTGTAGTAGGATGAGCATGGGTAGGGTAGGGTAGCATATGGAGGGGGCTTCTACCTCGCAGCCTGGTGATCTTTGTGCCCAGAGGGTTGGCGAAGGAAGCTTTAATTAAGTGATAATTAAATAAAATGTGTGAGTGGTAATAAAACTTAAGATAATAAAATATTTGGGTTGCAAGAGCCTTTCCGTTGAGGGATGTTCAATCTGCACAAGTCCTAGCTTGGGCTTTTTGATGCCAAGTGACTCTCCATGATGTTAGTCCCTACATAGTAGCCTATTGAGTGTCTGACCAGGACCTATACTCCTTGCATTGTCTTAGGTTCCTGGTTCAGCCATCATACTGTCTGGCATGAGTGTTAGCCATGGATGTTGTGATTTTTGTGTGTTTGTGGTTGGATCTTTATCTGCATCAACATGGTGAGTGTGGACCTATGGGTGCCACGTGGTTAGAAGGCGTAGCTACCTTCACCATTGCTAGGGATCGATGTATAGAGATGATCTTTTGTCCTAGTGCAACAGTTGCTGGATGTCTTCACTTAGTACTTCAAGTTCCGGAGTATGCTTTCTTGTGATTTATGCTTTCATTGGGATGCTTGTATATCATGTTTAGATGATGTTATTTTATTTCATGCATTTTCTTATTATGACGTTTAGCATACGATTAGATGATGTGATTTGCTTTAGTAGTATATCTGTTGCTTACTGTTGTTTAGCATGTGATAGGTGATGTTATCTACTGTAGGATTATCTTATGCGTTATCACTAGCATGTTAGATTTTCTTATGCTGTTATTATGCATCTTTTAGTAGTGACATCCCTATTACAAAAGTACTGACAATTTGGTCAGTGGCTTGGGATGTTACGTGCGAGGGATGGCTAGGATCCAGGATGGTCTTATGATGCTATTGACGGTTGGGAGGAACCGCGTACTTAGTTTGGCTATTTTGTTCCTGAGATGTATTTATGTACATTGCGATGTTTCTTTTGTTCTCTGTGATGTTTATACTCAGTGTGTTCTTTGCTGCTATAGTTTAGATGATTTGGTGTTCTTCTTTCTGTGTTGTTCTTGCACTCGAGTGTTCATTCCTCGACCTTTTGTCGATCTGGTACTCCCTGGTGTGGAGGTTCTTTGATCTAATTTTGGTCCTTTTTTCTTTTGGGAGTGTTTTTGTGTTTCTATGGGCGACATTTGTTCAGCATGGTGCGACACTTTAAAAAGTATCGCATGCCCATGCAAACTATGTCGTACGACACTATAAAGTATCGCACACCTTCTTGAGAAATGTTGTACGACACTGAAAGATTTTTGCACGCCTTCTTGAGAAATGTCGTACGATGCTAAAAAGTGTCGCATGCCTTCTTGAAAAATGTTGTACGACACTGGAAGAGTGCCGCACACCTTAAGGAGAAGTATCGCCCTCCCTTAGTAAAAAGTGTCACACGATTTTTGTGAAAAACCTGCGCATGCCATCAGCGAGCACTTTTCTTCGTGATCCGATCTTTTTGAGAGTGGTTTTGGATACCCTTTTGGGTGTTCTTCAACCCTATGCTGTTGCATTTTGAATTATGTCAGTTTCTCTTGAAATCAAGTTTTCGTGTTTCTATTTTAGTCTCTTGGGGTTTAAAATATATCGTTTAAGTATATTTAATTTCTTATACTTAGGATATATTTTAATATATGTGACAAATCTTTTGAGATAGGTGTCAGACCTCTCGGAGATAAGTCATGGATTCTAGGAAATTTCATTTCTTTAGAAATCCAGACTTAGCCAATTTTCAGGGCTTCAGGATTTCAGGCTTAGCCAAATTTTGGGATTCTGGTTTTTACCCCAGCTTAGTGTTTTGTTTATGAGTGGTCATTTCTTGTGCCCTCATCTTGTTGTGGTGGTTCTTGGCTTTTGTTTGGGTGTGTCAGATGGGTAGTGGTGTTCGGAGGTTCATTGGTTGCTGGGATTGTGTTGAAGTCTTCCGTTGCGATCTTTGTGATCCCTGTATGATGTTGTCTTGTGCATTCATACTTGTAAATATATATATATATATATCTTGGCTTGATTTTAATCCTTGTTTCCAAGGATCTCCAGGCAGGGCATTACATTACTACCCTTTGTATGTGCCAAATCCTTATTTTCACACTCCCAAATCAAGGTTTCAGCATGATCATTCATGATGACCTTACTTCAACCATCAATTACTTGGCCTACCCTAAACCATGGAATCAACCACAATCAAGTTAGACCTAACAAGGTATCCAACAATTGTATGTCCTTCACACATGTGTATCAATGACATGTTGATTGGGCTTACCAAGAAACATTATCTTTGAGAACTAGATGAAGCATTGAACTTGTGAAGTAGTTCAATTGGTACAAAGGGTTCAAGGAAACTTTGTGCTATCTAAACTTGGTACAAGGAGTATAGAAGGTTCAAGGGGTACAAGATGTTTACATTCTATACCAAGAACTTTTAAACTTTTTGTAAGAAGGTTTCAAGGTAATCCATCCCGATCAAGGCTTTCTAAGGGAAAGTCTTGGTCAACAATTAGCTTGAGCAAAGAATGAGTTGAAAGAATGAGGTTGGTGAATGATCGATGAAAATGTTATCATACCTCAAAGTAAATTTGACTTTTGAAAAAATAATGCAGGGAGCTCCCCTTGATACCAAAAACTCATAACAGAAACATAGAAACAATAGAAAATGTGAGAACAAAATATGGACTTCTTATTTGCACCACAAATGTGGAATTACAGAATTCATTATACAATAATTTGCAAGATAAGTTATACACTATCACCCAGAGCTATCCTAGACAATATTTGGGCTTTTCTTAAATAGGCAATTATATGCTACCTAGGAAGGTCCTAGATACTCAAGCTTAATACCTAGGGCCGACAAACCTAACAATACACATAGAGTTGGCCAAATATATCTTTGACAAATTATTTTAGAAATGTTGGTAGCCCAACTTTCGAAGGCCATAACTCACAAACCATTGCTCGATTGGCTATTATAACTACTTTTTGGAAATGCCAGCTCATAATTTACAAGCTTAAAACCATGCTAGCACCCTTCCATCGAGTTTTTTGACCTCATTTGGGTACTCTAAGGCCTCTAACGGTGACCCTAAAGATTTTTCAGCAATTTTTTTCCACCAAAAATTTGCAATAACTACTCTAATACTTATGGTTGAGCAATGAGATTTTTATGGTAGGCTTACAACTTTAAAATGAACCTTCTTGTAGAAAATGAAAACATTCTGAGTTCATATGATAAAATTACTAAAAATAGAATGCTTCCATAAATAGTAACCACCCTATCTACTAGTCCTTATTAAAATAGAAAAGACTGAAGTGCAAATAATTTTGGTTGATGCAAGATTGCTCTTACACCCAAGATGCTCCTGCATTAGACACCTAAGGTAATTTGATAAGTGACCCCATCAAATCTCAAGTGTTCAGAGGAAAACCAAGAGATTTAACCTCCTCCTTTGCTAGCCATGATGAATCCTCAACTAGTCTCCCTTTCCATGTGACCAAATATTCCTCATAAGTTCTATTTCTAGTACTTTTTTCAACATGATTGTTTAGTATCTCCTCAATCTCCTTTATAGCTAAACTAGCTACTGGAATGCTTCACTATGCTTTTGTAACTTCATCTCCATCACCTCCTTCATAAAACCATATCAAAACTAAAATATTAAATACTGGTGAAATATTCAATTTAGTAACCAAC
The DNA here is from genome assembly GCA_028749045.1 of Cupressus sempervirens. Lineage (NCBI taxonomy): Eukaryota > Viridiplantae > Streptophyta > Pinopsida > Cupressales > Cupressaceae > Cupressus > Cupressus sempervirens. The sequence continues at coordinate 677,433,302 of CM053786.1, read as the reverse complement.
TCCATTTCATATGCATTTCTAGAATCATGCCTCTTCACTATCTTGCATGGTCCAAACTTCTTCATCTTCAACTTATTATATGTACCCATTGGAAAACGCTCCTTTCTCCAATGAACCATGACTTCATCTCTAATCTAAAATTCCATAAATCTCCTTTTCATAGTTTCCTTAGCCTTATACTGTGTATTCATATTTATTACATGCTTCCTCACCTCCTTATGGATGTTCTTCAAGTGTTCAGCAAAATCTTCTACTTTAGCACTACTTATCTCTCCTTTATCCAACTACCTTAGTTCAGAAGCATTTCTGGGACTACTCCTTTATACAACCAAGAATGGTGATTTACCAGTACTCCTATTGATAGAATTATTATATGCAAATTCTACATGTGGTAAAATTATCCCATCCTTTTGGTTTATCTCCAATCAAGCATCTCAACAAGTTTCCCAAGTTGTGATTCACAACTTCTATCTGTCAATCAGTTTATAGATGATGTGATGAACTGAACTTCAAATCTATCTTCAACTTCTTCCATAATGTATGCTAGAAATAACCAACAAATTTGGTATCTTGATCTGAAACTATAATCTTTGGCAGACCATGTAATCTCACCACTTCTCTGAAAAACAACTCTACTACATGAACAACATCACTAGTCTTCTTACAAGGAATAAAATGTGCCATCTTTGAAAAAATTTCATCCACCACAAAAATTGAATCATGCCTGCACTGTGTCCTTGATAATAAAAGAATGAAATCCATGCTAATTTCCTCCCACAACTTCCTTGGTATAGGTAATGGCCAATACAACCCTATATTCTACTTCACTTCTTTTGCCATCTGACATACTCTACAACTTTGTACAAATTTCATCACATCTTGCTACAACTGTGGCTAGTAATAATTTTCAGCAACCAAAGCTATGGTTTTATCTGTACAAAAATGTCCAGCCAATCCTCCACTATGCTTCTCCTTGATGAGATTCTCTCTCATTAAACTTTTGGGAATGTACAACTTGCTTCCTTTGAACAACATATTATCTTGGATCATGAAATCCACCCACTTTGTCATGTCAATTTTGTAATAGGTTTTGTACAACCCTTCCATGCTTCACCAAAATCAAGATCATCTGGATACAATGTGCTAAGTTCCTTGAACCTAACCACCTCTATCTACATTTTTGTTAGAAAAATTTGTCTTCTACTAAGAGAATCTAAAACTTTGTTAGACTTCCCACTCTTGTGTTTCAAAAAATATATATAATTCTACAAAAACTCAACCCACTTTAAATGCCTTTTGTTCAATCTTCCTTGAATATTCAAATATTGCAAAGCTTGATAATCAACATAAAAAACAAACTCCTTAGGAAGAAGATAGTGTCTCCAATTCTTCAATGCTTGAACTATAGCATAAAATTCTTGATCATAAATAGAATATTTTCCTTTTGCATCATTCAACTTCTCACTAAAATAAGCAACAGGTCTACCTTCCTAGCTCAAAATAACTCCTATTGTAGTACCACTAGCATCACAATCTACTTGAAACACCTTGTTAAAATTAGGATGTGCTAAAATAGGTTTCTTAGTAACTTTATGTTTCAACAAATTAAAACTCTTATATGCTCCTACAGTCCACTTAAACTTTTTCCTATCCCCTCTCATTGTTTTATTCAAGGGTCCACAAATACTGCTAAAACTTCTTATGAACTTTATGTAAAATGTAGCTAGTCCATGAAAAGATCTTAACTCTATCAGATTCCTTGGAGTAGGCCATTCAAGGGTAGCCTTTTCTTTCTTTGGCTCCATTTTCAAACCTTTATGTGAGACTACACCAAGTACAACAACTTTTTCTTTACAAAATTGCACTTCTTCATGTTTATTAGCAGCTTTTCTTCCCTCAACTTATCAAACACCTTGTGAATATGAATCAAATGCTCATCTAATGTCTTACTAAAGATCAATATATCATCTAGGTAAAGAATGGAAAAATTACCCAATAACTCCTTCACTACCTCATTCATGAGCCTCATGAAAGTGCTTGGCTCATTGGTTGACCCAAAAGGCATGACTAACCACTCATATAGTCCTTCCTTTTCTTGAAAGTGGTCTTCCACTCATCACCTTCTTTGATATGAATTTGATGGTACCCACTCTTTAGATCTATTTTTTTGAAATACTTAGTTCCACTCAAATAGTCCATAATATCATCTATCCTTGGTAATGAAAATCTATACTCTATTGTGATCTTTTGGATAGTGCAAGACTATGTGCACATCCTCCATTCTTTTTTCTTCTTTGGTATTAATATTTTTGGTATAGCACATGGACTCAGACTCTCTTGAATCAACCCCTTCTGCAACAACTCATGAACCTACCTATTCAACTCTTTACTTTCTGCTAGTGTTATTGTATGTGCTACCTTGTTTGTTAAACTAGCTCTTGGAACCAAATCTATCTGGTGATTGATCTTCCTCACTAGGGGCAATCCTTTAGGTACATTATCTGATACTATATCAAAAAAAATTCTTAACATATTTGCAACTTCTATAGATACCTCCTCTACTTCTTCTTTACTATTTTTAGGAGTTATAACAAACACATATGCTCATGCTTCATACCTTGAAGAGACTCTTTTCCATTAACAAAACATATCCTAGTAGCACTACATACCTTTTCTTCTTTATCCTTCAATGGCTTCAACTTATGTTTCACTCCATCCTTAGTTAGAGTGTAGGTATTTTCTTGCCCATCATGTATAGCATGCCTATCAAACTACCATGGCCTACCCAACAACATATGACATATGTCTATAGGTATGATATTTCATAGTACCTCATCCTGGTAGTTTCCAATCTTGAACTTTGTTGAGCACTGCTCGTTGACCATGACCTTATGGTCATCTTACACCCAAGTAATATGGTATAGATGCAGGTGTTTCTACCTCTTCAACTTCAAATTGGTGACCAATTTTTTTGACACCAAATTTTAGTACTTCAACCATAAATAATCACATCACAACACTTATCTTCACATCTGCACCTTGTGTGAAACAATCTCCTTCATTGTTCAGGTTCATTCTCACCACTCAGAAAGAATCTTTTGTCCATTGGGACTTCTCCTCTTTTAGCATCTTCAGAATGTGAGGATCTAGCATCTTCATCAACATGTGCAACTCTCACTTGACCTACTATTCTTCAATCTATCCTTCCTTGTCATTGGGTACATTCAAATGCCCTATGCCCTTCTTTGCAATGAATTTTTTTTCCACAAAAGCCTCCTCTTCTAGATCCTTGTCCTTTTCCTCTTCCTCTCCAATCTCTATTGTTTTAATCATGGAAATGATTGAAATTATTTCTTGCCTTGTTCTAAGTGCTACTTCTAGCCTCTTCCTTGTTCTTTTGATCATCATTATGACCACCATAAGATCATCCACTAGATCTTCCACTATTCTTATTGTCAAACTTCTTTCTTAGTTTGTCCTCAACTCTTAGGGAAAACCGGTATACCTCATCAATACTACTCATTCAAACTAGACTTAGCTCATCTCAAATTCTTGGCCTTAACCCATTAAGATATTAGGAAACTTTCTCCTTATTAGCTTCTGCATGGCCAATTCTGATGAGAACTCAATACAACTCTTTGGTATACTCTTGAACAAATTTTTCTGCTTGTTTCAACCCTTGCATTTTCTTCAATAGATCAAGCTCATAATCCATAGGAATGAATTGTCACTTTAGTTTTTCTTTCATCTAATCCTATTTAGTGACTTTTTCCTTTCCCTTTCTATTTCACTCCAATTGAACCTCCTGCCACTAGATCTTTGCATGTCCCTTTAGTTTTTCCTTCACAAACTCGACCCTAATAGGATCATCAATATCTTCATACTCAAAGTACTCCTTTGGTTCATTGATCCAATCGATCAGCTCCTCTAGGTTAAGATTTTCTAAAAATGTAGGAACCTAAAACTTAGGTCTTTTTCCAATACTGGAGATGGCCCTAAAAAACCTCTCTTCCTCTGGATTTAGAACTACCTCTAGATTGACATTTTCTTCTACTTCATCCTCATCCTTGCTTTCATCTCTTATGGGAAGAATCATTATTCTATGCATTTGTTCTTGTAATGCTTGCATTTTTCTTTGGAGGGCTCAAAAGCCCTTAGGTGTAATACCTATAGCTCATCCACCATGCTCTCTTTGTGGAGGCATTTTCACACTTCCACTGAAACCCTAGTGCAAACTACCTCACAATTAGGGATCTATCTACATGCTCATCCCAAACCATAGTCCTATGCTAACTGCCTCATAGTTAGTGATTTGTCCACACACTTAATAACTCTATCTTTGATACCACTTAATATAGGGAGCTCCCTTTAATACCATAAACTCATAATAGAAACATAGAAAAAATAGAATATGTGAGAAGAAAATATGGACTTCTTATTTGCACATCAAATGTGAAATTACATAATTCATTATACAATTGAATTTGCAAGATGAGTTGTGAACTATCACCTAAAGTTGTCCTAGAAAATGTTTAGGCCTTTCTTAAATAGGTAATTGTATGCTGATTAGGAAGGTTATAGATTCTCAAACTTAATACCTAGGGCCAACAAACTTTAACAATACACATAGAATCAACCAAATACATCTCTGACAAATTATTTTAAAAATTTTGGTAGTCCAACTCTGAAGACCATAACTCATGAACCATTGCTCCGATTGGCTATTATAACCACTTTTTGAAAATGTCGGCTTCTAATATACAAGCTTGAAATAGTGATAGCACCCTTCCATCAAGTTTTTGGACCTCAGCCGAGCACTCAAAGGCCTCCAATAGTGAGCCTAAAGATTTTTTAGCAAATTTTTTCTACCAAAAAGCTACAATAACTTCTCTAATGCTTGTGCTTGAGCAATGATATTTTTATGGTAGGCTTACAACTTTAAAATCAACATTCCTATAGAAAATGACAACATTTTGAGCTCATATGAAAAATTTACTAAAAATAGCAAGTTCCCATAAAAGGTAAGCACCATGTATCCTAGTCCTTATTAAAATAGAAAAGACTAAAATACAAATATTTTTTGGTGGTGCAAGATTTCTCTTACACCTAGGATGCTCCTGCATCATAGAACTAATGGTTCAACAAAAATTTTTGAAAACAAGAGTTAACCAAAAATAAAGAATAAAAATGGAAACTCTAAAAAATCATGAACTAACAAGATGCTAGCTGGAGAAAAATTGTTAATGATTTTGAGGCAATCAAAAGCACTTAAATGCCAAAAAAGAGAGAGGTTTATGTGTTCAAAGCAATTGGTGAGATAAAATCCTTGCCTACAAGAAGTTGTTAGAGGATAGCTTATGAGGAAAAATGAAAGACAAAATGGAGAAAGGACAAGAATCATATCAGGATATCTTACATTTATATTAACTTGCTACGGATACACCTGCACTACAAATAAATATTGTACCTAAATATCAAGATGTTAGCTATCAAATTTTTAGCTACTTCCCAAATTATTTTAGTTGCAAAGAATATTTATAAAATAATATTGTGTATTCTCTGCAAGTTTTTTTATGAGTCATGCCTTCCCATATTTGGTGCAGGGAGGGAAAGAAATAACTAGGGTCAAGGGCACACCCAGCTATCCAAACCATCTTGCAAAGTAAACACAATGAAAGAAAAGAATAGAGAACAACACTGAGGGGAGAGAGAGAGAGAGAGAACAAAATGTTTTTATATATTTCTCAAGTGATCAATAGACGTGCCTAGCTATAAGGCCTTTTGAGTTACAACCAGATACAAAATACATCCAAGATCCATGATCTTGCTTCAAAATTGCACTTCCAGACACATATGCCTCCCACTTTCAAAACTATAGGACTAGAAAATGGGCTAATTTCTAACATACTATGAGAAAATCACAAAAGCAATAAACATACATTAACACCCTCTAGTCTACCATGAAAGCCAAATAAACAAAAGGAAGAAACATAAGGTTAAAACTCTTTCATTTGTAGCTCTTGTGTCCTTCTTTCTTCTCCATATGATGTAGCTCCAAATTGCCTATAATGCACACAATTAGAGAGAAAAATACTATGGTAATGATGATGCTATGAGAATACTAGAAGATGTGATTTAAGATTAAGAGAGTAAAAGACCAAAAAAACAAGGACTCAAGGACTTAAGACTTGGGGATAGGAAATAAGAGAAAGAATGCTCATTTTATAATCAACATGAAAGATGAGAGCATTGGATTTGTCATCTTGGATATGTGACTTGGAAAGAGATTTCTTTGAGAATCCATGACACATATGACACAAGATTCCAAGTGTAGGATTGTATGACACTAAGAAGTCAAACTTGGCTAAAGATGGAAGAGGATCTATGATGTGTCATATGACACCTCAAACCCACTTAAAGCCAAGAATCTATGACAATGGAAGCCAAATATGGATGCATGTAAGAGAATAACAATATATGGAGTATGACATATCTTAGCCAAGTGTCAATGGATAATCCACAAGGTAGCATGCCCATGTGTAATGATGATGTCAATATTATGTAGAACATTTGAATTAAAGAATCCATTATTCCACCCAAATAGAAATTAGTAAAATATGAAATTTATGGTAAAATGTGACTTAGGAAATGAAATGTCCCTGTACTTATTTTATATTAAATTTCAAGCCTCAAATCAGATCTTTAAAATCAAGCAACCAATATTTCAAAATCTACCAATTTCTCAATAAACCCCAAATCGGGTATGTCAGAAATAGTGCCAAAAGCTTCACAGCTTCACCTATTATGAATAAATCTGAAAGTGGAAATTTTTACAGAAATTTGAGCAGCATAAAATCCTATAAATTTTTATTTCTAGATCTGTATAACATGCACACAATAGCTCCCAAACGAAGGATTTTAACATTTAAAATTATGATATATAGCAGCAACCCAAACTGATATGAAATACTCAATTGGAAACACCAAACTCTTACAAAAACACACCCGAAAACTCACAAATCTGCACTGTTCAGCACAAAGGAAAACTCTGCATGAGCATGCACATGGAATGGCTTCAAACTCCCATCCTTAGCCTTCTTGGAAACCTACAAATTCCCATTCTTGGGTCTCCTTCTCCATAGGTTTGGCAGCCTCTGAAGAACAACAAAGAAATGAGCAAAATTCAAGTTCTAGAATGAGCCCAAAATGCCTCCAAACCCCTTAAAAGAGGGCATAACCCTAACTCACGTCTAAGAGGGGTTAATAAAATATAATTTAATAATAATTTTTATTTATTAATCCATTGGTTTCTAAAGATTAGCCCCTTTATCTGAAACTTCACCTTTTTGAAGCCTGCCTGCCTTAGCAAAGTTTATTATTTTTAATTATTTGAAAAGGGGACATGACAAGTCCTCCCCTCCCAAATATTGCTTGTCCTCAAGCAATGAAGGTTGGAATTCTCAAGAATATGTGCTGCTTCCCAAGTTGCATCCTCTAGTGATAATATTTTCCATTTGACCAAATGCTCTATGACGCTCTTGTTTCTCAATCTTTTCTCTCTTGTATCCAAAATCTCTTCTGGTATCAAAACTAATTTCCGTTCATCATCAAGAGTTGGTAATTCTGTAGATACTATGGTTTTCTGGCCTAGAACCTTCTTTAGGCAAGATACATGGAAAATATTATGTATTTTTGTGTTTGGTGGGAGCTCCAATTCATAAGCTACCTCTCCTACCTTCTTGATGATCTTATAAGGCCCATAGAACCTTGGCTTGAGTTTCTCTACCCCCACTCCTCTTCAAGGTGCTTTGCTTATATGGCTGCAACCTAAAAAATACCAAATCTCCCACCTCAAAAGATCTTTCAATCCTTTTCCTATCAGCATATAACTTTTGTTGGTTCTGTGCATGTTGTAGATTATCCTTGAGGGACCTTATTATGTCTTGGCTTTTCTTGACAAAATCACTTGCTATAGGTACTCTGCTATCAAAAAGTATTAGATCAACAAAGGAAAGGGCATCATAACCATAAAGAGCATGAAAAGGAGGCATACCAATAGACATGTGATGAGATGTATTGTAACAATACTCCCCTAGGCGTAATCATTTCACCCAAGCATGTTGTTGATTTGAAACATAGTTCCTCAAATATCCCTCATCAATAAAATTGTGAGTTGCCCCACTATCAAGAAGAACTCTCAACCTTTGCCCTACTAGTACCCCTCGAATTTGAAAGGGATGGTATCTTTGGACTCCTGATAATAATGCTAAAGTGCCATCCTTGCTGATTTCTTTTTCTTTCTATTCTTCTACCTCCTCCTTAGTGTCATGAAATTCCTCATGCTCATCTGAATCAGATTCTGAAGCAACTTCAATATAGTGCACTTGACCTTTCCCCAAACATCTGTGTCCTAGAACCCATGGTTCTCTACAAGTAAAACAAAGCTTTTTCCTTCGTAATTCACTCCTAGTCTCTTCATCTACCTTCTTTTTTGCCACATTTATCACATCTTTTGGTGGTAGTGTTGGGAAAGTCTTTTTTTGAAAATTTCCCTTATGTTGCCAAAGATTTGGGGGTTTTTTATTAGTGACTGATTTCATAGGCATGCAAGTTTCAAGTTGCAAGCTTCTTTTGATAGCTTCCTGTAAGGTTGAGGGTGAGAAAGCCTTAACCAAACCCTTAACAGAATCTTCTAAACCATCAAGAAAAAGATAAAAAATCCTCTTTTCACTCATATCAAGTACCATAACAGCCACTTTTTGAAACTCTTCTATATACTCATTAACTGATTTGGTTTGCTTTAACTTTGACAATTATTTAAAGTACTCTTCATCATCCTTGAGGTCAAATCTATCTATCACTCTTTGACTAAAATCGTCAAATGTAGTTACCTGATCATGACCTTGAGTAGTCATTCCATGATACCACCAATCATAGGCTACATCTTCCAAGTGTAGACTTGCAAATTGAATAGCATCACTCTCCTTCATGGGGTTAAGTGTGAAGAAAGTCTGTAATTTTTGTAGCCATGCTCTAGCTGAAATTTTATTTGTTCCATCAAAAGTAGGTGTTGTAAACTTGCTTATTTTATTTTTGAGCTCTCTTCCACTTATGTAAGCTCCCTCATGTTCTCTTTCTTGGGCATCAAAGTTTTCATCATATCAACATATTCTCTAAAAGGAACCAAACTACGAAAATCATCATCTAAGCCATTGTAAGTAGCTCTTAATGCAATCAAGTTACCTGTAACCTCTTCCATAGGATTAATAGCTGGATTTGGTACTGGTGGCTCATCTGCAAGCAAAAAAATAGTTTTGGTTGGTTTAGATGGTGTGGATTTCAGATTTCTTGGCTCCTCTGAAGTGCTCCCTTTCTCATTAATAGATGCAACTCCTTGTAGTTTTTCTATCAATATTCGCAACGCCTCTCTAGTTTCTACCAAACTATCCACTATTTTCTTCTGAGTATTTTGGACATCTTGAAAGAATCTCTTTGCCATCTCATCTGGATCAGCCATAATTTTCCCTTCCTTGGATTTTGTACTTTTACTTTCAACTGGAGGTTTGATCAAAATTTCTTTATCCTTTTCTTGCTGCAAATATATTTTTTCTCTTTCACTTAGTTGCATGCAACCATGAATTTTGACATGCAGCTGATTAGAAGCAACATGCAACCACCAAATTCACCAAGAACTAACATGCAAATTATTAGAAGTAGCATGCAACCATAAATTATGACATGCAAAATCTAGGTAGTTGTCAAAACTGACATGCAAACTTCTACAAACCCTCAGGCTGGCAAGATCATTGCACTAATACCACTGAAATGTCCATTTACTGATTTTATATGAAATTTCAAGCCTCAAATTAGATCTTTAAAATCAAGCAACCAATATTTCAAAATCTACCAATTTCTCAATAAACCCCAAATCGGGTATGCCAGAAATAGTGCCAAAAGCTTCACAGCTTCACCTATTATGAATAAATTTGAAAGTGGACATTTTTATAGAAATTTGAGCAGCATAACAGCCTATAAAATTTTATTTCCAGATCTGTATAACATGCACACAATAGCTCCCAAACGGAGGACAAAACAATGCTCATCGGGCTCCCGAAAATAGCATAAAATAGCCTGGAATCACCACAAAAAATTAATAATCTATCACAAAAGTATAATAATATCTAAATAAATATATTCAAATCTATTTTAACATTTAAAATTCTGATATACAGCAGCAACCCAAACTGATATGAAATACTCAACTGGAAACACCAAACTCTTACAAAAACACACTCGAAAACCCACAAATCTGCACTGTTCAACACAAAGGCAAACTCTGCATGAGCATGCACATCGAATGGCTTCAAACTCCCATCCTTAGCCTTTCTATAAACCTAAAAACTCCCATTCTTGGGTCTCTTTATCCACAGGTTTGGCAGCCTCTGAAGAACAACAAAGAAATGAGCAAAAATCAAGTTCTGGAATGAGCCCAAAATGCCTCCAAACCCCTTAAAAGAGGGCATAACCCTAACTCATGTCCAAGAGGGGTTAATAAAATATAATTTAATAATAATTTTTATTTATTAGTCCATTGGTTTCCAAAGATTAGCCCCTTTTGCTGAAACTTCACCTTTTTGGAGCCTGCCTGCCTTAGCAAAGTTTATTATTTTTAATTATTTGAAAAGGGGACATGAAAGGAAATTAAGAATTTCCATGGTTTGTGAATGATAAAATAATTAATAAATAAAATATTAATTAATTAAATAGGTTATTCAAGAAGAATAATTAGTGAAATGATATAGGATTAAATTATGGTTTATTTAATCCTACAGAGAAAATTAGTAGATGATTGACCAATTTGATTAAATAAGTGCAATAGTATCCTTTGATGAAATGTGACTGAAATGTCCCTTTACTGATTTTTTTATGATATTTCCAGCCTCAAATCTGAACTTTAAAATCAAACAACCAATATAACAAAGATCTGCCAATTTTCCAATAAAACCCAAATCGGGTATGTCCAAATTAGTGCCAAAAACTTCACAACTTCACAAATTATTAATAAATCTGAAAATGGACATTTTTACAGAGATTTCAGCAGCATAACAGCCTACAAAATGACATTTCCAGATTTGTATAGCCCTTACACAACAGATCACAAATGTAGGGCAAAACTATGCTCAATCGGGCTCCCGAAATTAACACAAAAAATGCCCGAAAACACTACAAAACACTCATGAATTATCTCAGAAGTTTAATCACGACCCAATACATATATTCAGCTCTATTTTAACATCATAAAGTCTGAAATACAACAGCAAACCAAACTGATATGAAACACTCAACTGAAAACCCAAATTCAAACCAAAAACAACCCCGAAAACACCCAAATCGGCACTATTCAGCACAAGGGCAAACTCTGTATGAGCATGCACATGGAATGGCTTCAAACTCCCATCCTTAGCCTTCCTGGAAACCTGCAAACTCCCATTCTTGGGTCTCCTTCTCCACAGGTTTGGCAGCCTCTGAAGAACAACAAGAAAATTATCAAGAATCAAGATGTAGAATGAGCCCAAAATGCCTCCAAACCCCTTTTAAAGAGGGCATAACCCTAACTCACGTCCAAGAGGGGTTAATAAAATATAATTTAATAATAATTTTTATTTATTAGTCCATTGGTTTCCAAAGATTAACCCTTTTTTCTGAAATTTCACCTTTTTGGAGCCTGCCTGCCTTAACAAAGTTTATTTTTTTTTTAATTATTTGAATAGGGGACATGACAAGTCCTCCCCTCCCAAATATTGCTTGTCCTCAAGCAATGAAGGTTGGAATTTTCAAGAATATGTTCTCCTTCCCAAGTTGCATCCTCTAGTGGTAATCCTTTCCATTTGACCAAATGCTCTGTGATGCTCCTATTTCTCAACCTTTTCTCTCTTGTATCCAAAATCTCTTCTGGTATCAAAACTAATTTCCCTTCATCATCAAGAGGTGGTAATTCTGTAGATACTATGGTTTGCTGGCCTAGAACCTTCTTTAAGCAAGATACATGAAAAATATTATATATTTTGTTGTTTGGTGGGAGCTCTAATTCATAAGCTACCTCTCCTACCTTCTTGATGATTTTATAAGGCCCATAGAACCTTGGCTTGAGTTTCTCTGCCCCACTTCTCTTCAAGGTGCTTTGCTTATATGGCTGCAACCTCACAAATACCAAATCTCCTACCTCAAAAGATCTTTCAATCCTTTTCCTGTCAGCATATATCTTTTGTTGGTTTTGTGCATGTTGTAGATTATCCTTGAGGGACCTTATTATGTCTTGGCTTTGCTTGATGAAATCACTTGCTGCGGGTACTCTGCTATCGGAAAGTATTAGATCAACAAAGGAAAGGGCATCATAACCATAAAGAGCACAAAAAGGAGGCATACCAATAGACATGTGATGAGATGTATTGTAACAATACTCCCCTAGGTGTAACCATTTCACCCAAGCATGTTGTTGATTTGAAACATAGTTCCTCAAATATCCTTCTATCCATTTATTAACTATCTCTGTTTGTCCATCTGTTTGAGGGTGATAGCTAGTACTGGGAGTGAGCTCAGTTCCTGCCAAATGAAAGAGCTCCTTCCAAAAAGAGCTGAGGAATCTACTGTCCCGGTCACTAACAATGTTTCTAGGCAAACCATGTAATCTAAAAATTTCCTTGAAGAACAATTCGGCCACTTGTGATGCCTTGAAATCAGATGTGATAGGAAAGAAATGTGCATACTTAGTTAGTCTATCTACCACCACATATATGCAATCCTTACCTTGAACTTTGGGCAACCCAGTGATGAAATCCATGGAAATACTTTCCCATTTTTGTTCAGGAATAGGAAGTGGCTGCAACAACCCTGCAGGAAAATTTTGCTCACTCTTGCTTTGTTGGCATACCATACATTCCTTAATGTGTTTAAGGACATCCTCCTTCATACCCTTCCATGAAAACCGCTCTCGAATTTGCCTGTATGTCTTGAAGTATCCCTGGTGACCAGCCAAAGGTGTGTCATGAAAGGCCCTCAATATCCTCTCCTTAGTTTTTGACCCTGGCACTAAGAAGATCCTGTTCTTGTAATAAATCAATTCCTCAACAACCTTGTACCTGTTATCATCCACTAACTTATCCAAAATCTTGGTGGCAAATGAATCTTTAGCATACTCTAAAATTATGGAGACTTTCCAATCAGCAGAGATAGATGATAAGGAACACAAAGTGGGCTTTCTTGAGAGAGCATCAGCAACCACATTATTCTTTCCTTTCATGTATTCAATATCAAAATCATAAGCTTGCAATTTTCTTACCCATTTTTGTTGACGATCATTCAAATCCCTTTGGTTCAAGAAGAACCTGAGGCTATTATGGTCTGTCTTTACAATGAATCTCCCACATACCAAATATTGTCTAAACTTATGAAGTGCATGCATGATTGCCAACATTTCCTTATCATAGATGGAGTACCCTTTCTCTGATTGATTTAATTTTCGACTCTCAAATGCTATTGGATGTCCCCTTTGAGTTAGGACAGCCCCTATACCTTCTCCCGAAGCATCACATTCAACAACAAAAGGTAAAGAGAAATCTGGAATTGCAAGCACAGGGCATGAACTCATTACCTCCTTAAGCTTATCAAATGTTTTTTGTGCCTCTTCTGTCCAAACAAAAGCTCCTTTCTTTGTCAAATCAGTCAAGGGGGCAGCAAGCTGAGAAAATCCCTTGGCAAATCTCCTATAGTAGCTACACAACCCGAAGAAACCTCTCAACTGTGTAAGATTAGTGGGTGGAGGCCAATCCAAAATTGCCTGAATTTTTTGTTGATCAACCTGTACTCCTTTAGAGCTTATAATATGTCCCAAATATAGGATCTCTGTCAAACCAAACTCACATTTAGATAGCTTAGCATAGAAGGATTGCTGCTCCAAGATTCCCAAAACAGTGTCTATGTGCTTTAGATGCTCTTCCCATGTTTTACTGTATATCAAGATATCATCAAAAAATACCAAAACAAATTTTCGAAGATGCTGACTGAATACCTTATTCATACAAGATTGGAATGTTGCTGGTGCATTAGTGAGTCCAAATGGCATAACAAGAAATTCAAAGTGCCCATAGTGACATCTGAAAGCAGTCTTTTCCACATCTTCACTCCTCATTCGGATTTGATGGTAGCCTGATCTTAAGTCAATTTTTGAGAAGTATACAGCACCATGTAACTCATCAATGAGTTCATCTATGCGTGGTATGGGATACCTATTTTTTATGGTCTTCTTGTTTAGAGCCCTGTAGTCTATACACATTCTCATTGTACCATCCTTTTTCTTGACAAGTACCACAGATGATGCAAATGGACTAGAGCTAGGCCTTATGAATCCCATGTCTAGGAGTTCTTTAATAGTTTTTTCAATTTCTTCCTTATAACCTCTTGGATGGCGGTATGGGGTTGTTATAACTGGTTTGGCACCCTGTTCTAACTCTATAACATGCTCAAAACCTCTATCTGGTGGTAATCCTGGAGGCAAGTCATTGAAAACTATACTATGCTTATCAAGAATATTTTGAATTTCAAAATGGAAATTACCTTGATTCTTGGGAGAGCTTGTTGGTTGGATTATGACTCCTGCTGCCCATGTTACTTGTCCTCTTCGAAAAGTCCTCTCCATCCTCTTTGCAGAGACCGCCTTAGGTGCTCCATTCGGTAACCCTCTCAATATGAATTCTTTCCCATTGGAATGAAATTTAAACTCCATAGTTTGATGGTTCATGTAATAGCCTCTGATAGAGTGCAACCATTGAACACCCAATACAAGATCTGTCTCCCCAATACCAACCACATAGAAGTCATCACATAACTCATAATCTCCTAAGGTCATCTTGAGTTGTTTCACCACCCGTGTGCAAGGCATAGTGAATCCATCAGCTACAGTAACATTGAATCCCTCAAAATCTTCTGATTTAAGCCCTCTTTTCATGACAAATCCCTCATCAATAAAATTGTGAGTTGCCCCACTATCAAGAAGAACAGTCAACCTTTGCCCTGCTAGTACCCCTCGAATTCGGAAGGGATGGTATCTTGGGACTCCTGATAATGCTGCTAAAGTGCCATCCTTGCTGATTTCTTTTACTTTCTCTTCTTCTACCTCCTCCTTAGTATCATGAAATTCCTCATGCTCATCTGAATCAGATTCTGAAGCAACTTCAATATAGTGCACTTGACCTTTCCCCAAACATCTGTGTCCTGGAACCCATGGTTCTCTACAAGTAAAACAAAGCTTTTTCCTTCGTAATTCACTCCTAGTCTCTTCATCTACCTTCTTTTTTGCCACATTTGTCACATCTTTTGGTGGTAGTGTTGGGAAAATCTTTTTCTGAAAATTTCCCTTATGTTGCCAAAGATTTGGGGATTTTTGATTAGTGACTGATTTCATAGGCACGCAAATTTCAAGTTGCAAGCTTCTTTTGATAGCTTCCTGTAAGGTTGAGGGTGAGAAAGCCTTAACCAAACCCTTAACAGAATCTTCTAAACCATCAAGGAAAAGATAAATGATCCTCTTTTCACTCATATCAGGTACCATAACAGCCACTTTTTGAAATTCTTCTATATACTCATTAACTGATTTGGTTTGCTTCAACTTTGACAATTCTTTAAAGTACTCTTCATCATCCTTGAGGTCAAATCTATCTATCACCCTTTGACTGAAATCTTCAAATGTAGTTACCTGGTCGTGACCTTGAGTAGTCATTCCATGATACCACCAATCATAGGCTGCATCTTCCAAGTGTAGACTTGCAAATTGAATAGCATCACTCTCTTTCATGGGGTTAAGTGTGAAGAAAGTTTGTAATTTTTGTAGCCATGCTCTAGCTGAAATTTTATTTGTTCCATCAAAAGTAGGTGCTGTAAACTTGCTTATTTTATTTTTGAGCTCTCTTCCACTTGTGTCATGCTCCCTCCTATTCTCTTTCTTGGGCATCAAAGCGTTCATCATATCCACATATTCTCTAAAAGGAACTGAACTACGAAAGTCATCATCTAAGCCATTGTAAGTAGCTCTTAATGTAACCAAATTACCTGTAACCTCTTCCACTGGATTAATGGCTGGATTTGGTACTGGTGGCTCATCTGCAGGCAAGAAAATGGATTTGGTTGATTTAGATGGTGTGGATCTCCCATTTCTCGGCTCCTCTGAAGTGCTCCCTTTCTCATTAATAGATGCAATTCCTTGTAATTTTTCTGTCAATATTCGCAAAGCCTCTCTAGTTTCCGCCAAACCATCCACTGTTTGCTTCTGAGTATTTTGGATGTCTTGGAAGAATTTCTTTGCCATCTCATCTGGATCAGCCATACCTTTTTCTTCCTTGGATTTTGTACTTTTGCTTTCAACTGGGGCTTTGATCAAAATTTCTTTATTCTTTTTTCGCTGTAAATATCTTTTTTCTCTTTCACTTAGTTGCATGCAATCATAAAATATGACATGCAAGATCTGGGTAGTTATCAAAACTTGACATGCAAGATCTGGGTAGTTGTTAAAACTGACATACAACTTCTACAAACCCTCAGGCTGGCAAGATCACGGCTCTGATACCACTGAAATGTCCCTTTACTGATTTTTTTATGATATTTCCAGCCTCAAATCTGAACTTTAAAATCAAACAACCAATATAACAAAGATCTGCCAATTTTCCAATAAAACCCAAATCGGGTATGTCCAAATTAGTGCCAAAAACTTCACAACTTCACAAATTATTAATAAATCTGAAAATGGACATTTTTACAGAGATTTCAGCAGCATAACAGCCTACAAAATGACATTTCCAGATTTGTATAGCCCTTACACAACAGATCACAAATGTAGGGCAAAACTATGCTCAATCGGGCTCCCGAAATTAACACAAAAAATGCCCGGAAACACTACAAAACACTCATGAATTATCTCAGAAGTTTAATCACGACCCAATACATATATTCAGCTCTATTTTAACATCATAAAGTCTGAAATACAACAGCAAACCAAACTGATATGAAACACTCAACTGAAAACCCAAATTCAAACCAAAAACAACCCCGAAAACACCCAAATCGGCACTATTCAGCACAAGGGCAAACTCTGTATGAGCATGCACATGGAATGGCTTCAAACTCCCGTCCTTAGCCTTCCTGGAAACCTGCAAACTCCCGTTCTTGGGTCTCCTTCTCCACAGGTTTGGCAGCCTCTGAAGAACAACAAGAAAATTATCAAGAATCAAGATGTAGAATGAGCCCAAAATGCCTCCAAACCCCTTTTAAAGAGGGCATAACCCTAACTCACGTCCAAGAGGGGTTAATAAAATATAATTTAATAATAATTTTTATTTATTAGTCCATTGGTTTCCAAAGATTAACCCTTTTTTCCGAAATTTCACCTTTTTGGAGCCTGCCTGCCTTAACAAAGTTTATTTTTTTTTTAATTATTTGAATAGGGGACATGACAGTGACGATAATGGAGATTAGCTAGAATGATGATAAATAGACCAAAGTCATGGTGAAATTGATTGATTGATCAAAATTGATAACATGCCAAGGGCACATGATATGAACTAAGGACATGTAACATTCAACTGACATTGTAAAATACTACAAGATCGAGATTAGTTGATAAATGGCACTGATGGACACTATCAATATTATTAAATGGCTGAAAATTCCATGATCTAACACTAAGAGACTTGAAAATTTCAAAGATCAAATGATGTGAATGATAGTTTGAGCTAGCACTAAGAGCCATGATAGTACTAAGGTCAGATTCACAAGATTTGATAGATTGATAGGTTTCTAAGGTACTGAAAGCCACAACAATGCCTACAATTGGACAAATGATGATTAATTTTGGATGTTTAACACATTATAGGTTGATTAAGACTAATTCTAAGTGATTTTGGGTTGATTTGGGGTGATTCTAAGTTGATTTGATATGATTCCAAGTTAATTTGATATGATGTGAAAGAGGATATGAATGATAACAGACATTGTTGAGATATGATCAAGTTATAAAAAAAATCAAAGTTAGTGGAATGAGAAAAGGGGATGAATTAGTATGAAGAAGTGATGAAATTATATATGAAAACCATTTTTGAGTGTCTACATTTTGCCCCTCTTTGATACAATGTGACTTAGAGCTTTATGTCAAAGAATGCTGATGAGAAAGCCACAACAACATGCCTCAATGGGGATGATATATATGAGTGCCCCCTCAAGAAATTGATTGAGATAAGAAAATGATAAGTCAATTTGTTGAAAATGAGAAGAAAAATCCATAGCAACTGATAGATCACAAATTGGAGCTAAAATGTGAAAGTTATGAGGTCTAGAGTGCAAAACAGGGGCTGATCGAGAGCTCGAGAGTAGTTTCAAGGGTTACCACTCAAGATAGTGATAAAATAATGAAAATGATAGCTTAAATTTTTTACAATGAAGATATGGATCCACCACAACTAATGGATTGCAAAATAGAGTTGAAACACAAAAGTTATGGTCTCCGGAGGGCAACATAGAGACTCCAGGAGTAGTTTTGGGCATCTTACTACCCCAACTATGCCCAAAACATACCCAAGTGCACCTAGTGTGCACTTGGTAAGCCCAAATGTACTATCATAGTACCAAGTGTGCCTTGGTCACACTTGGGAAGCCTAAGTGTGCTCTAAAAGTGCAGACTCCACCCTAGAAGGCTCCAAGGGAAAAAATCAGCCTGATTGGACTCAGAATGACCTAAAACATTGTGTGCATGCCCAAAATGATGGAAAGAGGTTAGAAAATGGGTGAAATCAGTCAAAATGGTCAAATTTTGTCAAAATTGGTCAAATAAATGTCAAACTAAGGCTAGACTAGGTGGAAAGCCACAGAAGGTTGACAGATAGTATAGGATGATGTAGGATTGCAGGAATGCAAGATGAAGATGATTTGGTGTATCAGAATATATGATCATGGTGTTGGATAAAGAAATGAATGAAAGGTGACTAAATAGATGAGATGAGGACTGCTTAGAATGAGGTGAAGACTTTTGCTTTTATAAAGTGCACTATATGTCAAATGGAGCTTTATTTTGATATGGCAAATGGAATGAAATGCATCATGGCATAAAGGGCTAGAGCATAAATGCAAACCTTTTGCATAAACAACCACGATTTAGACATAAATGACCTTGTCCTTCCTAAGGCATATATACATGCCCCAGACTCTCAAAGGTACATTGTAATAGGTAGAAAATAAAAGATGACCATGAACCATCTCAGCCACTCTCATAGATTAGTTTATATTATCGCGTGGCATAGGAACATGATCAAAGAAAAAATAAAGGAAAAAATAAATCACTCACTAAGCCAATAGTTATTCTTGTCCATTATTACTTTCTTTTAGTGTTTTAAGTCTTCATATAGTGTTTGACAGGTTGATCATGTGATAGTTTTGTTTGTGGATTTAGTTGATAGGTTTATAGTGACAAGTTGGATTGATTATTGGGTCACATTACTCAAATAGGTGTGATTGTCATTGGAGTGTAGTGTTTTGAGTTTTAGTCTACAAATGTGTTAGTGTTTATGCAAAAGGGATGATTATGTACAAGGTTTATTACAAATTTTTTATCAGTTTTGTGATTTTTAGGGTTTTTGAGGATATTTGATGTTTCTATGTTACTGGTTTCTTCAGGACATTTTATGATTTTTAGTGATTTCTTTTAGGAAATTTTATGATTGTTAGGGTTTTTTAGGAGAATTTATGATTTTTAATGATTATTTCAAGATGTTTTATGATTTTTAGTGATCTTTTATGATTGTATTTGAATTTTTAGAATTTTTTCAAGATGATAAAAGCATATACAAGTGTTAGCTCCAATCTGTTATGTAATAAGTCCAGTGGATAAAAAGTGCTTAGGGATATGCCCTAGTTCAAGTTCAAACTCATGCACTATGTAGGTAATATGTCCCTAGACAAGATGCAAACTATGTACAAAGGCCAATGACAGAGTATGTACAGACTACTAATGCTTTAGGTAAGATAACAATTGACATTAACCAATTCATGGGTCATGATCAAGGGCTAGGGATGTCTTGCAATATGAAGGATATGATCAATGAATGAAAAAATGGGAAAAGACTATATGGAATCCCAAGAGATGGAGGAGAAACAACTAATTACACATGATGCCTATTTGCTAGGTTTACACCATGGTACTTGCCCAAAGTGCATGTTTGCCAGGTTTTCTCTTTTGGACGAAATGTTTCTCTTGACTCAAATTTTCATGCAAAGATGCCTATTTGCTAGGTTTTCATCAAGGCATCCATTTTTCATTACTTTTTTCACTTTTTTGTTTTCTTTTTTCATGAATTTTTGCTTCTTCTTTTTATTATTTTCTTAGATTTTTTAGACAAAATCAAGAATGTTGCTGTTGAATGCTAAGAAGATATGTGTTTTTGGTGTTGCTAGCTAATAATCTCTGGATCCATGATTGACCATAACTAGGTAGGATTCATTCTAAGTCAATAGCTAAAATCAAATCAATAGAAAGGCATTGAGATATACCATCATGTACTATATGTATTTTAGTTATTAGACAAGTTAGGTGGTAGGATTAGGGGATAAAAAATTGGATATAAGGAAGGATTGGGAGGAGTGAGACCATTGACTTCCCACATGAATGTTGATTGAGAGAGCTCAAAAAGACTTTGTGGTATGTTGAACACTGGAACACTTATATTCATGGCATCATCTTGTTTATCTTGTATCCTTGGGAGTTGCTTAGCTTTTGATTTTTCATGGTCTAATGGAACCTTTTAGTTTTCATCAAGAGACCTACTTTTGTCTTTTTTTCTCTTTTTACTTTACGACTAGAAGGTGGAGTTGGCTCCCCAAAATATGCCAATGTGTTCACTTTAGGAGAAATTTCTTCTTTATGATCACCAATTTTAATGCCCTCATAGATTTCAAAGTCTATTGCAAGAGCGTCATCATTTTTGAATCAATCAAAGATCGATGGTCCACGTTGGTCCTATTCCAATAGTTTAGGATAACTTGAGCGGATATCATCATCGATGTTGAATGGGCTTTGGATAAAAGTATAGATATGGGTATATAATTTAGTGGTATAATTAGGGTCATGCTAAGAAGTTGGAGGGATTTTGGTTTCAAGTTGGATATCCTCATATGCCTTTTCATCATTCAAAACATCCATAGTCTTACATGTAGGTACTGTAGTACTAGGAGGACCTATTTGTAATGGTTTGAATCCAAGCCCCAAACTAGGAGGTCATCCTTTTGTAGTGATGGGTTCAATTATTCCTTGTTTCTAACATTCAAGACCACCATAGCTATTATAGCCTTGTTTTTGCATGATTATAAACCCAGGTCCATACTTATTAGAAGATACCAAAGTGGGTTTTTTTTCTTCTTTTTCTTTCTCAATACACACAGATGTATTCTCATTAATAGAAATGGAATTTTGTGTATTGATCTTAGAGTGTTGGTCTTGCAATAGTTGTGATTTACCATAAGATTGGGGAGAAATTGGTTACTCCCTAATATGGGATACCTGAGACAAAAAGTACTCTACACACCCATTGTCTTCAATCTTTAGCTTTTCCTTGGCCTTATTGAGGAGTATATCAACATCCACATACTTAGAGAATATGTGGTTTGTGCTTCATTATTTGCTAGGACTTGGTATGCAATAGCACCTCTTAGATTAGCAAAAAACTAGAAAGGATTTGGATCACCAGGGATGGTAACCTCCACATTATTGTAGGAAAACTTTAGAAATTGATGATATGAAGATGGCACTTCTTTCATAGAATGGATCCAAGGGTGTCCTAGTATCATGTTTCAATTCATTTTGATATCTAGGACCTAGAATAATGTCTCTTAAGTAGCTGGACCAACTCTAATGGGTAATATTATGATGCCCTTGGAGAAGCATTCGTCGTCATCATAGGTGAACCGCCTCATAATAGGTGTATCATAGTCATGCACTAGGCATTTCTTAGGAATAATATATTCAAACTAAGGACTATTTTACCCACCATGAGGTGCATTTAATCTTATCAATCCAGGAATGTATACTTGAAATGTTCAGCACAGTATGTGCACTAGGTCTCTTAATGAGTCACTAAGCTTATGCTGTAGCAAAGTAAAAATTCAAGGAAAAGAACTTACACTACTATTGCAGGAAGGTAAAACACTTAACTCTATGAATATTGGAAATACAATGGAAAAGATAAAAAATATTCCAACTTGGCTCATCCACTAAAATTGTTCTCACATATGCTGCAGGAACATTCACAGAGTGTGATGCTATAGGAAAGAGATTACTACTTCTACTTAAGATACTACTAATGGTTGAAAATAAATCTATTCTATCCTAATCTAATCCACCTCCCAAGTGGGCCCCCTTGGTTGGCTTCTCTAAACTGTTAACATGGGATAGAAGCCAAAGAAAACTATTTCATTCCATTTAGATATTCATTACATAACACAAAATTGTAAAACACAACTGTAAAAGTTAACAATCTACTCTCAGAACTTTTCTTCTTACTCGCTAAAAAAAACTTTAACACACTAGAGTCAATTCCTACATATATAGGAGATCAACACTTTATTCCATAATATAAAAGTAAATGTCCTAGCTTTAAATCTATAGGAGAGAAAATAGGAAGAACAACCGAAGGTGGGAAGAAGAAATAATGGCTTAAGGCAAGAAATATAAAGTCTTAACATCCACTCACCACAGAGTAAATGTAGAGAAGGCAATGAATCTTCATAGCTCCTCCTTACTCTCTACCATGTTTTCTGGAACTGTTACAACTTTCTCCACCGTGGTTGCTCCTTAGCGCTCGCTTCTCCTTGAATGTTGTTGATGCCTAACTTTTGAATCCCTCCAATCATATTTAAGTCTTTATTGATAGGTTAGTTATGACATAAATCATGATTGCAAATAAACATTTATCAAATTAAATTCAAACATAAGAACACACATTTTGATAACTATATGAAATACTGCACACTAGATATAATATGAGCAAAAGATGACATAGTTTCTACCCCGTAGGTTCATCAAAGGTTCGGTAAACATAGGTCCATAAGTGTTTTAACAAAGACAAATAGAGTATCAACAAAGTATCTTAAACACCACAAAATAAAGGAAAATTTTAGTCTCATCAGCTGTCCCCTACCAAACTAATGCTTTTCTTCAAGCATTGCACTTCCTTGTTAGAGACCTAAACTCTCCAATTTCTATCCTCCCCTTTCTATTACTTTTAAAAGTGTAGTAAAATCCTCTAGCTCTCTCCCACACTTATCTCCGGTGATCTTCCTGCAACTTATCAAATCTATCAACATTGATATCATACAAGGGCCATAGGAACATTGGAGGTTACATTGTTAAAGGATACCACAACTTTAGTCTTAGCTGCTTTCCTAGTTCTAAATATTTTCGAACTCTATGTAGTGAGGCTTCCAAGTTAATAGGGTTGTGTGGTTCTGATTTCTTTAGAGATTTAGGTAGTCTTTCCCACCTACTCCTTACACCAGTCATGGCTCTTTGAAATGTAAAGTAGGGAAAATTTTCATATTCAGCATAAACCTTAGTTCTAGCAGCAAATATCTTCTCCCTTACTATTGGATTCTTGTTTCCATAGGTCAATGTAAACCAATCCAAGAGCATCTCCTCTAGCTTACTACTTTCTTCTCTCAAAGGTAAAGGTTCTACTCTCTCCTCTTCTCTATATTCATTCAACTGCCTATCATAATTCACTTCATTAGACATCCATGACATGAGAGCTTTTAAATGTACATCTCCTATGTAAAGCAAAGGATTCCACTCAATCTCTGCAGGAATAACAAAGTTATGAACATATAATTGACACAATAAGTTTTGTTGCCATGGTGGTAAAGTTTGATATAGCCCATAAAATTCCTACGCTGACTTAAACTCTGCATTCACATTCTTGAGAGTTGACATTAACTGAAACAAAATAAATTGCTCTTTCAAGTAGAGAGCATAGACTCTAGGTGGTGGCCTACAAGCAAGGTCTTTTTCAGCTAGCTTAAGGGCATCGTCCATGCATTGTTTTTGGCTTTATAGCTATTCTTTAAATTTTTCAATTTCCTCATTTTGTGATACTATAATCTTATTCATCTTCTTTTCTTCTTTCCACAATGCTTCAGCAAACAAATACTATCCATAAAGTTGAAAAAGGAGCTTCTACAGGGTGATAGCACTATTGTCTTCTCCTTCATGATCCCTTTTCATCCTTCTTTGTTCCTATCATAGATGCTCTGCCAAACTATTGATCCATGTTGATCTATGTATAACTAAGGTAGTATTCATATTAATATACTTAGGAACTATTTCATCCCTACAGCTAGAAGTGTTTGGTAAATCTGTTGGGGTATCATCTATACTTTCTTTAATTTCTTTTCCAAACTCTACAGTAAGATTATCAGGAGTATTTTTTATCTCAAGATAAGGGGGAGAATGATTGAAAACAATTTGCATGGGAGATTCCCTGGTGGATGTTTTAGACAACATAAGATCCTTAGAAACCTGCCCTCTCATTCTAGGGCTTCTTCATACAGGGGTCTCTTCCTATGTTACAACCTTTTTCCTACTTTTCTACTTCAATGTCTCTACTGTAGGATCAATTTCTATAGGACCCTTCTTTGTTCTCCTTTGTTTTACAATTGTAGGACTTGGTTGTTAATGAACAAAAGTTTCTTCTAGTAATTTTTATTTCCTCTTAGCTTTGCTGGTAGCAGGTTTAGGGATTTCTTGTACAGGTGGAGGCACATTTTCTTGAATAGGGGTAGTTTCTTGTTCATTTCCTTGAGTCTTTTCAGTTTTAGCTCCTTGAATGTTTCATTTTGTAGGCTCACTACTGGGAGCTATATTTTCCTCACTATGTTGTTTGCTAGGGCTAGCTTGGGGTTGTAGGGTTTTAAGTTGCACAAACTCATCCCATGTTAAAGGAGATACATCCCTAAGAGACCTCTCTATTGACAACTTAATTAAAGCAAGGTGAGTAAAAAAATTCTATTTCCCTTTCTAAGTCTCCTTTGCACTAATGCAAAGCATATTATACAAGAAGTTTAGAATATTTATAGCAATATTATGCCTTACACAACTAAGTAGCTTGAAATGATGTGCATGCAAGTGAGAAAATCTGCCTTCACAAATAAAATACCTGATAATGTGCATCACTAATTCAGGGTATGGTGGTGGCAATGACAACCTCTTACATCCTTTTTTTGTGACATCCAATTGAGGGTCATGTGGTCCAGTAAATTGGGCCCTTGCTGACCTAGCGTCATGTGTGCTTAGGTAGTGCTCTCCAACTATAGGTAACCCTGTTACTTTTGTGATGCACTCCTCTATTGCAACTACTATCAAGCCCCAAACATAAGCTTCACCCTCATCAAATGTCCTGGTAAATTCTACAACTGCCTCTTCATTATATGTCGTTAAACTTAAACAATAACCTAGCCATCCATAAGCATCGAATCTTCTCACAGCTTCTATGTCGGAGAGCAACATAGTATGCTCTACCGACTCTCTCCTTTGCAAATTCCCACTCATTTCTTAGCACTTCCTCTACTACTCTATTTTCTCCCCTTTTTCTAAATTCAAGCTTCAAACTCTGTGTTATTCCTTAGACTCCTCACATTGCTTTACTTTAGGAAGCAATTAATTGCCATAACAAATTGTTATGTACAATAATTAAGCTTTGAATGAAGGTAAATCATAAGTTTGTGTGGAAATCATCTGAAAGTAGGGTTCAAATGATGAAAATTTTAAAAATATGTCACATCATAGCTTGACACAAAAAACATTCAAAAATAGTGAGTACAATGCTTTACTTTGCGTACTTATGGCAACAAATTTTCATTAATAAGGGGTAATACGAAGATTTAGAAAATCATCATGGATAATCAGACATGCCATTAGATAGTATGACCTACCCTTGCCCCCTACTAATTTTAGAAAAGTGTCCTCACTTGTCAGATCAGTATGAGTGAGGGACTGGCATATGGCACCATTATATATTTCATGCAGTATTAAATATAATTGACAAAATCTATGGACTTATAAATGAAAGATAATTTGAAAATGCTATACCTATTGAGTTGATTGTCACATGTACCAAAAAGCTGGTAGAAATAATGTCAATGGCAGCATCCATCAGCATTTGTAGATTTTATTGCAAACATGGAAAATTTTATGATGTTGAAAGTGGGTGGATGGAAGATTAAGAAA
Organism: Cupressus sempervirens; assembly: GCA_028749045.1. Taxonomy (NCBI): domain Eukaryota; kingdom Viridiplantae; phylum Streptophyta; class Pinopsida; order Cupressales; family Cupressaceae; genus Cupressus; species Cupressus sempervirens. The sequence goes on along the minus strand of CM053786.1, from coordinate 677,406,994 downwards.
TGAGATGAGGTGGATGGGTGGAAGATAAAGATATGAGATGGAAAGAAAAAATGAATAGAAAGTGAACTATATGAAAATATAAAGTTATTATTATGAGCATGCAAACTAAAAACTAATGTTCAAGAGCAACAGTCGAACGGTTGACACCTTCGACTGTAGGAAGAGTTGTTTGAGTCGTATTTGAATCCACCTATTGGAACTACTATAGGAAATCAGATTTTGTTTGTAGCCTTCTATATAACTTGAGTTGATGACCATTGACTAACAATTTGGAAGGCACTTGATCAATTGTGGTTAGTTGCATAGCTCCATTCTCAAAGACATGACTAATTTCATATGGTCCTAACCATTGTGTCTATAGCTTCCCTAGCATATCCTTGAAGTGGGAGTCATATAATAATGCCCAATCACCAACTTGAAATTTTTTACTAATAATATTAGAATCATGCCAATGTTGCCTTTGTTTTTGTACTAGTTTAGTATGTTCCAAAGCAGCTTTACGCATCTCATCCAAAGAGTTAAGATGCAAAAGGCATTCTCTTTGTGCTATAGGAAGGTCAATATCCAATGCCAAGGTTGTCCTTAGAGTTTTATGTTCAAATTCAATTGGAAGTATTACCACCTTTCTATATAGGAGCTCAAATGGTGTGAATCCTATAGTAGTCTTCCAAGTTGTTCTATAAGCCCAAACAGCTTCTTGTAATCTGATGGTCCAATCTTGATGATGCAAATGGACTATTTTTGTTAGAATATTTTATAGCTCATAGTTTGTAACCTCTGCTTGTCCATTAGCTTCTGGATGATAAGGACTAGATTTTTGGTGCTTGATGTTATATTGTTTCATCAATTCTAAGATTAGGTTGGAAGTAAATTATGCACCTTGGTCAGTAACTAGCTCTTTGGGAATACCATAGTGAGTAAAAATCTCTTCATACAAGAATTCAACAACTTTTTCATCATGGGCATGCTTCATAGCCTTAACTTCAACCCATTTTGTTAGGTAGTTAGTGCATACCAGAATATAGGACTTCCCATTGGATAAAGGATCAATTGGACCAATGAAGTCCATTCCCCATTTTTCAAATGGTGTGAATGCCATTTGAGGATTAAGAGGAATTTGATCTATTCTTGTTGGTCGACCCATCCTTTGACATTGGTCACACTTCCTTGTATAGTTGACTACATCCTTATGAAGTGTAGGCCAATAATAACCAGTTGTCAGGATTTTGAAACTTGTCCTTTTGGCTATAAAATGTCCTCTGCATGGTTTATTATGACATACATGTAGAATGTGATATGTCTCATCTTCTCTCACACATCTTCTCATAACTTGATCAGGTCCAGTATAGAACAAAAGATTATCTATCCAAGAAAAATGGAAACTTTTCTCTACAAGCAACTTTCTTTCCTTACAAGAAAAATATGTTGGTATCTTATTTGCTGCAATATAGTTAGCAATATCTGCATACCATGGAATTTGAACAGCAATATGAAACAAATTCTCATCGAGAAATGCATCATCTACTAGAGTAGTGTTAGTATCATCATGATGGATTCTTGATAAATAATCAGCTACAACATTGGCTTTCCTAGGCTTATCAACTATGGTTATGTCAAATTCTTGTAACAATAGTAACCATCTTGCTAACCTACCTATTATAGTAGGTTTGTTCATGAGATATTTGATTGGTACATGATCAGTATGAACATAGATGGAATAACCAGTTATGTAATGCAAAAATTTGTTCAAGGCATAAACTACTACTAGCAATTCTTTTTCAGTCATGGTGTAGTTCAGCTCTGGGCCATGAAGACTCTTATTGATATAATAGATGGCATTTTCAAGATTTTGGGATTTTTGTGCTAATCAGAGGCATCTATATATATGTGAAAAGGTAAATTCCAATCAGGGCCTTGTAAAACTAGGGTTGTGGTAAAAAGTTTCTTAAGTTGCAGGAAGGCTTCATCACATTCAAATATCCAGCTAAATTCATCTTCTTTTGTAAGTAACTTATACAAAGGACTAGCTATTTTACTGAAATATTTTATAAAACATGTGTAATATCTAGCATGTCCTAAAAAGGATCTTACATCTTTTGATTTTGTAGGTATGGGCAATGTTTGAATTACCTCTATCGTAGCTGGGTCCACTTGTATTCCTTTAGTGGATATGAAATGACCAAGTACCATGCCCTCCTACATGAGCATGAAACACTTTTCACTATTCAGTGCCAAATTATGTTCTTGACATCTCACCAAAACCTTTTCAAGATTCATCATTGCTTCTTCAACAGTAACTCCAAATGTTATGAAGTCATCCATGTAGATTTCCATACAATCATATGATATATCAACAAAGATACTGATAACTGCTTGTTGAAATGTTGCAGGAGCATTACATAGACCAAATGGTAAAATAGAATATGCAAGAGTACCCCATGGACATGTAAATGTGGTTTTATCTTGATCTTCAGTAGCAATACTAATTTGAACATAACCACTATACCCATCTAGAAGGGAGAAATACTTCTTTCCAACTAGTGTATCTAGAACTTGGTCTATGAAGGGTAAAGGAAAATGATCCTTTTTAGTAGCCTTATTCAATTCTCTACAATTTACACAAATTATCCATTTCCCTCCTTTCTTAGGCACTATAACCATAGATGATACCCATTTACTATTAGATATGAGATAAATGAAACCAACATCAAGTAATTTTTGCAATTCAGTTTTGACTATTTCTCTAAGGCTTAGATTTATCCTTCTCTAGGATTGATGGAGTGGTAGACAACCTTCATTAATGTATATTCTATTAGTACACAATGTAGTGCTCAATCCTTTCATATCACCATAGTCCTATGCAAAAGCCTTCTCATGCCTCTGAAGTAATCCTTTTAACTATTCCATCTATGTGGATGTTAATTTGGGATCAACATGTAGTTTATGACCTCTACTCAATTCAACAGTAGTAGTGGATTCTATCATAGCAACTTTAGAGATTGGCCTTGCTTCTAATTCATAAGGGAGGAGTGAACAAAGAATTTTAGATTCTTTGAGCAAAGTACAATTCTTATGACATTTCTCATATGTGATTATTCTAACACAAAGCTTTTAGATACATCTTTCTCTACCACACAAGTGTTAGTGAGGATACTCTGGAGTACTGAATCTTCTTCTTGCAATTTTAGAAAAGATTTTCTATGCAACATCATGAGTTATACTATAGAATTTAACTCTTCTTCTTTATCTCCTAAATCTGGCCAAATAGATGTACTCAAATATGGTAATGGTTCGGTTGGAGGATATAAATCAAATTGCTTTGTTGCTTGACCATTTGATATGGTCATGTTCCCTGATTTGCAACTTATATTTGCATTAGCTATGGCTAACCATGGTCTATCTAAGATGACAAGATAACAGAATAGATTGACTTTAGGGGAAAAAATCATAAAGTTTGCAGGATACTCTAGAGAATCTAAGGTCACAACAATATTCTCTATCATCCCATTAGGAGTGATAGTGGAACTATCTACAAGCTACAGAATGGTTGGTGTAGGCCTTAATCCTTCTATTTGCAACTTCTCCATAGTATCCTTGGTCATCACATTTATAGCATCTCCAAGATCTATTAAAGCATTTCTAACAAACTAAACATTTATACTCACATTCACTACTGGACTTCCTAGATTAGAATATTTTGGTGTAATCATTTTCCCTAGCATGATATTAGCCAATTGCCCCACAACATGGACTATGGTGGGTTCCTTTTTCTTCCTTCTAGGCTTCTTCAAGCAGGCTTCCTTGATAGCTTTTCCATAGACTAGAATGTCCTTAATAGCTTGAAACAGTGGTATTTGGACATGTATATTTTTCAACTAATCAACAATCTCAAAAGGTTGTTCCTTGGTTTGTTTAGGTTTCTTTTGTATCATTTGTTCTAGAAAAGGAGATTCTAATGCTAGTTGAACTGGCATTATCAAGGTAACATTAGTTGAGTGAATAGGTTCAGCAAACGAAGGTTTTGATGCTATAGGAAAGTCTAGTATTTCAGTCATAAGCAGTGGTTTAGGCATTGCTAAAGTCATTCCAAATCTCAAATGTATATCTACAACACTTAAAGCATAAGTAGGATACTGCTAGGCATCAACACTATACATGGGCTATTGTGCTTGTTGCCTATTTGGATTTGGCTGAGGTTGTGCGAGTAACTATGTGTTCTTTTTAGGTCCAGGATTTGCAGGTGGTGGCATTAAAGCAGGCTATTGAACTGGAGGGGGTAGTTGTGGAGCACCAATATTTTGGTTAGGCCATTGTTTAGATCCCTTCCATTGGTTCGTAGATTACCAATTCCCTTGGGGTGGTTGTCATTGGTTCTACTAGCTTTGCCAGTAGTTATGTTGGTTATGTTGGTTCTGTGGCCATTGGTTATTCTATTGATTAGGCTAGGGTTGTTGAGAATTCTGAGGCCATTAGGATTGTTGTGGGTTATTTTTCCCAGCATTGTTCCAATTGGATTGATTTTGTGGAAGATCTTGGGTATTACAAGTTTTCCATTGACTACCATGTGAATTTGAACTTTGCAAGGGGTCCTGAGGCATACCTTGACGTTGGTCCAATGGTCAACATTGAGCAACAAAGAATACTTGCTCATCACCTCCATCTATCTTGATGTATTTAGTTGGAAGATGTTGGTTCTCTATGCTTACAACCAATTTACATTGGCAATCCTTCTTTTGCTTCTAGCAATGAGGACAGTACTCAGCTAGTTGTAATTCATCTTTTGCTTGCTTCTTCTTTGTAGTCATCATGTCTAGCTATGTGATGACATCATTAATAATTTATTTTTTGAAATCTAACAATAGATTTGATATCTCAAGCTTTGAAATGCCTTGACTGATCCCTTTAGTGACTGTAGAATGTGGTCCTTGGCCTTTCTTCATAGTTGACCTTGAATAGTTCTGACAGATCTTTTTGAGGTCATCCCAAGAAGCTTGATATACATCACTACCAGCCATCAGGTCCAATGCTTCCAAACAGTCATCATTCACACCTCTCAAAAAGACTACCTTTTGTGAGTCTTCAAACAATGTGTGCTAAGGATTTTTTTGCAATGTATATAGAAAACGTGAAACATAGTCTTCCAATGTCTCCTTCTCCCTCTGTGATATCTTAAAGATATCATCCCCTCTTATATCAAATGCTTTGCAATATTCTTTATACTTCTCTAGGAACAAAGCTTGCATTTCATCCCAAGTTGTGGTTGCATTGGCTCCTAAGCCCATGAACCATTGTAGAGTTGATTCTTTCAATGTTGCTAGAAATAATTTAAGCTTATGGGCATCAGTGTTGTAGTCAAAACTATGAAAAAGTATGTTAAACTCAAACAAGAAAGTATTAGGGTCTTCGGTTGCAAGGCCATATAACTTTAGAAGAGTAATGGGAGGTATGTTCTTAAGATTGGCATTGGTTACAAGACTTGGAAGTGGAAATGAAAAAGTAGGTTGTGCCATGACTGGTAGTAATGAATTTTGAGGTTGCTGCTAAAATGGAATGTTGGGCACTGGATGATTAACAACTGGTGGATTCAGGGTAGTGTTATCAAGGAAATTGGCCAATACTTCAGTGAAAGGTTGGAGACCAAATATATCTATGAGTTTAGCTCTTGATGATGATGTTGTGGGAAAAATTAAACTTGCATCTTCAAAAGGTAACTCAACTTCTTCTTCTTCAACTTCTTTGTTCAAATTAATAGATCCTCGTAGAAGAAATCTGCCATGTTCATCTCATCATCTTCCTCTTTGATGCATGCAATTAAGCTTTTCACACTGGTGAAAAGAACTCAGACTAAAAACTATGACTCAAAAATGCTCCTATCTTGACACCATCCCTAGCAATGGCACTAAAAATGAACCACCTCACAATAGGTGTATCATAGTCATGCACTAGGCCTTGCTTAGGAATAATATATTCAAATTAAGGACTATTTTCCCCACCATGAGGTGCATTTAATCTTATCAACCCAAGGATGTATACTTGAAATGGTCAGCATAGTATGTGCACTAGGTCTCTTAATGAGTCACTAAGCTTATGATGTAGGAAAGTAAAAATGCAAAGAAAAGAACTTACACTACTGATGCAGGAAGGTAAAACACTTAACTCTATGAATACTAGAAATAAAATGGAAAAGATAACATATATTCCAACTTGGCTTATCCACTAAAATTATTCTCACATATGTTGCAGGAACATTCATAGAGTGTGATTCTATAGGAAGGAACTTACTACTTCTACTTAAGATACTACTAATGCTTGAAAATAAATCTCTATCCTAATCTAATCCACCTCCTAAGTGGGCCCCCTTATTTAGATTCTCTAAACTATTAACATAGGATAGAAGCCAAAGAAAACTATTTCATTCCATTTAGATATTCATTACATAACACAGAACTATAAAACACAACTATAAAAGTTAATAGTCTGCTCTTAGAACTTTTCTTCTTACTCGCTAAAAAAAACTTTAACACTCTAGGGTCAATTCCTACATATATAGGAGATCAACACTTTATTCCATAATAGAAAAGTAAATGTCCTAGCTTTAAATTTGCAAGAGATAAAATAGGAAGAACAACTAAAGGCGGAAAGAAGAAATAACGGCTTAAGGTAGGAATAATAAAGTCTTAACATCCACTCACCACAAAGTAAATACAAAGAAGGCAATGAATCTACATAGCTCCTCCTTATTCACTGCCATGTTTTCTGGAACTATTACAACTTTCTCCACCATGGTTGCTCCTTACTGCTTGCTTCTCCTTGAATGTTGTTGATGCCTAACTTTTGAATCCCTCCAATCATCTTCCAGTCTTCATTAATAGGTTAGTTATGACACAAATCATGTTTTCAAATAAACATTTATCAAATTAAATTCAAACATAAGAACACACATTTTGATAACTATATGAAATACTACATACTAGATATAATATGAGCAAAAGATGACATAGTTTCTACCCCATAGGTTCATCAAAGGTTCGGTAAAGATAGGTCCATAAGTGTTTTAACAAAGACAAACAAAATATCAACAAAGTATCTTAAACACCACAAAATAAAGACAAATTTTAGTCTCATCAATAGGCCTTTATTGTGATTTAGCAAGAGGGATCCACATCATCCTCATAATAACCCAAACCTTTGACAACATTAAGAGTATAGATATTCAGTCTTGCTCTTCCATCTATTAGGACACATCTAACCTTGGCATTATGGATGAAGACTTCAAGGTGAAGAGGATCATTGTGGTTAGGTCTATCTTTAGGAATATCTCAAGGGGAAAGGTGATATTCTATGATGTGGATAGGTTCCCAACCAATGCTTGGAACTAGGAAACATCAATTTTATCTAGGACTATTGACTCTTTAAGGGCATGATCCAAGATCTTTTGATGTTGGGGAGATGCACGTAGTAGGTCCAAGATAGATATTTGTGTAGGGGTTTTACTGAGTTATTCAACAAGCCTACAATCAGATAAAGTAGGAGCATTAGGTCAGCTAGGGGTGCAGGTCTAGTAGAGGCAATAGGTCTAGAAGGAGGTCGAGGTAGGGTGATCTTAGTGTAGTGTGTAGTGATAGCACAATGAGGGTCTTTAGCCTTTAAGGTGAATGTGGATATATGGGAATCAAATGCATTAAGATAGTTGATGGTGTACTCATATCCAGTGCATGTATAATTCACATTATCTTGTGAGTTTGAGTTTGAACTAGAGGCCTTCTCTTTGTCATGATTACCCAAAGGATCTATGAAGATAGTGTGATCAGAGTTGGATGTTAGCAATGATGGATCAACTGTAATTACACCATCATCAATAAGGTATTTTATTGCATGTTTTAGTTGGAAACATGATGAAGCCTTATGTCCTTTGGTGTAGTAGTAATCACAAAAAATTTTGCCATCCCACCAAAGATGCTTTGGTTAGTGGTTCATCTTTGATCAGGGTTAACTATAGGAAGTTATTACTAAGTAATTATTGAAGTGTAGTTTCAAGAGATATCCCCAATGGTGTGAATTTTCTATCTTTTGTTCTAGGATTTCTCCAAGGTCCATCCTGCATGGAAGTCTTAGTTTTCTATTATGGAGGTGAAGTTTGATTGGGAGTATGAATTTTTAGGGTTTGCACCTTTTAGTCAGTTGAGGTTGTGGGGTGCTAATTGTATGTGCATCCATAATGCCATCATTAGTCACATTCTTATTTTTTGAGAAAAAAATTTCCTTGTCATTAAATAAGTTAGTGTTAGTGTTTTCCTTGTTCATCTTAAGGATTCCCTTACAGATAAGAACATCTTCAATACTAGCCCCTTTTTTCATCATTTTAAAAATGGTGCTTGGGCTTTTGATTTTAAGTCCATACATTAAGTCGGGGACTGGGTTTTCAATGCATAGGTTAACTTGTTTTTCTTCAAGGATGTCTAGTGAGCATTGGTTGACAAAGCTTCTCCAACATAGTAAGAATGTGATAAATGGTTCTCTAGTCTTTTGTTTAGTTGAACATAAATCAAAAAGTGTCACTTCATTTGTAATGTTAAAGGTAAAGTGGGAGATGAACTTGTTTGCTAGCTCTGACCAAGATTTGATAGTACCAAGAAGTTTTGAGTACCATTCAAGTGTGGGCCCACCTAGAGAATAAGGGAACAATCTCATGAGATAAGTGGTCTCATCACTGAGTTTAGTACAAGAGACACAAAATTCCCTGATGTGATCAAAATGGTTGCCTTTTCCTCCATATTTTTTGAATCTTGGAGCCTCAAAGTTTTTTTGGAATGTAAGCATATACAAACTTTTATCAAATGGATTAGGACATAGGTTCCTTTCTGTATATAGAGACTATTTCTTTTGGACTCCCAATTCCTTGACTTGTTTGGAAATTTGTTTTAATTATTGTAATAACTCTTCATTAGGGTTTTGCATAATAGTCTTCCCTTCAAGTCTTTTGTGTCTATGAGTAGATCATTTTCTCTGTCAAGAACTATGTCTACTTAGTTCTAACATTTTTGTGTCTGATGAGTCTGGTGATGTGTCACTAGGTGGTGGGGGTATGTTAGGACCTTGAAGACAAAAGGGTCTTGGTTGTGGTACATGTTGGGGTACTTTTTATGATATTTGATGTGGTACTTGTTGCGATATTGATTGTAATTATTGTACCATGTGTTGTTGTTGTGCCATTTGTCATGTTTATTATTGAGATACCTCTATTTTTTGCATGTGAGACCATGTATGTCACTATTTTTGTAGAGGTATCTGTTTAGATTTTGGTGGTATGTACTATTGTTGTAACAAATATTATTGATACACATTTTTCTACATGAGGCTTCTTTGGTATTCCAACTATTTTTTGAGTTTCTCTTGTTGTTTAGCAAACATGTCTTGTTGTTGTTGTAATTATTGTTGATACATTGTGTGTAATTCAAGTGGATTTATATTGGAGTCCATGTTAGGCACGTTGGATCCATGCACCACTTGATATTGTTATTGTTTTGGTTGATGTTGTTGTTGATATGTCAATGTGTGTTGGAAACTTTAAGTCCTTGGATTATTGCAGGTTGATGTTGTCAGGGTAGTTGGTCATGTCCTTGAGAAATGATCATCATGTTGGTATTATTGTTTTGGCACTTTTGTGTGTTAGAGGTTTCTCCTTGGGACATCATATTGATTTGACAATGAGGTGCATTCCTATTGGGAATAGGTGTAATGTCAATAATATTTTTCCTTTGTGCATCAATAGGGATTGTTGCAATTGATGTTTTGTATGGTGTATTCATGGTAGGCTTTATAACATTTGATGTCATAATACTTGGTAGAGTTAGGAGAAAAGGTGCACTTTGTTGATTTTCCTCCAAATGAGGTTGGTTTGGCATCTCTATAGCACAAGTCCCTTAAGGCACATCTTGTTGTTGCATCAAGTAATTGAGATCAAGTCTTAGTGTTCTCTTGGGATATTTAGGAAGAGTCTTGTTACACCTCATTGGTTGTGGTTCATCAAATAAGGGATTAATGTTGACGTGTTCAAATGTACTTTGGAGGATTTTGAAGGTTGACTCTTGATGGGACCTTATAGGTGCCATTATTGTCTTTGAAAAATCCAAAGGTTGTTTTCCCTTATCTAAGTCCAAATTGATCATAAGTTGTATGTTTTCAATTGTTGTGTTGGTTTGATGTTTGGACTTACGTCCGTCCAAGTGTGGATTAAACATGACAATTTCTTGGGCTGCCAAAAGTTTGAAGTTCTTGTGGAAATTTTTGTCTTGACATGCCCTAGTCATTTCTTCATTAGTGATGCCATCATCAATGTTAGAGTCATCACTTAGGTGTACAATACCTTGTTGTGTGCTTGATGTATTAGAGTTGAAGGTACTTGTGTTGGGTTTGTTGGATTCAAAGGAGTGTGTTTGTTCATCCTCAGGTGTGGTTGGTACACTTCCACCTCTGGGTCATATCGACATGAATATAGGTTCAAACTTAGGATTCCATTGAACCATTCCATGTGTAGGGGAAGTGTTTGAAGGAAACCTCATAGTAGGTGTGTTGCTTAGGGTTTGTTCTATGATCTCTTGATTATGGTGATCTTGTAGATACATATTTAAGGGGTCCACAAGAAATAGTTCTGATGCCTTAATTTGGTCTTCATTAAATGTTTGTTGGGTTTTCTTTCTCTTCTTTTCTCTTGGACAAGGTTTTGATTAGATTGGAATCTCAGAATACAAGGGTTGATAAAGCTCTTTAGGTTTGTGAGCTGATTGTATCCTAGTGAGTGATGGCATGATACCTAAAGATGCAGATGCAGTGGAGGAAAACCTAAATGGTCTCCCAAGTGCACACCTAAACTACCAAATATGCTTAGATAGTATCGAGTGTTCCCTTGGGGCACTTAGGGCCCTTAAGTTAAGCATTTGGTAAGTAGAAGGTATGTTGCTGGTAAACAGAGGTTCTAGGGTGTCTAAAATGTAGAATGTGAATGATTTGAGTGATTTTGAATGATTTCTAGGGTTTTGGGATACAATGAAGGCTATGGAAGTGAATATTATCATTTTGAAACCTAAGATGAAATACCTTATTACCAAGTGTGCTCTAAAACTACCAACTATACACTGAAACTACCAACTACACACCTAGAGTGCGCAGTTGGTAAAATAGGTCAAAATTTGATAATTAGGATGTGGTTATGCAAGATATGAGTACTTTTTGTATTTTTAAGTGTTTAGGGGTGTTATGAAACCTAGGAAAGTGCCAAATCAACTAGGGTTTTGATGTGCAACGTGCAAATGTCGTAGGGATGCTATGCAAATTCAAATGCAAAGTGGCATTTTTGGAATTTGACTAAATGAGATGAAAATGACCCTATGGTATGCAAAGTGATGATTAGGGTTAGACTATGAGCTTTGGAATGATGCTATAGGTTGGTTTATGCAAGGTGAAATATGCAAGGGATGGTGTGCTAAGGTTGATAATGACATTTCGGATATGCAAAATGAGGGTAAGTGATCAAGAAGACAATTTGGTTGATATACGAGTTGATAGAGTTTAGTAGTGGAAATGATGCTAAGACTTTGAACAATGCAAGATGAAGGGGATATACCACTAGGGTAAGTCAAGTAAAAATGGCATCTAGGGACACTAGGGATATGATGATGCTAATGATAAGGGTATAAGCAAGGTTTTAAACTTAGATGAAATCTTTGGGAAGTATTTTGTCCAAGAGTTTAACCTTGTGAAGATGGACTTTGGATCTTGACCAAAAAATGATAAAGACAAAAAGATCAAATTGATAAAGATGACAAGGTCAAACCTATCAAGACATAGATATATTTTGACCAAACAAAATGATAACAAAAGACAAAAGGACTAGTCAAGTTCCATCATCCATCAACACTAACAGATAGCCTAGGACTCATACTTTGTTTAGATTTTTGACTAAATTTAAAGGTTTTGGGTTCAAAATGGAGTTTAGGGGGCTCAAAATGATGGTGATTCTAAGCATATGCAATATGAAAAGGTCCTAAAATGAAAAATGATATTTCGGGTGTAGGATGTCATTTTGGGTGAGATGTAGAATGAGGACCTACAGAGGCTCCTAAATGTAGTTTTAGGGTCCCAAAATGTAGTTTGGAGGACCAAAATGGTCATATAGGTACCCAACTACACTCTGAAAGAATCAAGTGCACTTCAATAGTACCAATTGTGCCTATGGTGCAGTTGGGGCCAGTTTGGGCATAGTTGGTAGTTTCATGGTGCAGTTAGGAAACTGGGTTGAATGGTTACTGCTTCTGAGTTGGGTGATTGCCAAGTTGTTCTACCAGAGAGCCAAGATGATAGGGTTGATGTTATTATGGATTAGGAGATGTATAATGAAGGTTATGACCTAAGGAATGATGTCCTAAGTGAAGACAATGAAGGTTAGGAGGTGTAGAATGTAGATTAGGGCAAGATAATATAGGGGGACCTATCCAGGTACCTAAGGACACCTCTGAAGCCTCAAAATGCTGCCTAGAAGCCCAAACAAGGTTCTTAGACTACCAAGTGCACTCAAATAGTACCAACTATGCCTATGGTATATTTGGGCTAGTTTGGGCATAGTTGGCAGTTTCAGAGCATAGTTGGGAAGTTGGGCTAAAACTAAGGCAATTTTAAGTGTTAAGGTTTCCAGATTGATCTCACAGTGAGCTAAATAGTAGAGGAAAATGATAAGACCAGAATGAAGATTTAGAATGATATTTAGGACACTTTTAATGATGGTTAAAACATGTAAGATGAAGGTTGGGTATCCAAAGATGCAAGATGCAAGATGCAAAGTGCAGATTTTGAGGTTGAAATGCAAAGACTAAGGGATGCACACTAAACCCTAATGAATGCAATATAAGATGAAGGATACTAAGTGAGGGCTAAAAGGTGCTAGATGAAGCCTATATGATGCAAGTATGATGCTCAAACTATGTTGAATGTAAGTAGGTTTTATGCCAGGATGAAATCTATGTTATGCCAAGCATGTTTAGGATCACAAGTTGCCATGTTTTCCAAGCCTTGAATGTATTGCACCAAAATTTGCAAATTTTTGACCAAGGTTGTAATTTTTTGATAATGTATGAAGTTTTGACAAGGTTTTAATATCTTACAAGGTGTAAATTTGTAAATTGGCTTTTATCTTGATTAATGTTTTATACACACACAAAACACATAAAGATAAGAATAGTTGTTGTTAAAAGTGAACAGTCACACCACAACCTAGGCTTTAGGACTATATTCACTAAATTCCTACTTGAACCCAAGTTTAGCTATGCTCATCTAGAGTAGAAAACTTATGATCTTGGAACCACAAGCTCCCCCTCATAGTGCACTCACTTCTCAGGGCTACCAAGATCCACTTCCCAAGGGGCATGACTTCCCAAGGGATTGTTGTCTCTACTATGGACTGTGAGAATGTAGGATGTCTTCATGGGCATTGGTGACCCCTTGTTTCAGTAGATAGAAAGGATTTTGGCCACTTAAACATAGTTTTTAGTAAAAAAATTATGTTTGGAAAGTGAATGATTAAATTCCTCAGAAGGTCTCCCAGCCCCAAGAACTAGGGTTTGATGCACCAAAAAGGTACTAGACAAGAGCTATCATGCAGCAATACTACTAACATAGCTTTCACTATAATTGAGTTTTATATAGTGACTAGAATGTTGACCTAGATTTTGACCTATTACCACTTAGAAGTAATCCCCTGGCATACCCAATATTAGGTATCTTGGTCCAAGCCTAGCTTCCTATAGAAGTCACACAGATTTGTCTTACACCCAAATCCATTTCTATTACACCCAAATCCCTAAATGGCAAGGGGAGAGGATACATCCATGTAACCCCTAGGGTTTTAAACACTATAGACATTCTAAGTAGAAAAGAAAAACTTCATTTTATGCACTAGATGAAGTGTTATTTAATCTAGGAAATCCACACGCATGGTTTTGACAAACACATAGGGTCTTTGACAACGTCCTGCAAACAAGTATTAGTAGTTTTTAAGGATTATTTATTCATGAAACAATTGCTGCATGTTAAAAATAGACCATCAATAACACAAAAAAATCTACCCTAGGTCTTAGAAAGAAATAGAAATCCTAGATGTAGATTATGAGTTATGTATGTGCTTTTTATGAACCAAGTGTGCTCTAATAGAGAAGACTACACCCAGAAGGCTAGAATGGCTCAGAATGCCCCAAGTGCGCTCAAATAGTGTGAACTATTCCCATGGTGCACTTGGGGCCCAAAATAGCATAGTTGGTAGTTTCTAGGCACATTTGGGAGGTCAGTTGCAGAGTGTGGGGAAATGGTGCCCAAACAAGACCCAGAACTTGAAATTTTGAAAACTACTCTACCAATTGTGTCTAGACAATGAATATTGCACCCCTAGTGTAGTTGGAGCCTAAAATGGTATATTTGGTGGTTTCTAAGTGTATTTGGTAAGATATGAACAATAGATAGAGGTTATGGTGGCTCCTAGACTCCTAAAATTGCCTCCTAGGGTTCCCAAGTGTGACCTGATAGAATAGAGTGCACCCTAGGATAGGAAGTTATCATAATGCATGAAACAAGTGTATAAAACCATATTATTGTGCCCCCTAATTAGACTAAGTGTGATCAAGGAGAGAGAATAAGAATTATACCCCTCCAAGTGAGCTCCTTCCTTACACCTACAAGTATAAACACAAGAAACCCAAATTAGTTAAGCATATTCAAATCGGGTTCACCAATTGTAAGACCATAAAAAGGGCTAATGTCTAACATACTATGAGAAAATCACAAAACTCAATATATATACATCAATACCCTCTAGTCTACCATGAAAGCCAAATGAACAAAAGGAAGAAACATAAGGTTAAAAACCCCCTCTTTCATTTGTAGCTCACATGTCCTTCTTTCTTCTCCATATCATGTAGCTCCAAATTACCTATAATGCACACAATTAGGGAGCAATAGCCTAAGGTAATTATGATGCTATGAGAATACTAGAAGATGCAATTTAAACTTGAGAGAGTAAAAGACCAAAAAAAAAGGACTCAACAACTTAAGACTTAGGGACCAGAAATGAGAGAAAAAATGCTCATTTTATAATCAACACGAAAGATGAGAGCATTGGATTTTTCACCTTGGATATGTGACATGGCAAGAGATTCATTTGAGAATATATGAAACGTATGACACAAGATGCCAAGTGTAGGATTGTATGACACTTGGAATTCAAACTTGACTAAAGATGGAAGAGGATCTATGACGCATCATATGACACCTCAAACCCACTTAAAGCTAAGAATCTATGAAAATGGAAGCCATATATGGACACGCATAAGAGAATAAGAATATATGGAGTATGACATATTTTAGCCAAGTTTCAATGGAGAATCGACGAGGTGTCATGTCCATGTGTCATGATGATATCAATATTATGTAGAACATTTGAATTAAAGAATCCATTATTCCACACAAATAGAAATTAGTAAAAACTGAAATTAGTGGAGGAAAATGTGACTTAAGAAATTAATAATTTCCATGGTTTATGAATGATTAACCAATTAATTGAGGAGGTTAGTCAAGCAGAATAATTAGTGAAACGATAGAGGATTAAATTATGGGTTATTTAATCCTATAGAGAAAATTAGTAGATGATTGGCCAATTTGATTAAATAAGTGTGATAGTATCCTTTGATGAAATGTAACAATAATGGAGATTAGCTAGAATGATGACGAATAGACCAAAGCCATGGTCAAATTGATTGATTGATCGAAATTAATAACATGCCAAGGACACATGACTTGAACTAAGGACATTTAACATTCAACTAACATTGTAAAATGCTACAAGATCAATATTGGTTGATAAATAACACCAACAAACACTATCAATTTTGTTAAATGATTAAAAATTCCATGATCTGACAAAGAGACTCAACAATGTCAAAGATTAGATTATGTGAATGATAGTTTGACCTAGCACTGAGAGCCATGACAATACTAAGGTCAGATTGACAATGCCTAGGATTGGACAAATGATGGTTGATTTGGTATGTTTGACACATTCTAGGTTGATTAAGATTGATGTTGGGTGATTTCAGGTTGATTTGGGGTGATTCTGAGTTGATTTGGTATGATTTTGAGTTGATTTGATATGATGTGAAAGAGGATATGAATGATAATAGAAACTACTGAGATATGATCAAGTTTGTCGAAAGATCAGAGTTAGTGGAATGAGAAAATGGGATGAATTAGTATGAAGAAGTGATGAAACTATAGATGCAAACCATTTTTGAGTGTCTACAAAAACCTTCTAAGTTCTACCTTTAACCTAAGCCTAAGAACTCTATTTATACTTGCCAAAATGACTTATAGAAGATTCTAGAACATTACATCAATGAAAGACTGACTCCAAAATGGTTAATTCTCATCCCTAAACAAGACCATATCATTAAATTCATTACTCAAATCAAATATGAAAGTTGGCTCCTAGTAAGAACTAAAACACAGACAACTTGGCCAAAGAAGGAACCGAGCATCATCAAATAACATGTTCATTTGGCACATGAAGGAACATTGGACAACTTGGAAGCAACTAGAATTTGATAGCAACTGGAACTTGATAGCAACTGAAACTTGGCAATAATTAGAACTCGATAGCAACTGGCACTTAGCAATAACTGGTAGAATGGACAAAAGGTGCAGGATTCCAAGCCAACCCAGGATGCTCCTACATCAATATTTGAAGCTTGTTACAATCCTTACTCTATAAAAACATTGCCAAGATTTGGAAGAAGGGTATGAAGTCTAATTATGTGATAAATATTATCATATGAGTTGGTCAAGTTTTTGTGTTAATTTTCGAGATGTTTTAGTTTGTTTATTTTAGAAGTTTGAAGTCAATAAAAGGTAGTTTTTAATACTATATTATTTCCATGAGTCTCATATAAGAAATATGTATGGTTCTCAAAGAAATTAATACAAGCAACATTGCAAAATATCTGTCTCCAAATTCTATCTCCATTTTCATGCTTTTGTGATTTTGAGAATGAATGAACAAGTTTCAATTTATTCAAGTGAAATTCAAGTGGGTTGTATATCATTTCATTATTGCTTTTAATTCAAATAATTAATTAAATGCTTCTATGGAATAATAGGGTCATTTTAAGTGTGATAAGGATATTGTAAGTAGAGAGTTTAGAGGTCAATAGTTGATGCATTTAATTGTAAGACAATTAAATAGATCTATTAATATTGATTGATATGACTCTATTTTGGTAATGGATTAAGGCACTAATCATTTAGTTGAAGAATCAAGAAAATCAGTCTTATCTTTGCATAAATTAAATTTTACAAATCAAAATCATTAAAGATTGTTGTCAAAATGTAATATAAATTTGATCACTTGCAATAGTTTGTCAAGTTTATTATTGGCTACAATAAATTCTTCATTAAATTGCAATTACAAGAAGTTACAAGACCAAATTTATTGTAGGGGATTTGTGAGATAAGGTATTATTCATGAATTATCAAATCCTTAGGTTGACCCACCTTGGTTTAGCAGAGCCAAAAGAGTAGAAAACATCATTTCTTTCTTAGTTAATCCATACTCAAGTAGGATGTACGAAGTATGGGAAGTAGTTAACCCTTAGGTATCATTTTATTTGTTGTTTCCATGGTATTATTGAATTTTTTAGATCATAAACCAATAGAGCTGAAGATAATTAGAGAAATATTAGTTCTAATAATTAAAATAATATGAGAAGAAATCAATGAATCCAAAAATGTCATCACACAAACCAAGAGAAAAGGACCCCAATTAAAATAGAAAGGTATGAGTGTTATAATAATTTAGAATAACTAAGAGGGGGGTGAAACAATTATCCTTAGGTCCAGATGTACCAATTCAACTTTAAATCACTTCAAACAAATTAATCAATCATAAATACCCACTTGGTCTCTATAGTATATCATCAAAAATTTAACATTTCATGCAATATCTTTACTCATTGTCTCTATATGTGTCAACTGCCAATAAATAAACTACTATAAAATATAGTATGCTTAACAATAACGTCCACAAATGAAAATAACACTTTTGATACTAGGATAGAACTTAGAAACCCTATTTGGAAAAAACCACCCAAGTAACATACTACCAATTTTTCTCTCTCTTTTAAAGTAAGCTCATTGAAGAGAGAAACATGTTAAAGGTTATACAACACACTGTTAAATGTGGCCCAATCAAATTATGTAATCACATTTTTAGGAGTGACCTTGTTAAAGGACTTTAAAACATTCTATGAGAACGTCAAATTGATTAAAGAATTTACAAAATGATTGTTAGGTCAACCTTGATTAAAGGATTTTGGACTGATACAATGGTTAGAATGTAATAGTAGGTTTGATATGTGAATTACAACTCACCTTTCAACTTCAAATATCCATTCAATCATTTGTTGGTTTATTGAATGGCCTTTATTCACATATCCATCATTAATTTGTTCAGCATCTCCTCAAGTAATCACCAATCAATGATAAACCAACCTTGATTCATTCATCAAGTCTCCTTAAATAGGTAATTTTGATCCTTTTCCACTTAAACATCACTACTGATCTTACAATTAGGTCAGATTCATTAAATCCTTCTATCTTTTTGTTCTCCTTTTTCTTCTAGAAACTTCTAATGAAGTCCTTGACCTTGATCACTTAATGTACTCTCCTTGTGCATTAAATATTCCAAATCATCAATTCTTATCTTCCACATGCTTTGACTAATTCAAAATTCCAATTGTGTCAGCCTTAAAATCAAATATTTCTCAAACTTTTTTGTCACTTAGAAATTACTTGACTTGAACTATTTTTCTCATTGACTTCTACTAGAAATTTTATTTTTTATCTCCTTCATTGATTGTGAAATACTAATAATCAATCAAGATTATTGTTTTGACTTTCTTCAACTCTTATCTTCATCCAACTATCTTCTTTACTTCATTTATTGATTGAATAACACATTATCTTGTCAAGGACTAACTTATCAAATGACCATTGTATTTCCATGATACTTAACACATCTCTAGTCAACCTTTCAATAGGTCATCTCATGATCTTTTCTTTTCAAATCATCTTCATAAATCAAATGACATGGCACTCTATACTATTAGTAAATGTCTCTCTAGTAGGTTTGACAATCTATCTTACTAAAAGGTTTCATGACAATGAAAACATAACTATTTCTCCAATTGCAATTTCTAATAATCTCCCTCTTTTGCATTGATTAAAACACCTCATATACTTTGCTTACTATACTAGTTACCATGCAATCCAAAAAGCTTCAACACTATATTGTCTTCTCATGTTTTTCTTCTCTCTTTCTTAGTTTCATTCTAATTCTCATCCAATCAAGCTCGGGATACTCTTTTCTATTTCAACCTCAACGTATGCCAACCTCTTTGACAACAATCATTCTCTCCATCTAATATATGAATGGTAACTACCATGCAGTCATCTTCACAATAAGAATCTCCCTCTTTGATCTTACCAATGTTATAAAGTGACTTGATGATACTCTCCCTCTTTGAAAAAAATGCCAAAGACATACTATACACATAAATTTACATATCATTGATTTGACCGATAAAACAATGTCATCTCAACATTAACTCCTTGTAGCTTCAACTAATCATATGTCAATCCCTTTCCTTTTCTTTTTCACATCTTTAGGTAGCTCCTACAATGTGATCTCCTGCATTAATATGTAAGATACTCTAATCATAACAACTAATGCAATGCAACATCTCTTCTCAATTTTCTTTTGGTAGGGGAATGACCCCTAACTTGTCTCTTAGATACTCAAAAGCATTGTTAGGTAGTGCCTTAGTGGATATGTCAGCCAACTATTCCTTTGTGTTCACATACTCTAGTCTCACTTTGTTCTCTTGTACCAGCTCTCTAAAGTAATGGTACTTGATCTCAGTATGCTTAGTCTTTGTATGTATCAGAAGCTTCTTTGATATTTTTATAGCACTTGTTTTATCATAATAAATCACAATAGGTTCAGTGATATCTTCCTTCACGCCTTTCAATAATCTCTTGATCCATACAATGTTTGAACAATTCACTATTGTGGCAACATGTTTGGCCTCCAATGTAGATTATGAAATACAATTCTTCTTCTTGCTTGTGTATAAGATCAATATTCTTTCCAAGAAGAAAGCTCCTCTACTTGTGCTCTTTCTATCATCAATTTCTTTCCCAATCAACATTTGCATAAATTTTTAGGTTAGATTTGTCACTTCTCTTGTACCATAGGCCATGGTCTTCTATTCCTTTTAAATGCCTAAATAGTATTTTGGTTGTCATCATATGATTTTCTCTAGAATTAGCTAAGAATATAGAAAAAAGAAATTACAATAGCCAATGCAATGTTAGGTCTATTATGTACAACATATTGTAGTTTCCCATTCATTGACCTATACAATGTTTGATTTACCTTACAAGAGTTATCATTCTTTAACAATTTGTGTCCAATCAACATTGGTATTCCAATTGGTCTTGAGTATTTCATACCAAAAGTTTTTAATATTTCTTTGATATACTTTTACTGAGTGGTGAAAATAATTTTTTTCATTTGATAAACTTGCAAACGAACAAATAATTTAATCCCTCCAAACATTGACATTTCAAATTTCTTTTTCATTTTATCAAAAAATGACTTGCTAAATCAATCCTTTCCTCCAAATATGATGTCATCAGCAAAAATTTCAGAGCTAGCAATGTCTTATTTTCAACTTTAATTTTCAGATAAAAATTATTATTGTCATTAGTTCTTACAAAATCAATCTTCACCAAGTAATTGTGTAACCTTTCATACCATGATCTAGGGGCTTGCTTCAAGCCTTTTAAATCTTTTTATAACTTACACACAATATTCCTTTTGTTTGGATCAACAAATCCTTCAAGTTGTTCAATGTAAACTTCTTCCTCCATAATTCTATTCAAAAATGTAGATTTTACATCCATTTTGTAAACTTTGAATCCTTTGTAAGCATCTTATGCAAAAAAGGTTCTCTCCTTCTAATCTTGCAACTAGGGAAAAGGATTGACCATTGTCAACCCATTCCTCTTGTCCATATCCTTTACAAACTAGTCTTACAGTTTCCTCTATCTTACGGTTGACATTCATAGTTTGTGACTCGATTCCTATAGTCAGATGCTAGACACACTACTAATTCTTAGAAGAAAATTCCTTCAAAACCTCAACATTTCCTAGGTTTTGATGCTCTACAACTACCTTTTCTTGTTCAGGTAAGATTCTAGGTTCACCTTCATAGATATATAGAAAATTTATATAATATTGAGGTTCTTTCTTGCATTCTTCTTCATTCTTCTCTACAAATTTATCAACTCTAGCATTTTCACTTTTCACAATTTTTTTAGTGGTAGAATTCAAAAACTTATAAGCTTTACTCTTAGTGGAATACCCTAGGAATATACCTTCATCAACTTTTGCAACATGTTTACCTTTTCTTAAATCTTTCAATATGTAACATTTTCTTCCAAAGACTTTAAAATAATTCACATTTGGTTCATATCCATACTAGAGTTGAAAAGGTGTTTTGTTTGTTCCTTTCTTCACTTGAATTCAGTTCACAATATAGATTGTAGTGCTTATAGCCTCTCTCTATTACTTCTATGAAATATCCTTCTTCATCATCAGTGTTCTTTCCCAATCCATAATTTATCTATTCCTTCTCTTAGCTATACCATTTTTTGGTGGTGTTCTTGGTGCACTCATTTTCCTTTTATTCCTTTGTCATTGCAAAATATGTTGAACTCATCTAAAATGAATTCACTGCCTCTATCTAATCTCAAACATTTCAAACTCTTTCCCATTTCTTTCTCAACTCCAACAAGATACCACTTAAACATTTGAAATGCATCATTTTTTTCATAAGAAACATCACATCCATCACTCTATAAAATTCATCAACAAATAGAATAAAGTATTTATAATAGTTATGTATTCCAATAGAACCACATAAGTCAGTATGAACCAACTCCAAAATTTTATTAGAAGAATATGCCCTTCTAGTTAGTATAAACCAACTCCAAAATTTTATCAAAAGAATATGCCTTTCTCTTCAAAATAGACTTTGTCATTTTTCCCATTTGACATTGCTTTTACATTTCTTTATCATGTTTCCTTAGTCTTGGTAATCCTCTAACTCATTTCATTTTACTAATGCTTATCAAATTATCAAAAATCACATGACATAGCCTCCTATGCCATGACCAAACATCTTCACATTTTTAATGCAGACAAGTATCTTCAGATAGGTCTAGATAGAACAAGTTACCTCTTGTTTTCTCTCTACTCCCAACTAGTTCACAAGTAGCATCAAAGATCTTTGCCTTCTTGTTCTAGAAATCAACTCTATAACTTGAACTTATCAACTATGCTACACTCAACAAGTTATATTTTAAACCATCAACCCAATATGCATTTTCATAATTGATCTTTTCATTTAGTTTAATTGGTCCTTTACCTTTCACATAACATGGTGCATTTTTACCAAACTTAACACTACTTCCATTACAATGTTCTGTCTTATCAAACTTACTTGTATCAATGATGTGAGAAACTGTTATCAATTATCCATCTATCATTCTTACTCACATGTGAGATCAATCTAGTTTTCTCATCTTCATCAAAATTATATTTCATTGAAACATAAACAAATTCTTCATAATGATCATCAAAATTACTATTAGAACCATCCTCTTCAGCAATATGGAAAGATTATTTTACCTTTGTCTTTTTAGTCTCTTTTGTCTTTGTTTATTCTATCATCTCTTCTCTCTTTATACTTGAAATATTTCCTTTCATCTTTGTCATCTCTTTCAATTCATCTAGTTGCAATATGACCAACTTTGTTACATGTAAAATATATAATAGGATGTTTACCTTTGTATTTTCCTTTTCCTCTAGGAACTCTTCTTGTCAACAATGCTTCAAGTTCATCAAGGTCGTCATCAAATCCACTGTCACTTTCTACATGCTTTCTTTTCTTCTTTTTCTTAGATCCACCAAGGGTTAGTTATTATTTAAATTTATATTTAATACTAGTAGGGGAGTAATTATCAAAATTTGATAATTTAAATTTAGTAAGTCTACCAATTAGACTATCCAAGATCACATCATTACCAAGTGTACATATCAATTCTTGAATAGTAGATACTCTAATTACATAGATAGGAAGTGAACTCCTCAATACCTTACTTATCATAGTCTCATCATTTATATGTCCTACACATCCTTTGATAGAATTCACCACTTCCATGATTCAGCTAGAATACTGTGCAATATTCTCACCTTCTTGTATTCTCATGTCATCAAACTTTCCTCTCAATATTTCTTCCTTAGCTCTTAACACATTCTTGTCTCCTCTATGTATTTGTTCCAACGTATCACACATTTTATTAGTAGTAGTGCATTCATTCACATCATCAAATTCTTCATAGTTGAGGGTTGTTCAAAGTTATCATCATTTAGTTGTGCTCTTGCTTCCCTTTCATTTGTTCAATTGTCATAGCTCTAGGCACCTCAATGTACTCATTGTCCAAGTAATAAGATGTGGAATCTCCAATTCAAGATAAGTGTAATCTCATCAAACTTTTCCATATTGGGAAGATTTTCTTGTTTAGCTTATGTATCTCTCTCTTGTACATCTTGATCTTTGGCTTGAGTCCCTTTAAGCTTTCTTGAAAAGCACCTATGCTATGATAGCAATTATTGTAATGATTTAGAATAACTAAGAGGGGGGGTGTATTAGTTATCCTTAGGTCCAGATGTACCAATTCAACTTTTAATCACTTCAAACAGATTAATCAATCACAAATACCCACTCAATCTCTACATCATATCATCAACAAATTAATATTTCATGCAATACTATCTCTATATGTGTCAATTTCTAGTAAATAAACTACTATAAAATATAGCATGGCTAAAAATAACATCCACACATGGAAATAAAACTTTTAACACTAGGATTTAATGTAGAATCCCAATTTGGGAAAAACCACCAAGTAACATGCTACTAGTTTTTTACTATTTTAAAATGAGCTCAGTTAAGCGCCAACCCTGTTAAACGTTATAAAATACACTGTTAAATGTGACCATGTTAAAGTATTTAATCAACTTGTTAGGAGTGGCCTTATTAGAGGACTTTAGAAAATTCCATTAGTATCTCACCTTGATTGAAAGATTTACAAAATGACTATTATGTCAACCTTGATTGAAGGATTTTGGACTGATACAATGATTAGAATGTAACAATAGGTTTGATCTATAAAGTACTAACTATTTAGTATAATACCTTAGTAATGAAGGATTGGACATCCTTTTACAATGATTCTATGGTTAAACAACATCAGATGTCTTACTTAAAATAGCATACTAAACTCATTTGATTTATCAATCCAGGACCATAAACTTGAAATGGTGACTACAAAATATATGCTCTAGTTTGCCTTCAAATTTATTATAACTATAGAAAACATGAATGCTAAAGGAAATCTATACTAGAAATGGAAACAACAACTTAACTTAGAACTTAAGATAATGCTGCAATTGGTAAACCTAGCTATGCACCTATGCTACAGGAAATAACCAATGATTTTGTTGCTAGGTGTTTGCAAAAGCAATAGAGTATAACTACTTCAAGAAAGCTTTAGTCTAATTCCTACTTAATTATGAGCTAATTTTGCCTTCTATATGGGCCCCCATGGAAGAGTGACTGGCCCCCATGGAAGAGTGACTGAATTGGAAACTCAAAGACTAAATCTGAAAATATCATTCTTTCATTCATGAAAACATAAGTACAAGATGAAGATAACAAAGTTTTATTTAATACTTGTTGGGTTACAAAAAGGATTTCTTGAACATCTTGTATATGAAATCATGAACTCCAGCTTAGTTATATAGAACTAGAAAACCAAACTACCAAGAACTAGGATCGTCCCATTCAAGAATACAACAACTTTTAGTTATAAGAGAAACAAGAACATTTAACGAAGGAGTAAACTACATGACCATTGGATTTCCTCCAAAATAGTCATTGAATGAATTGACTTGGTCTATAATAGCTCAACCACCACTAACTAAAAATGATGGAGTCATTATGAATCTTGAAATCATTTCATTTTCTTGATGATGCCACTTAATGATGAGTCTTCTTTTCTTGTTAACTTGTCCTTTTCTACAAGAGGTTAGCACACACAAAAATTGCAACACGTACCAAAGATAAAGATTCATAATAAGTTTTCCTACTTTAGAATTATCCTCATCACATGGCTATAGGAACACTACCCCATTAATTTAGAATGGAAAGAATACCAAATTTCATCATAATAATCACATAATCTACATATATGTAACATATTTCTTTAGTCTTAAAAGTATCAAATACATACATAACCATCACATAAAAACATAGAGAGTTTGAATATTGTTTATGAAAAATTCATGAAATACCAAGTCTTAAACCAGAAAACCATAAACTAGGTTCATCATTGCCCCCCAACTTGATCTTTTGCTAGTCCCACAGCAAACATAAAGTTCTTGAGTCTGGCTATCATCTTGTACTCAGAAGTTGAATTCTATCTAGCACCTCCCTTGGTAGAATTCTACTAAAATTCTTTGGTTTCCATGTATCTTTCCCACCTATTCACTTCCCCCACCATATCATAACTATCTAGGTTCTCTAAATTTTCTAACAAAGGAGACATAAGAAAAGGTGGCTAAAATGTAATTGGAATCTAAAAACTCTATCTTACTCTTCCCAAGGAGATATATCATCTTGGGCATCTATTTTCCATGTTAAAATTAAGAGGTGAATGCAGCTCCTTATCTCTTAGTTCCTTGGTTAAATTGATCCAACACCACTAGATGGAGTTCATGGCTTCAGAAAACTCAACATTAGCTAACTATTCATACTCATCACATGATGCATTTTAAAGTGGGTAAATGTGTTTTTTGTCTAAGTTTGAAGGTGAAATCATTAACCAGTTGAAATAACAAGTTTTAGAGTACTTAACTTCTAGTCTCAAATAGAGGGGAATTTCATCCTATAATTCCCTATATATCTTGTCTTGGAATTCTCAACTAATTTCATTTTTAATCCAAGACATAAGAGCTCTCAATTGGATATCCCCAACATGCAATAAAGGATTCTACACTTTATCATTTGGAAGTCCTAAATTATGGAGAAAGAACTCATATAGAAAAATTTTAATGGCTAAAGGAGAGTTATGAAAAGCCTTAGAAAACTGAAGAGGTTCTTGCAATGACAAGGTCCTATCTTGCATGATGCAAGTCATGTGGTAATTCAACATCTACTCCTTAAGAACTAGGGCATATACAGGAGACGGGGACCTACAACTCATTAACTCAAGAATAAGGGATGTTAATTTGTTGAGTTTTGAGTTCTTCTTTTTCTTCATGTTCAAGGGCCTCCTGATAATGCTCATGTATGACCCTAGCCAACTCTTTTTTTGTGTTTCCATTGTTCTTCTCTAAAACCAATTAATAGGACTACTAAAAAATAATAGATAATAAAGACATAGAACCAAACTTATCTGACATAGAACTAATAAAAGATTTTTCTAATGAATGAAGAATAGGGGACTTACCATTTTTTAAACTTATCCATTTTATGGGATCTGTCCATAACACCATGGATCTTTTAGTATTACTATATTATTGTGCAATAGAAGCCAATGCATTTGACTGTTCACTTAAAATCTACTCTACTACTTTGTTAACAAGATCCAAATCAACATAGGGGTTTCCTTCAAACAAATTATTCTTTGCTACCACAAGAGATAGTTCTAGTTCATCTTCTTCCATTGTAAGGCATTCCTCAATCATCTCATCATTTTCTAAGTTGCTATAATTATCAATTGTCTGAGGACCCTTAGATGATGAACGTCTTCTTTGGGATCCAAATGCCTACTCTTTAGGGATAGAGTTATCACCAATTATTATAAACTCTTCAGTTATTTGTTTTATAGGAACCTATTCTTTTCCTATCTTAGGAAATTTCTCAAGTGATTCCTATTGATTATTCCTATGTTCTTCCTTTTGCTCAAAGGTATCAGGCTCAACAATTAACCCTTCTGGTGATATGTCTCCAATCACATTTTTCTTTCTTCTATTACTCCTTCTCAACAGAGTTTCTTCCTTTTTCACTGGAACTTTCCATTTCCTAGAAGTGTTTGGAGCTACAAGAGACTACTCGTTTGTCTACTAACAAGGACTAGGAATAGTTTTTCTTTGTTTATCTGTGTTTCTCTAAGAAACCCTTTTTGGCATAGGAGTAGACTTTTCTACAGAGGTATTTTTCTTGTCCTTATTCTGGGCTGACCTAGAAGTAGGTAGAGGGAAACCTTTAGGAGTCCTAACCCTAAACTTTTTCTTAAAGGATGGTTTTGGTTCAAGTTCTACAATAATTTTCTTAACTCCTTGTCTAGCTTGAATTCTCTGCCCAACTTTTCCCTCTATAGGCTCTATGGTTTTTTTTTTAAATCCTTGTGATAGAAATTCTTCCCATGATATTTCTAACTATTCTCTCATATCCTTTTCAACAATTACGTTAACTAAAAAATGGTGTGAAAAAAATTAAGGTTACCTTCTTGTACCAAAGCATCTTTCTTCAAAATGTTGAACATAAAGTTGGGAACATTCATGGGTCAATTTTCATTTCATAGATGGCTTAAAAACTTAAAATGAACAAAATAAATATTTTTTTGTCATCCCTCGCAAGTGAAATATTTGATAATATGAATTGCAAACTACCTTAATGGATCTGGCAAAGATATTTTGTGTGTACCTTGCTTCTTGTCAATATCTAGAGGTGGGTTTGAGTGTAGGGTTAACTATGCCCTAGACACTAGTGGATCAAGATTTTCTGAAAACTCTTCCCCTTACTATGGAAAACCCATAACATCAGCCACCACTTCTTGTGAAAATGGTACCTTTAATCCCTTGACTATGGCCACTGCTTCCTTCAATGTGCTCAAAAATTGCAATGCAACCTCACTATCCCAACTGGTGAGCCTGTGAATGTAATCAAGCCACCCTCTTTCTTGGAAGTATGGCATACAAGCATGATCATTGAACAAAATGTGATACATTGTGGGTTCACGCCAGATAAGGTCACCTCCCATCTTTAGATTGTCAAATTACCCCAAAACAATGTTGTAGGAAATTCAAACACACTAAAACAAGGCTCAAACAAGGAATTTTTGAAATGGAAAGCAATAGGAAAAATTTTAAGTGCAGAAGGTTTTGGTATTTTGTAAATGAGCTCTTAATTAAATATGAGTACAAATCAAGAATATATCATAGATTAATTGTTCATAATTACATAACCATAGACTTTGTACTAGTCATCCTTGCATGATATGTGCAAAATAAAATTATAGCTCTTTAAAGACTGTCACATCACTCAAAGCAAAGGATGGCAAGAAGTGTGCAAAAGTACAAGTAAGATTTGAAAAGAATATAAGAATAAAATATAATAATTCTATGAACACATAAAACAAAAAAATGATATATCTTCCCCCCAGCTTAATTTTGCAATAGGTCCCATAATTGCACATGTGACGAGGCATAGCTAAAAGTTTGAAAAAAAATTAAGAAACAAATACCTCGAGTAGTGTACAAACCTAAAAATTTGTTGAAGACATCATTTTCATCATCCACAAGTGGAGAATGATGAAGTGGATGGTTGAAAAGACAAGAAATCATGGAGTGGAATTTATTGTGGAGAAATTACTTTCATGAAGAAAGTGTTTATTATGGGGTGATGAGAACTGTTTACAGAGAAGAACTTAAATAAGTGGAAGGCACATTTCCAAAGGTTGCAAGAGAGATATGCTCGATGGTAGAAGAGAACTATTGCAAGAACTCTACTTTACTCTATTTTTTGTGGTACAATTTCAACCTTTGACTATTGACTAGTAATTTAAATTGAACAAGATCAATAGTAGATAACTGGACTACTCCATTTGGAAACACAACAATGATTTCATATAGTCCTAACCAATGAGTTTGAAACTTCCCTGTGTTGTGATGATACCTAGAATCATAAAGAAGTTCACAATCACCAACAACAAACATTTTATCTTTGATAAACTTATCATGCCATTTCTTCCTTTGGTGTTGGATGAGTTATGTATTATTCAATGTAGATGTGTGTCATTCATCAAGGCCATTTAAGCTCATAATTTTCTCTTGTTAGGCAGAATTAAGATCCATACCAAATGCTAGAGAAATCCTTAATGTCTTATGTTCAAACTATACTAGCATTACTACTAACCTACCATAGACTAACTCGAAAGGAGTGAAGCCCATTGTAGATTTCTATGTGGTTCTATAAGCCCAGAGAGCTTTAGGAAGATGTGTGGCCCAATCTTTCTGATGGAGTGCTACTATTTTTGTAAAAATGGCTTCTAGCTACCTACTGGTAACTTCTACTTGTCCATTAGTTTGTGGATGGTAGGGTGATGATTTACCATGTTGAATGGTATATTCCTCCATTAAAGCAACTACCAAATTAGAGGTAAACTGAGCTTCTTGATTAGATGTCAACTCCCTAGGAACTCCAAACCTTGCAAAAATAAATTCATATAAGAATTTAGCAAGATTGTTATCCCTTGGATGCTTCATAGGTTTTGCCTCTACCCACTTTGTAACATAATTAGTGCAAACTAGAATATTATACAATTTTCTTTGTGAAGATGGTTCAATAGGACCTCCAAAATCAATCCCCCATTTATCAATGGGTGCAACAACTATCTGAGGCTTGTAATGCCTACCCTTACTTTACTTTTATGATTGTATTGTTGAATTATTTTAGGTCAGTTTTCTGATTTCGTTTTATGTTTAGTAGTGTTGGGTTATCGGAATTGATTAATTGTATTTCATATTCAATTAATATATGTGTTGAGTTACTTTAGTACTAGTTATTTCAGTTATTTCATGATTGTTTTGATGATGATATATATGTTCATTTAATGATGTTAGTTAGATGAATAATTTTTATGTGATTTCTATGGATACTTGCCCCATACTTGCATGTGTATAGTGTGCATGTATGTTTTATTTACGTTTGATGTTTCTGATGTGGTTGAGGAAGGGAGTCATAGTCACCTAGTAGTTAGAATCTACACGAGGAACCACTTCCTACCATCGCCTGTTTAGTTTAGAATATATGTATTTGTACATGCATGGATTTTATGCAAATTGTTAGGACAAGGTATCAACTTTCTTGAATTGCCAGGATGAGTGTATCCTATCATAGTATTTCAATGGCATAAGTGGGGAGATAATTCTTGAGTCCAAACCCTAAACCCTAAACCAATTGTCTTAGAAAATAAGACAAGTATCTGAGTTAGTTTCACCTTTCTGAATTCGTCAAATGACATGAATTTGTGACTTTGACCCTACAGTTTGACTTTGTTCTTTGACTTTTAGTTGAGTTGTCATATTTGGTTTTGTGGGTTTGTTGTAATTTTTTGTTATAATTAAATCAAATTAAAATATAATATAAAGAGATTCAATATTTAATTATATTTTATTAATTTTAAAGATTTTATTAAAGTTCTATGTTAGGCGTATTTATATTTATTTAATTTAATAATTATTATTTAAGAGTTTTACTTTTAATAATAAACTCTAAATAATGTTAATAGTTGAATTAATAAATGTTATATTAAAAGTGTTTCGTGATTTAATAAGAGAGAGTAAGAAATTATTTAATAAGGTTTATATTTAATAAATTGCGTAAAGCGTATGCATGAAATTAAAATATAGTAAATTAATTAAAGAGAGAAAACTAATTATTTAAATAAAGATATTTTGTAATTAAATATCTAAGAGTTGTGTATGAAAAGGTAAAAGGTAATAAAGTAATAAATAGTAATTGATTAGCAAGTTCCCTCTCGTGATTGCATAATTAGAGCTCCAAATTTAGGGAGAACTCGTTATCAAAGATCTAGAGCTCATTTTGCAAATATACAGGTTTTGGAAGAGCAATTTTGAAGAAAAAAGTTTTCAGAGAAAGGGGATTGTTTTGCATGCTTTGTGCAATTGTCATTTTAGAATCAGATTCAAGTAGGATCTCATGGTTTAATTGTATAGTGGATTTTCATTCTTTGAATTCTTGTCTTCTTCGTGTCTAGATAAATCAATTTTCAAAATTTTAGATTTGGTTGAAACCCTTACATTGAAATTTACTATTCTCTATTCTTGATTTTGTTTGTGAACGAATTAATTAAATTGAAACCCTTGTTTGTTAAATTGAGATTGTAAAACCTCATTTGATTTAAATTGAGTGATTCATAATGGGATTTGATTAAAATCAAGATAGGAGTTCTAAAAAGAAAGTACTTTTAAATTACTAAATTTACTTGTTTAAATTTCATTGTTCTATCAGAACTAGTTTGGAAAGTTTCTGTTTTTGGAAGTTTTCATTTTTGAAAAGTTTTCATTTTTCGTAAGTTTCCATTTTTGGAAAGTTTCCATTTTTAGTAAATTTTCATTTTTGGAAACCTTCTATGTTTAGTAAGTTTTCATTTTTGGAAAGTTTCCATTTTTACTAAGTTTTCATTTTTGGAAAGCTTCCATTTTTAGTAAGTTTTTATTTTTGAAAAGTTTCTATTTTTAGTAGGTTACTATTTTTGAAAATTTTCCATTTTTGGTAAGTTTCCATTTTTAAAAAGTTCCCATGTTTAGTAAGTTTTCATTTTTCAAAAGTTCCCATTTTTAGTAAGTTTTCATTTTTGGAAAGCTTCCATTTTTATTAAGTTTCTCTTTTTGGAAAGTTTTCATTTTTAGTAAGTTTCCATTTTTAGAAAGTTTTTATTTTAGTAGGTTTCTATTTTTGAAAGTTTCTATTTTTAGTAAGTTTTCATTTTTGAAAGTTTTTATATTTAGTATGTTTCTATTTTTGAAAAGTTTTTGTTTTTAGTAGGTTTCCATTTTTAGAATGTTTCTATTTTTAGTATGTTTCTATTTTTGAAAAGTTCCTATTTTTAGTAGGTTTCTATTGTTAGAAATTTTCTATTTTTAGCAAGTTTCTATTTTGAAAAGTTTCTATTTTTAGCAAGTTTTTATTTTTGGAAAGGTTTTCTTATTCATAGGTTTCCATTTTTAGAAAATTTCTATTTTTAGAAGCATTCTATTTTTGAAAAGTTTTCATTTTAGTAAGTTTCTATTTTTTGGAAAGTTTCTATTTTTAGCAAGTTTTTATTTTTAGCAAGTTTTCTTTTCGGGAAAGTTTTTCCAAAGTTTAATAAATTTAAAATTATTATGGTAATAATTGATCATTATTATTATTATTAATTTTAATAAGTATTGTTAAAAAATTTAATTTAATTATTTGAAAATTTGTTGTATTACTTTATTATTTAAATACAATTCTAAAGTAAATTGAAAATCAAAGAAATTAATTGGGAGAATTAATGGTTATCTTTAGTAAACTTGGGTTGTGCTTGATGATTCGATTTTATATTAAATTATTTATATTGCTAAGGAAATTTTCTTATTCAAAAACCTTAGTGATTAACATACTTTAAAAAGATGAAAACTCTGATGTGTATGTTCACTGAACTCTTATGTTTTGATAATGAATTGAACTATGATACAAAGTTTAAACAATTTTATATGAATTGTTGAATCGTTTGGGATTTAGTGAACTCAGAAACCATAGTAAATCTTGTAATTAAAGAAATTGAAACTGAAAACCTGTTTTGAAATTAGAAACTCTATAAACAAGTAATATTTGGAAAAGAAAATTGAAAGCCCGGTTGTTATTTAATCTGGTAACTAGAGAAATGGAAACTGAAACCATGTTTGAGATCACAAACATTATGACTGCCATACTTCAAAATGAAGATGAGAACTTGGAATCCTATAAGTGAAAATTAAACTTGTGTATTTTCCAAAACCTAATGAATTATGAAATAACTTTTATATGTACTTTATGTGATCTGTGATTTACTGGTGTTGGGTTTCTGAGGTTTGACTTGGTACTTTGACCAAATTAGAATGTTTACCAGAGGCTTGGGAGTTCCATTTTGTGATGTCATGATGTTTTGATCACGATCTTTTATACTCAACCATGGTAATGTGTCTTGTATGCTCTATGAGGTGTATTGATCTATTGATTGTTATTTCTTTCCAATTTTTTTGTGTGAAACAAAGCTGACCGGTGTGACCTATCTAATATCTCCTTTGAGTCTTTGATTAGTTGTATTTGGATTGCTTTTCAGTCACTTGTATAGGACTGTGGTGTTTGTATGATTTGTTCTTGGTGATGTCATGTTATGACATGCATTTGGTTTATGTGTACTTGATTTTGGGACTAGTCCTATTAGGATGATCATATTGGTGGAATCCATGATTATGATCAGTGATTTTCAATACTTGTCAATTGCTTGATTAAGAACTAATGTATGGCATATGGTCTTTTGTGATCTTTTGTTTTTGCTAAGCTTAGGGTAGGTTATTTGTATGTCACGTTGGAAAGTGGCTTGCAATGGAGGTCAAAACCCTAAAGAGGCTTCCTGGGTAACCCATTGTAGGTTGTTTTAATAAGTGATAACATTTCATTAAATGGGTTTAAAATGAATTAATAAGATATTGGTACCATAGAAAGTCACTAGGGGGTTGGAGGATTAAAAGAGTAGCCGAGTAACCTTAGAGTTGACTCGTTAGTATGCCTTATCTATATGAAAGGATATTGATGCTACATAGAGACACTAGGGGGTTGGAGTCTAGAGAGGCTACTAGGGTAACCTTAGAGTTGGCTCATGTGGTGACACTTGCCCATTTACATAGTAGATTTCCTACCTGTTTCTGTTGCCTCTAGGAGTAGTTGATACTTGTGTCTTGGTACCCTTTCAGTTAATTTTCGTCCAGGTGATTCCTTGAACCTAGATGTCAATTTTGACTTGTGAGTTTGTTATCCTATTTGGCACTTGAAACTATCTCCTCAAAGTGATGGGAGTGGACCTTTTTGGGTTTTACAAGGTCAGGTGGTAGTGCATTGAGATCTAACAGTTTGATGTTGTAGCTGTAGTTCCCTATTCTGTACTCTCTTTCATTCTATTCCTTTTTATCTGGTCTTATATTTCTATGATGGATGGTTATACTCTAAGTGTACTGTATTTGATTTCATAGATCTTACTAGATGATGTAATCTATTTCATGATGTATATTATTTTAGCCGCTCATACCTTGTGACTTATGCAGTGGATGATTGTGCATTCTTTTTATTGCCAAGTGGCATTTGAGATGACTATATAATATTTAAATGAATTTATACTTGATATTATTATTTGATGTGGATTTATTATATATTGGATTTAGTGTTAATTAAAATTAAATGTGAGTCATTGTCATGGGACCCTTAAGAGTTGCAACCTGATTATGTGTTGTTATTTGAGTGTATGTTATTTCTTCCACTATTCTATTATTGTTTTGTATGTTATCTTTATAATAAAAAAATTGTTTGAAAAACTTAGTGAAACTCTAAGTTAATTTATTTTGGGTCACATGGCAGGGCATTACAAGGCTACAAGTGCATTTCATTTGATTTAGTAGGTCACTCCATGTGTTGGCACCTATCATATTTCTATGTGTATTAAGTTGCATACTTGTGTAAACTTGGCCAATAGTACCCGCTAGTTAATATTTTGAAGGCTGTCTATTTGGCTGCAACATGACCTCCACAAAGATCATCATGGCATGCCCTTAAGCTATCATATGTTTCATCTTCCCTTATACACCTACTCATTACTTGATTAGGACCAATATAAAACATTAATCCAGAAATCCAAGAATAGTTAAAGCTCTTTTCAGCTAATAACTTTCATTCTTCAGCAAAGAAGTGAATGGGCATCTTTTATATGGTCAAGTATTTAGCAATATCTTCATACCATGGATTTTGTGCTAACAATAGAAAGAGATGTTCATCTCGAAAACTATCATCAATGGTTGCATGATCATCAGGGACATGCAACCGGGAGAGAAAATTAAATACTATAATGGCCTTGTTAGGCTTAGCTACTATTCTGATTGATGAGTCTCTAGAAGGCCATTATTTTGAGATCCTTTTTATCTTGTTTTAAGACAATTATCCTATAGAAAATTTTATGGCCCTATAGTTTTAAGTGAATGAACTTATGTTTTTATGGATATGTTATCTATATGTTAAGACATGAAGATTGAAGTATAGATAGTTCAGATATGTTGGGTTTGCTTGAATCCATGTCATGTTTGAGTAGATTCCTTCCTGTAGCCATAGGATTTGCAAAGAGTGATAATTTGAATATTATACCTTTTCTAACATTGATGATGAAATGAATAAATGTATGTGGAAGTTGTATGCATTCAATGTTTTGTAGGTACTTGTCACACATATTCAAAGCCAACACTTCATTGCTAAGTCAAAGCCAACCAGATTAATGAATCACCGCAATGAGCATATTATTGTGTGATTTTTGTTATGGCAGTGTATGGATATAGCTTGCTCAACCTACTATATTTTTGGAGGAGTTAAATTACGGTTAATGATATTTTTGTTGGAAACTGTATGAATATGTAATTGGTCCTCATTGATGGAGTGATCATAGAAGTAAGAGGTTGTTGTAATTTTCCTTTAAATAATGCCCACTATAGCTTTAAATGAAGTTCTGTTGGGAGAAATATAGAATAGATTATTTTCATAATAGCAGCATGTAATCTTATTTTTAATCAGATGTAATCTTTTACTATGAATGAATAGAATACAAAGTTCAAGTCTATATCTTTTTTCTTGATTGTCTTTTCTATTCACTCATCCAAGGGGGCCCACTTGGTGAGTGAATTGCTCTATTAGAATTGATTTCATTTCCTTGTTTGTTTCTTTGCAAGGTATAGTTATGTTGTTCTTATAGCCATTGATAATAGAATTAGTGAATTGTTCCTACATCATAGGTGCATAGATAGATTTACTATTTGTAGTATTACTTTAAGCTCTAAGATAAGATTTTGTTTCAGTTCCTAGCTTAATTCTCTTTCAAAATTCCCTTTTTGTTTTAGTTGTAATGACTTAAAGAAGAATCAGAGCATCGTCTCAAACTTACACTCCCAAGTTGACAAAATAAAATGAATTTAGTATGTTATTATTAGGAAAACACATGATTTTGTCTAATCATGGAGTCATTATGAAAGGATATCCAATGCTTTGTTACTAAGGTATTAAGCTAACAGGTCATTTTTGATGTCATTTCTAGGGAAGATATCAATCTAATTCAACCCTAAATTCATTATGTTAGTTTAGATTTTGCATTATTTTGCATGCATAGAAGAAGAAACCTTCTTGGGATATTTCTTCCCCATAATATTTAGGAAGAAATTTTTAATCCTAAATGTGAAGAACCTTATAGTAAAAATGAAGAAGAAATTTTTGAAAATCTATTCGTTGTTGCTCAAGAATGAATACCCTCATCCTTTGATGAATCTTTGCATTTGAATGATCTCTTCACTGAACCTGAATACCAAGATAATCCACTTGCTCTTGTTATCTATCAACCACCATTGCCAATACCTCCTCTAGGAATGGCTTAGTCTCAGCCTTAACCAATATTTTCTTTTCTTATCCCTCCACAGCAAGATAACCAAAATTTGAAGAACATACCTGTTGTTGCACTTCCCAAGTTTTATGACTTGATCACTGAAGACCCTAAAACCTTTCTCTTTGAGTTTGACATACTTTGTATAAATTATGGCTGTACAATTGATGCCCATAGCATAAATTTTATTCCTTCTACCCTTAAAGAAGCTGCTCTGAGATGGTTCATGGGGTTGGGTGCCAATGTTGTAGCAAATTGGCCTGCAATGAGCAACTTGTTTCTCACAAAGTATAAGGAATATTGTAGGGGTCAAGATTTGAAAAGGGATGACATTTTGAAAATGTCCCAAAAGGATGATGAAACCTTGGAAGATTATGTTTCCCAGTTCATTTTTAACATGTAGTGTAATACACAGCATCAATTCAATGAGGAATCAAAGAAATATCTTTTTCAGAGAGGTGTAAATGATGGAAGCATCAAACCTCTAGATCTTATGGCATGAGGAGGTACCACTCAAAAGAATTGGACTGATATAAAAATATATGCCTGAATTATTCTAGAGCTACTGTGAAGAAAGGTAGGGGGCTTAAATATTTACCACATAAGTCCAATGGAAATTCAGGAGTATCCAAGATGGAATTATCCAATTTGTTGTTAGATTTCAAGCAATACATCATTAGTGATATAGCCACTTAGCTAGACACCATGTAAGCCAGAAGGAAGAAAGATGAAGCTAATGCCATGTTGACCAAATTTTATCCACATTCTAGGGAAAAGAAAAGGCACTATTGATGTAATTCTATTGCAAGGGTGGAGACACAACCACTATCTACTGAGTTCAAAGCCATTGTTAAAAATGGAGAGGTGCTTTATGTCACTCAATGAAGGCCATGAGCTCAAAGAAAAGCTATGCCACAAGATACTCTTCAAATTTATAATAATAATAATAATAATCAATGGAAAAAAATTTAGAATACTAGTTTTAGTGGAAATAATAGTTGACAACAACCTTAGCAAGGTTAGTACCAAGCTTAGCAGGGTTGGCAACAACCTTAGCAAGGTTGGTATCAAATTCAAAATTGGAATACCCAACCTAGTTAGTAAACCCTATTGCCACCACCTCCTTAGCAAGCTCTAATGTCTCCTCCTATGGCCACTAATACTCCTACCAAGCAAAGCAAACTACCAGTTCAGCCTAATCCTAATACAAACAATACTAAACAACAAGCTCAATAATAAAACTATGTCATCTCATTGAATGATATTCACTTAAGGTTGAGCACCACTCTTCCTGTATCGCAAAAGCCTATAATAACTAAAGTTGAAGATCCTTCAACTATGCATATAGATAAGTTAAATCAACAGACCTCTCCTATAGCCAAAGAACCTCCATTTCCCTATAGGTTGATAGAACAAAGCCAACCCACATAGAACCATGTAGTCATTGATTTTCTTAATTAGTTGAAGCATGTGACAATAAAAATATCATTACGAGATGTTATTAAGGAAATCCCTACCTATACTAAAGCTATTAAGGAAGAATGCATTAAGAAGCTAGGAAGGAAGAAGAAAGATCTAAAAACCATTCAAGTCCTAGGACAATTGTTTGACTTAATGCTAGAGAAAGTAACTATACCTAAATACTCTGACCCTGGGAATCATGCAG
This sequence comes from Cupressus sempervirens, assembly GCA_028749045.1. Classification (NCBI taxonomy): domain Eukaryota; kingdom Viridiplantae; phylum Streptophyta; class Pinopsida; order Cupressales; family Cupressaceae; genus Cupressus; species Cupressus sempervirens. The sequence continues at coordinate 677,368,608 of CM053786.1, read as the reverse complement.
TTATAGTCACTATCCATAGGATCCAAGTTCAAAATGATTTAGTTGACCTAGGAGCATCTATAAATGCCATAACAAAGGAGGTATTGTCTTGACTGCATATCATTGGCCTCAAAGAGATACCCACCATACTTCATCTTGCTAACAACTCCACCATTAGGCCAGATGGGATGATAGAAAGTGTCATAGTCACCTTAAACTCTTGGGAGTATCCAATTGATTTTTTTGTTCTCTCCCCAAAGGCTAATATGGGAGGATATCCTTTAATTTTAGGAAGATCTTGGTTGGTCACTATAGATGTCTATATAGCTTTATGATCTCAAAAGATGACAATATCCAATAGTTTTCATCCAAAAGTCAATTCCATCCATCAAATGATGGTGATAGGTAGAGAATCAATTATAGCTACTCAAGAAGAAGATGAAATAATTTCATCCATTATTTTGAATGAATATGGAATAGAATCTCAAGTGTGTCCTCAAGATGAATGTATCTTAGAGACCATTTTACCATCCTAGAATTCACCACATCATTCAAAAGCATCATAGTTTCTCCACTCATTATTACTTCATGACATAGATTCTTCTCATGTTGCCCAATTATTCATGGTAGATAAGGTTATTAAGATGGAAATTCATCCAAGCAAAGAATTAAATGTAAACAATGCCTTATCACCCTCCCAATAAAAGATTATGTTGCAATTACTATAGAAGAATCAAAAAGCATTTTCTTAGAATTACATGGACATGAAAGGATTAGCTCCTATGCTCTGCACTCACAAGATTTACATCAACTTTGACTTTAAACATGTTTGATAGCCTCAGAGCAGAGTTAACCTTGTTTTAAAAGATAGTTAAGAATGAATTACAGAAACTACTAAGTGTTGGATTTATGTATCCTATCTCTGATAGCCAATGGGTCTTGCCCCTGGTTATAGTACCTAAGAAGGGAGGAAAATGGTGATTTTGTGTAGATTATTGGGGGCTTAATTCAGCCATTAAGAAAGATCATTTTCCCTTGTCATTCATAGACCACATCCTTAACAACCTAGCTAGCAAAAAGTATTTTTCTTTTTTGGATGGTTTTAGTAGTTACAATCAAATACAAATAGCCCTAGAGGATCAAGAAAAAACAACTTTTACTTGCCCATGGGGAATGTTTTCCTACTCACTCTTACCTGTTGGCTTGTGCAATGCCCCAGCCACATTTCAATGAGCTACATCAATATCTTTTTAGATATTCTTGTTGACTATATGGAGATCTACATGGATGATTTTACTATTTATGGTGTTATTTTTGAAGTAGCAAAAGAAAACTTAGAAATGATACTCAAAAGATATCAAGACTATAACCTTTCCTTAAATAGTGAGATTTTTTTATGAGAATGGAGGAAGGAGTAGTGCTAGGCCATTTAATTTCATCTAAGGGCATCCAAGTAGATCCAACAAAGATTGAAGTCATTAGTACCTTGCCTACACTAGAGAAGAAGAAGGATGTATGAAGTTTTTTTGGACATGCTAGATATTATAGAAGATTCATTAAAAACTTCAATCAACTTGCAACACCCCTCCACAACCTACACAAAAAGGATTTTGAATTTGCTTCAAATTTTGATTGTGCTACATCTTTCCTATAGCTTAAGGAAGTTCTTACCATGGTACCTATTCTGAGGGACCCAATTGGGGACTGCCTTTTTGCATCCATACAGATGCCTTAGACTATGTTATTGCTATCATGTTAGGACAAAAAGTAGACTCAGTTGAACATGCCATTTATTTCATCAATAAGAATTTGCAAGGTACATAATTTAATTACACAATTACTAAAAAGGAATTACTTGCAATCATCTATACCCTCAATAAGTTCAGGCACTATATTACTAGGTATGAAATATTTTTTCACACTAACCATTCTATTATAAAATATTTGGTGAACAAGCCTGCAATATTAGGTCGATTAGCTCGTTGGTTGCTACTCATTCAAGAATTTGATATCACTATAGTCAATAAACTTGGCAAGGCCAATGTGGTAGTTGACTCTCTCTTGGATACATTAACCTAATGATCCTATAGCCATTGATGATAGTTTTCTAGATGAGCACCTTTTTTTGTTGTCAAAATAGAATCCATGGCATGCAGACATTGCTAACTATCTCACCATAGGTAAAATGCCATTTCACTTCTCTGTCAAAGTAAGAAAACTAGCAAAGAAGAATTTTAACTATTCATGGATTACTGGATTTATGTTCTATATTGGACCTGATCTAGTCATGCGTCAGTGTCTAAGAGAGGATGAAACATATGATTTCTTAAAGGCATGTCATGATGAGCCCTATGGAGGTCACTTTGAAACTAAAATAACCCCTTTCAAAATCTTGACAACTGGGTATTATTGGCCAAGCTTGCACAAGGATGTATCCAGATATATGAAGAAATGTGACAAGTGTCAACAAATGGGAAGACTCACTAAATTAGATGAAATGCCCCTACATCCTCAAGTGGTTGTTACACCCTTTGACAATTGGAGGATTGACTTTGTAGGACCTATTGAACCTTCTTCAAAAGGCAAATCATACATTCTAGTTTACACTAACTATATAACTAAATGGGTCGAGGCTAAACCCATGAAGCACCCAAGGGATATCAACATGACAAAGTTCATATATGAATCCATATTTATACAGTTTGGAGTCCCTAGGGATTGACATTTGATCAAGGGGCTTAGTTTACATCAAATTTGACAATTGCTCTTATGAAGGAGTATATTATTAACCATGGAAAATCATCACCTTATCATGCCTAGGCTAATGGTTAAGTCAAAGTTACTAATAAGGAGCTGGAATCCATCCTCACCAAGATAATAGTACTCCATAGGAATGATTGGGCCACACACCTTGCTAAAGCTCTCTAGGTCTATAGAACCATCTTGAAATCCACAATTGGTTTTACTCCCTTTGAGCTTGTCTATGGTAACTCAGTAGCAATTCCTATAGAATTTGAATGTAAAACATTCAAGACTATGATGGAGCTTGGGATGGAACTCACTATTTCACAATAGGACCGAATCTTGAGTTTAAATGGTCTTGATGAATAGAGGAAATCTATATTAAACAATACTAAGTTCATTCAACACCAGAGAAAATAGTGGCATGATAGGTTTATCAAACTAAAAATGTTTTTTGTAGGAGATTGGGCACTCCTTTATGACTCAAAGTACTAGCATCATCCAATAAAATTTCAAACATGCTAGTTAGGACCATATGAGATTATTGTCATATTTTCAAATGGGGTCATTCAGTTATCTACCATTGATCCTATCTGCTTCAAGTTACTTATCAATGGGCATTGCCTATGAGAAGTTCCTATATAAATTCCAGCATAATGAGAATATTCTCATCCTTGTAGCCAAAGAGTCTAGGTCTCCTACCCTGACTCCTGATACTTCTTGACTTCATTCAAGGGATTCATAAAAACACTTTCTTTTTTAAAGTACTTTCTTCACCATCCACTCCATTCACCTTCTCTCTCTTCCATCTTACCATTCCATCCCATCACTTTGTCAAATTTGATGATCATTTCCAAAACATCTTTCCTAAAGTAGTTGCTAGGTACATATTGCATAATTTTGCATGCATTTTATTCTATTTTATTCATACTTTGTTAGGAATTGGTATTGTTTATAATTATTCACTCTTGCATACCTTGTCCTAGTAGAACCCATGCCTTTTTATATTTGGGGGGAGGGAAATATTTAAATTTTTTTTTCAAATCAATTTTAAATCACATGTAACTTTAAAAGTTCATTGAGATGACTTTAAATAATTGCATGCTTAATGTCACATGTTGATGACTTGTCCTCCTGTAATTGTGTCATTATGAAATTAAGGACATTAAAAGTAGTTACCTAACTTTTAATGATAATTTGTAACGTGTTCGGGTGATGGACTTGTACATGAGCGAAAATTATGAAAATTGATGCAAGAAGGATATTATTATATATTGTGCATTAAAATCTCCAAGTACACATCCTTTTTTGAATTAACCAGTGTCATAATATTGCAAACTTTGATCCACCAAGCTCTAAAACATCATATTTTTTGCCACAATTCTGCTAAAACCAATAATGGGTGAAGGACTCCAAAGGAATGAGCTATTTGATCATCAAGTTCTTTTGGGTGATGCAAATAGTTGTGAAATATTTAGAAGGGGATGGTTGGATTATTGTCTTAGTTTAAAAGGATTTGATGAAGAGGTTGCTCTTCAATTCATGAACACCTTAAAGGATGGTATTGTAGTAGTTAAGGGCCTAAGAATTGAGTTCATAGAAGAGGTGGTAGTTGAGGTCATTGGGTTACCCCAAGAAGGAAAAAATTGGGAGAAAGAGTTTGACCTAGGGATAGCTAGGGCACAATTCAGTGTACACTAGGACCTTCCATTGGATATTGATAAGAAACAAGGTACTTCTAGATTATCTTTGCCAATATATTTTATTCAGCTAGTAGCTTTTATTATCTAGTACTTTACATGTGAAGGATGTTACACATACCTACATGCCCTAAATTTCAAGATTTTGGCTCACCTACAATATGAATGCAGATAGGTAAACCTTCCAAATTTCATGTTTAACATTGTTAAGAAGCAATCTTCTTTAGTGCAATTGGGAAAGGATCAATCTATCTCTCACCATTTCTTTATAAAATTAGTCATAGAAAGGAAATTGAACAAGCGAGAAATTGGGTCATGAGAGGAGTTCTTGTAGATTAAAGAGGTAGAGCCTAGGTTGTTTTTCCCTAGAGGCAAGGTTGTTGTATGTAGGGAAACAAAATCTACTAGTTTCTATAAAGTTTTTCCTAGAGCTGAAAATGTTACTGAAGCCTCTCCTTCTAGTTCTAGACCAACTAAGAAGAGGATTTACAAAGCAGAACTCTCTATTGCTAGCAAAAAGAGAAGCAAAAATGTAGAAGTTTCTAGTACCCCTGAAACCCCATCATCTACTAAGAATAGGTCTATCATTAAGAAAGATAGAGATAAAATTGTGGAACCTGAGGCAAAAAGGTTAGAATAGTAACCAGATGAGGAGAGTAACATTAATGAAACCCTATACTCTCAAGAGGAGGAAGATTTAGAAAAAACCTCCTAAAGTAACTATGGTGGAAATACCTATAAGTAGGAGGAAATGAAATAATCCTCCATGCTTGTCAACACCACCCATGAGGTGAAGTGTGAGACTTTTTGAGGGTAGTGTTCCTGAAACCTCCATTCTAGTAGTTACCCCTAAGTTTTCTAAATGTGAAAAGGAGTCTTGTCTAGAGGAAAAATTGCACCAAAATGAAGCCCATAAAAAAGAATGCAAATTCAAAAATTTACAAGCTAAAGTTGATTGCAGTGTTGACTTAGTGCTTACTGATAGTGATAAGGAGTCTAGTGAGCTTGAAGTATCAGAGGAGTTTGAGGAAAACCCTTTTATGCAAGATATTGTTGAAAATTCTGCAGAGTTCCTATCAAAGTATTATCCAGAATTTAGACTTCAAATTGTTAAGGAAGTAATGGAAAAACTAGATCAAGATGGGTTAGGATCATTAGCCACAACTAAATCCAATAGGGAAGAAAATGTGGTGACAAAATTTTTCATAAGAAAAGAAGAATGTTGCACACCACAAAGTGTTGAAAAAACTCCCCATTTGTCAACTAAATAGATAGACCTCTTTAATCAAGAACCATTGCCACCACCCAATTTGTCTACACCTTTGTCTACAGGTATTAATTTGTTTCAAAATTTGTTATGGGAGAGAGCTCAATGGAAATTGGAGAAAGAAAAATCAAAACATGTTATTAATGAGTAGATCTACTGATTGAAATAGAGTTTAGATCATAATGAAGTCTTGAAAAGAAGAATTCAATAGATCACAGGATTGATTCCTAAATTAATATAATTTAGGTCACCATCACCAGTATATGCCTTGTTTCTTAAAGATAAATTTGCAAATTCTAAATTGACTAGAATTATGGAAGGCCTTAATGCCTCTATTTCTACCCCACATGATTTTTATGACGCATTTCAATCTATTCACATAGCTTTGAAAAATTTAATGTGTGAGTTGTATCTCCATAATCTGGAAGTACCAAAACACACAAAATGGAATTCACTTTTGTATGTAGGGGATGTGTAGTCGAGGGCAGTAATGTCATGGATACAAAATGAGAAAAGTAGATAGCATCAAGCTGCTACCTATAGGGAAAGTGAAATGACATCACCATTTCTCATGAGACCAGAGGTTCAACATTCTAGATGGACATATCTAGATTGGATTTCTATTATGGGTGATCCTAAAAGATCTAGTAAGGTGTGTTTAGTTAGAGAATAGGCCTTTATAGACTAGGAATAGCATTCATCTCAGAATGTTGAGACAACAATTGCTTCCTCAAGACAATGATGGATTAGGATGCGACGTGATCTAAAAATAAGAGAACCCCACTCTCCACAAACTTGACTCTTACTACAATTAGGATTCCATGGTATATTGACTTGGGGAGAAATTAGTCTAAACATTGGTTTCCATTAAGGTATCAACCCCTAGTTCTCCTACCACAAATGATAATGCAGAAGATCATGATATGATAGTTGAAGTGCAGTGCTGGAAAAGACTTAAAGAAAATTATGGATACTTTGACTATGTGAAGAATGAACCAAGAGAAAGGACACCTAGTGACTAGAGAGTGTGGGCCCAAATCAGGAGCTTCATGATTATTGGGGACTAGCAATAGATTAGTTTGGGGAATGATGAGCCTCTAGAAGGCCATTATTTTGGGATCCTTTTTATCTTGTTTTAAGACAATTATCCTACAAACACTTTTATGACCCTATAGTTTTAAGTGAATGACCTTATGCTTTTATGGAAATGTTATCTATATATCGAGACATGAAGATTTAAGTATAGATAGTTTAGATATGTTGTGTTTTCTTGAATCTATGGACTTATATGGTATAATGAAGGAATATTACATGTTGATAAATGTTTCCTAATCCATGCTATGTTTGGATAGATTCCTTCATGTAGCCATAGCATTTGCAAAGATTGGTAGTTTAAATATTATACCTTTTCTAACATTGATTATGAAATGAATATGTGTATGTGGAAGTTGTATGCATTCAATGTTTTCTAGGTACTTGTCACATGTATTCAAACTCAACACTTTAGCACTAAGTCAAAGTTGACCAGATTACTGAATCACCACAATAGGAAAATTATTGTGTGATTTCTATTATGGAAGCTCACTAATATAGCTTGCTCAACTTTCTATATTATTGGAGGAGTTAAATCATGGTTAATGATATTTCTATTGGAAACTTTATGAATCTGTAATTGATCCTTATTGATGGAGTGATCGTAGAAGTAGGAGGTTGTTGTAGTTTTCCTTTAAATAATGCTCGTTGTAGCTTTGAAAGAAGTTTTTTGAGGAGAAAGATAGAATAGATTGATTTTCATAACAGCAAGATGTAATCTTGTTTTTAATCAAATGTAATCTATTACTATGAATGAATAGAATACAAAGTTCGAGTCTACATATTCTATCTTGATTGGCTTTTCTATGCGCTCATCCAAGGAGGCCCACTTGGTGAGTGAACTACTTTGTTAAAATAGATTTCATTTCCTTGTTTGTTTCTTTGCAAGGTAGAATTTTGTTGTTCTTATAGCCATTGATAATAGAATCACTGAACTGTTCCTATAGCATAGGTGCATAGATAGATTTACTATTTGTAGCATTACTCTTAGCTCTAAGATAAGATGTTGTTTTAGTTCCTAGCTTAATTCTCTTTTAGCATTCCCTTTCATTTTAGTTGTAATGACCTAAAGAGGAATCAGAGCATATACTTTGTAGCCACCCTCTCAATTTTATGCTCTCGAGTTGACAAAATAAAGTTTACACTCCCAAGTTGACAAAATAAAATGAAGTCAATATATTATTATTAGGAAAACACATGATTCTATCTAATCATGGGGTCACTATGAAAGGATGTCCAATCCTTTTTTACTGAGGTATTAAGCTAATTGGCCAATGATATCAAATTCCTACATAAGTAGCAACTAACGAGCCAACCTCTGTGATATTTTAGGCATATTCATCAAGTACTTAATAGCAGAATGGTAAGTTTGAATAAATATTTCATATCGAGTAATATAATGCCTAAATTTATTTAGTGCATAGATAACTACAAGAACCTCCTTTTCAATAACTGTGTAGTTGAACTCTACACCTTGCATATTTTTACTCATGAAATAAATAGCATGCTCAATTGAGCCTATCTTTTGACCTAGCTCAACACCTATAGCATAATATGTGGCATCTGTATAAATGCAAAAAGGCATTCCCCAATTGGGTCCTCTTAAAATTGGTGGTATGTAAGAACCTCTTTCAATTCCAAGAAAGATGTAGTACACTTAGAGTCCCAAGAAAATTTAGAATCCTTTTCAGAATCCTTTTTTAACAAGTTATAAAGGGGTGTTGCAAGTTTATTGAAATTATTTATGAATCTTCTATAATACCAAGGATGTCCAAGGAAATGTTGCACATCCTTCTTCTTCTCTAGCATGGGAAAGGTATTGATTACCCCAATCTTTTTTGTATCTACTTGGATTCCTTTTGGTGAGATGAAATGAATGAGTATTACTCCTTCCATCATCACAAAACATTTCTCATTGTTTAGGGAAAGGTTATAGTCTTGGTATCTCTTGAGTACCTTTTCTAGGTTTTCTTTTGCTTCATCAAAAGTAGTCCCATAAATAGTAAAATCATCCATGTAAATCTCCATATAGTTAGTAGATATATCAGAAAAGATAGTTATGACAGCTTGTGGGAATTTGGCTAGAGCATTATATAAGCCAAATGGTAGGACTAAGTAAGAAAATGTTCCCCATGGACATGTGAAGGTTGTCTTGTCTTGGTCCTAAGGAGCTATTTATATCTGATTGTAACCACCAAAACCATCTAGGAAAGAAAAATACTTCTTGTCAGCTAGTTTGTCAAGAACTTGATCTATAAATGGCAAGGGAAATGGTCTTTCTTAGTGGTTGAATTGAGCTCCCTATAATCCATACAAACTCTCCATTTCCCTCCCTTATTTGGTACTATAACCATGGGTAAGACCCATTGGCTACCAAGGATGGGGTAGATAAAACCAACACTTAACAATTTTTGCAATTCATTCTTAACTATATCCCTCAAAATAAGGTTGACTCTCTTTTGGGGTTGACGGACAAGCTTGGATTCAGGACTAATGTAGATCTTGTGAGTGTAGAGTTTGGGATCTAATCCTTTCATGTTCATGTAGTCCCAAGAAAATTCTTATTGATTCTCCTATAGTAATTGTAGTACAATTTTCTAATGGGGAGGTGATAAAGCATTGCTAACATTTAGCTCGCTCCCTGGATCAACTTCCATCCTAAGGATCTACCATGAATAGCTAAGAAAGTGGAGAGGAATCCACCTCATGAGGTAATAATGAGTGAAGGAATTGGGAGGCTTCTAAATGCTGAGATGTGTTCAAAGGTGATAATATAGTTTCTAGGATACATTTATCTTGGGGATACAATTGAGACTCTACTCCATACTCAGTCATGAGGATGGATGAAATTATCTCATATTCTTCTTAAGAAGCTACAAATGACTTTGACCTATCATCATTAGCTAATGGATGGAATTGACCTCTAGATCATCATCACCAAAATTTGGCTAGACTAATTGATTATCTTGCAATAGTAGCTAAGCAGGGGAGTATAAAGTTAGGTTCTTAGTATGGATACCACTGCATATTGTCATTTTCCTAGATTGACAAGCTATATAGGCATGTAAAGTAGCTAGCCATGGTTTCCCTAGAATTAAAGGATACCCACCCATGTTATCCTTTTGGAATAGGACAACAAATTCTATCAGATACTCCCAAGAGCTTAACATAACTATGGCATCTTCTATCATCCCATATTGCTTGATAGTAGAACTATCAATAGCCTAAAGTATGGTTTGTGTTTCTCAAAGACCAATGATATGCAGTTGAGACAATACCTCTTTTGTCATGAAATTTATGGATGCTCCTAAGTCAACTAAAGCATTTTGGACTTGCATTCCATGAATGGTGACAATAACCACAAGACTCCCATGGTCAGAATATTTGGGTACAGTCATTTTTCCAACATCAAATCAAACAATTATCCTAAGGCATGAATAGCTTTTAGATCCTTCCTTTTTCTTGGTTTTTTGATACATGCTTCCTTGATGAATTTAGTATAAATAGAAACTTCCTTAATAGCATCAAGTAATGTTATTCTTACTATCATCTACCTCAAATGATTAAGAAAATCAATTATTGCTTGGTTTTCTATAGGCTGGCCCTATTCTACCAACCTATGAGGAAAAGGGGTCTCTTTGGCTGCAAGAGAGTTATGTTGGACTAACATATCGACTTATTCAGAAAAGGAATCTTCAACTTTTGTTATTATAGGCTTTTGTGGTGAAGGAAGAGTGGTGCCTAACCTTAAGTGGATATCATTCAAGGAAATATCATAGCTTTGTTCTCGTGTTGGTTATTTGGTATTGTTGAGAATAGGATAAGGTTGAACTAGTGGTTGAGTCTTCTTAGGGGGAGTATTAGTAGCTATAGGAGGAGGCATTAGATCCTACTATTGATGTGGTGGTATTAAGGCTTCTTGACTAGATTGGTAATTCCAATTATGAGGTTGTTGCCACCCTTGTTGAGTTTGTTGCCAACCTTGCTAAGTTTGTTGCCAACCTTGTTGAGGTTGTTGCCAACCTTTTTGGGGTTTTTCCCTACCTTGTTGAGGTTTTTGTGATGAAGGGTGCTCCCCTTAATACCATAAACCTATAATAGAAATAAAGAAATAATAGCAAATGCAAGAACAAAATATAAACTTCTTATTATCGCCACAAATGTAGAATTATAGAATTCACAAGTATAATATGCTAACCCACATGGGCACCTTCATTATAGTAATCTGCAAGACTAAGCTACAAACTACCCCCTAGAGTTGTTCTAGATAATGATTGGGCTTTTCTTAAATAGGCAATTTTATGGCACCCGAGAATTTTCTAGATTCTCAAAGTTAATACCTAGGGCTGAAAGACCCTAACAATACATATAGAGTTGGCTAAATACATCTTTGACAAATTATTTTAGAAATTTTGGTAGCCCAACTTCAGAAGTCCATAACTCTAAAATTGTTTCTTTAATTGGCTATTATAACCACCTTTTAGAAATGTTAGCTCATGATCTACAGGTTTGAAACTATGCAAGCACCCTTCAGTTGAGCTTTTGGACCTCATCCGAGCACTCTAAGGCCTTCAATGGTGAGAGTGAGGATTTTAATATTAATGTTTCCATCAAAAATCTGCAATAACTTCTCTGATACTTAAGCTAGAGAAATGAGATTCTTATGGTAGGCTTATAACTCTAAAATGAACCTTCATGTAGAAAATGAGAACATTCTAAATTCATATGAAAAACTTACTAAAAATAGTAAGTTCCCATAAATAGTAACCACCCTATCTACTAGTCCTTATTAAAATAGAAAATATTGAAAAGAAAATATTTTTGGGTGATGCAAGATTGCTCTTACACCTAAAGATTCTCCTACATCATGTTGCCAACCTTTATGAGGTTGTTGTCAATTATTATAGCCACTAAAGCCAGTATTATGATGATTTTTCCATTGACTATTATTATTATAATTTTGGAGAGGATCTTGTGGCATACTTAGCCTTTGGTCCCATGGCCTCCATTGAGTAATGTAGAGCAGCTCTCCATTTTCATCAATGACTTTAAACTTAGTAGGCATTGGTTGTGACTCCAGGCTTGCAACAAATGTGCATCTATAGTTCCTTTTCTTCTCTCTACAATGTAGATAGTATTCAACTAACATGGCATCAGCTTCATCCTTCTTCCTTCTCACTTACATGGTGTCTATCTACATAGCTACATCATTAATGATGTCTTGTTTGAAATCTAACAACATGTTTGACAAATCCGCCTTTGGCATACTAGAGCCATTAGATTTATTTGGTAGTTCTCAGTGCTCTATCTTTCTTTATAGTAGCTCTGGAATAGTTTGTCATTCCAACTCTTCTGAAAAATATCACTACATACTTGACATAAAAAGCTTCAATGTTGCCATCATTTACACTTCTTAGAAAAATATGTTTCTAAGAATCCTCATCCAGCTAATGTTGTGTATTGCATTGTAGGTTGAACATGAACCTCTAGACATAATCCTCCAACATTTCATCTTCCTTTTTGGACATTTTGAAAATATCATCTCCTTTCAAATCTCTCCTAAGGTACTCTTTATATTTTGAAATAAATAGATTTCTCATTATACGTCAATATATTATAGTGTTGGCATCCAACCCCATGAACCATCTTAGGGAAGCTTTCTTTAGAGTGGATGGAAACAAATTTATCTTGTGGGAATCAATTGTATAGTTGTAACTCCTATAAAGGATGTCAAACTCAAAGAGGAATGTCCCTGGATCTTCTATGATAAGGCCATAGAATTTAGGTAATGCAGTGGTAAGTATGTTCTTCAAATTTTGGTTACCTTGCTAAGTGGGAATAGGAAAAGGAAAGGTAGGTTGGTCCATCCTTAGAGAAGGTACTGTCTATTGTGGCTAGTAAACAATAAGGGCAAGTAGATTGTCTTGATACTCTAGATTAGCAAAGAGGTTGTTTAGATGGAATGATTCTTCAAAGGATGGAGGTGAAGGCAATTGTTCATATGCATTAGTGAATATATTCTCAAATAGTTCTTCATCATGTATGTTCTCAACTTGGGGTTCCTTAGGTTCTAGGTTAAAAACCTCAAATGGTTCATCCTAAATAATTTGAGGAAGGAATCTCCTAAGATGGTCTCTTCTTCTATGCATGCAAAATAATGTAGAATTTAACCAACATAACAACTTTAGGGGTGAACTAGATTGACACCATCCCTAGTGATAGTGCCAAAAATGACTAGTTAGTATAATACCTTTGTAATGAAGGATTGGACATCCTTTTACAATGATTCTATGGTTAAATAGCATCAGATGTCTTACTTAAAATAGCATACTGAACTCATTTGATTTATTAATCTAGGAGCATAAACTTGAAATGGTGACTACAAAGTATATGCTCTAGTTCACCTTCAAAGTTATTATAACTTAACTTAGAAATAGAAACAATAACTTAACTTAGAACTTAAGGTAATGTTACAATTGCTAAACCTAGTTGTGCACCTATGCTACAAGAAATAACCAATGGTTTTGTTACTAGATGGCTGTAGGAGCAATAAAGTATAACTACTTCAAGAAAGCTTAACTCTAATTCCTACTTAATCATGAGCTAAGTTCACCTTTCGTGTGGGCCCCATAAAAGAGTGACTAAATAAGAAACTCAAAGGCTAAGATCTGAAAGTATCATTCTTTCATTCATGAAAACATAACCACAAGATGGAGATAACAAAATTGTATTTAATACTTATTAGGTTACAAAAAGGATTTCCTAAACATCTCGCATATGAAATCATGAATTCAAGCTTATTTATATATAACTAGAAAACCAAACTACCAAGAACTAGGATCCTATCATTTAGAAATATAACAACTTTCAGCTATAAGAGAAACAAAAATATTTAACACAGGAGTAAACCGTTTTCAAATATATAGAAATATAGGAACACGTGACCACAAGATTTCCTCCAAAACAACCTTTGAATGAATTGGCTTAGTCTATAGTAACAACCACCACTAGTTGGAAATGATGGAGCCATTATGAATCTTGAAAGTAGTCATGTCCTTATGATGCCACTTCAATATTGAATCTTCTTTGCCTACTGACTTATCCTATTTTGCAAGAGATTAGTGCACACAAAAACTACAACACATACCAAAGATAAACATTCATAATAAATTTTCCTATTTTAGCATTATCCTCATCACATGGCTACAAGAATGCTACCCCATTAATGCAGAATGGAAAGAATACCAAATTTCATCATACATAATCACATAATCTATATATATTTAGCATATTCCTTTAGTCTTAAAAGTATCAAATACACACATAAGCATAGCATAAAAACATAAAGAGTTTGAATATTATTTATGAGAAACTCATGAAATACCAAGTCTTAAACTAGAATACCATAAACTAAATTAACATAAACTAGGCTCATCAAGTACAACTCACTTTGCAAATTTAGATCTCCATTTGCTCATCTATTGGTTTATTGATTGGGCTTTATTAACATCTCCATCACTAATCTAATTGGCATCTCCTCAAGCAATCACACTTCACCTCTATTATTTTTCTCTTCAACAATTCTCCTTAAGATCACTAATCAACAAGAAACCAACCTTGAAATTCATTCCTTATACCTCCTTAAATAGGTAATTTTGATCTTTTGTTGCTTAAACATCATCATTGATCTTAGGATTAGGTCAAATTCTTTGATTCCTTCCATCTTTTTTTCTCTTTTTTCCTTAAGAAACTTCTGATTAAATCCTTGTCATTGATCACTTAGTAAACTCTCCTTGTGCATTAAATATGCCAACTCATCAATCCTTATCTTCCATGCACTTTGACTAATTCAAAATTCCAACTGTGTTGGCCTCAAAATCAAATCTTTCTCAAACTGTAACTTTTGTTTTCACTTGGTAATTATTGTGTTCTTCATCTTGGTCATCACTATGTAGCTCTAAAATCACTATACATTCTCACTTAGGATCAATAGGCTTGCTCGATGATTACTATGCTCAATCACTACTACACTTCTTCATAGATTTTCTCAATAATAACTAACACTCAACTTTAACTTTTTTCTTGGATTCTATATAGGTTCCTTAATCTTCTTCTTCATCTCTTTCATTGACTGTGTAATACTAATACTTGATCAAGAGTATCCTTCTGAATAGTTTCAACTCTTAGCTTCAACCAAATGTCTTATTTACTCCATGTATTGATTGAACAACATATTATCTTGTCAATGACTAACTTATCAAGTGCCCATTGAATTTCCATGATATTTAACGCATCTCTACTCAACCTTTCACTAGGTCATCTCATGATCTCTTCTTTTCAAATCCTCTTCATCAATCAAATGATATGATACTCTACACTATTAGTAAATGTCTCTCTAGCAGATTTGAAACTTTTTCTTACCAATAGGTTTGACATCAATGACAACATAATAATTACTCCAATTTTTATTTCCAACAATAAACAATTAGATTTCATGCGAATTGTTGGTTATCAAAACCCTATGTCAAATGACTTGAGAACAACCATGCTAAAATTCTCTAGAAAGGTAGATCAATCTATAGAAACACATGTGATAAACCTCAAAAATATTATTGAAGAATTCAAAGAACATAATCAGGATGTGTTTAAGAAGATATTTTTACAATTGTTGACTAATGATGCTACATAATGGCACAAAGGACTTCCTAATAAATCTATATCAAGCTGGAAAGAATTTGTTGACTTATTTCAAGAATAATTTGGAAAGCATATTGATACATCATTTGCCTCAAATGAATTAATAATATTAAGAAAAATGCAAATGAGTTATTTTTTGAATTCAATAAAAGGTTAAATAAAGTCTTAAATAAAATACTACAAGGTATTAGACCTGTTGATTCCTTCCTAATAAACTTTAACTTAAGTGCTTTTGAAAGTAAAACACACTATGAGATAAATTCTCATAGGCCAAGCACATTACAAGAAGCCTTTAAAGTTTCTATGAAAATTGAGAATGACAGAAAGGCTACAAGTAAACTTGGAAAGAAAGAAGAGCCAAGACTATTTGGTCCAAAAGCCTCTAAGCAAAATAAAGATGAAGACAAAATTGACAAAATTCTAGGTTTGATTAAGGATCTTCATATCAAATATAATAAGAATGAAGGAATGAGGCCTAATAGTAATGATAAACCCCACTACAAGACAAATATATATAGATTACATGGCATGCCTTATAATACTTCTTGGAAAGATGGAAAACTAGTAAGGAATAATGAAACTCATAAACTTCTGAAGAAAAGTAACCATAATGTTGAAAATAGTCTCTGGTGTGAAGCCTAGATGCTACCTCATATACTAGAACAATTTTTAGTGGTAAGAAGTATATTCTAAGAAGAAACTCACCCAAGAGATGAGAAACAAATGGTAAATACATTATCATCCAAATCCATTTGGGGAGAGTATGACTCTTCTAAAGAAGAATACATTTATGATATCCATGTGATGAGAATAAGATAATTGTACTCTCAAAAAAAATTTCTAATAATGATGAAAATCCTACAATGAGACTATCAATTGATGAAGAAAGAAGAGCTCTTACAATTGCAATAGCTAAACAAGTGAGGAAAAATTACAAATAGAGAAACAGAACCATAAATCTTGGGGTAATGCCCAATGATCTAAAATATGTTAACCCATAGGTAACTTATCCTTTAGACAATAACCAATAGGTGGAAAATTGGTAAGTAAAAACTCATTCATTTCTAATGTATTATCACAATCAGTTCCATTTTTAGATATTGTTAAAATCCATGAATATGGAAGATAAGTTCTTAATATTTTATCTAAAACTAAAAAAGAGGGGTATGCTAAAGGTTAGATTGTTGAGGAATCACCAATTGTTTACCTTGGAACTAAAGTAAATGAAAGTATGCCACAAGTGTATCCTTTCTATTTAACTTTATTGATTAACAACAAGTTGGTTAGAAATTGCATGGTGGATTCAGGGGCATCTATTAGCATAATGCCCAAAGATGTTATGAAAGAATTAGGATTAAAATTAGATATTCCTTATGGAAAGTGTTATGCCATGGACAAAAAGTCACTACATGTGGTTAGTGTAATAAAAAAAAATGTTGATTTTAAATTCTCAACTTGTCTTGATGTATACTATAAGATAGATATAAATATGGTAGAGGTTCCTTCTTGTTATGGCATGCTACTTTCAAGACAATGGTCAAATTTAGTTGGAGGGAATATTCAATTGGATTTGTCTTATGCAACTATTATGATAAATGGCCAAAATATACAATAGAGTTAATTTCTATCAAATAGATATTAACAATTTCTATCTAAGTATAAATAAACCCATTCAAATTATAGAAGATGCTAATGAGGTGCCTATGCAAAAAAAAAATAGTGATATGTGGCATATGAATTTTGATCGAGCCTATAGTAAAGAAGGCAATGGTGTAGGAGTAACATTTACATTCCCATCAGGTAAGGTGTTTATGTATGTCATTTCATTGAACTTTGAATGCACCCATAATATTTCTAGATATGAAATTCTAATCCTAGGACTAAAAATTGCAAGATTACATAAAATACAGTTACTTTCAATTTTTGGTGATTATGAATTAAAAATATATTAGATTAGAGATAAATTCATGACAGAAAAAACTCAAGCTTAAAAAAACATAGAAATTATGTTTGGGACTTGAGTTTTTTTATGCATTCAATTGATTGGATGAATAGAAATGATATTCTTAAGCTGAGATGAAGGCTAATTTAGCCATCAAATAAACTAACTTTCCATTACAAGAAGTTGTGTAGGTTGAAATGAAGAATAAACCATCCATACCTGATAATGTGTAGAAATGGCAAGTTTTTGAAGATGACAAAGATTTTATGCAACTCTTAACATGTGAAGATGATTATCAAGACATTGGTATTGATTGGAGTGGGTATGTAGAAAATCAAGATCACAAGGATACTATTCTAGGAGAAGAAATTGTAAAACTCAAGTCAGAAAAAATATCAAAAGGATTAGTGGCTTTGGAGAAAATCTTCAATAAACATGAAATGCTGAAGACTTGGACCCCTATTAATATGCATGAGTAGATTAAGAAGATTAATCTTGGAAATGGGCACTCTCCTAGGGATGTTTTTATGGGAAAAATTTTATCCAATAAAGTAAGGTCAAAATTAATTGCTCTATTAAGGAAGTATAGACATATTTTTGCATGGTCATATGATGCATTAAATGCATATAGAGAAGAATTGTTTCAACATGACATAATTTTGAAACCAAAGTCCAAGCCTCTCCAGTAGAAGAAGAGACCAATAAACTCAATGTTAACTCCTAAAATGAAAGAGAAATTATTAAAATGAGGGATGATGGTATAATAAAGTCTATTAGATATTTTACATGGGTTTCAAATTTGGTTCCTATTAGAAAGAAGAATGAGGATATAAGATTATGTATTGATTTTTTAAATCTCAATATATCATCATTGAAAGATAATTATGTGTTCCCAAATATGGAGGTTTTATTACTAAAGGTTATGGAAATGAACTTTTGTCTATGATGGATAGTTTTTTCTGTTACAACCAAATGAAAGTCAAGGAAACAAATAAATACAAAACATCATTTACCACTCCATGGGAAATATATGTGTACACTGTGATGTTGTTTGGATTAATGAATGCTAGAGAAAATTATCAAAGAACTATGGATATTGCATTTGAAAGACTTATTGATTACATCTTGGTAGTATATCAAAATAATCTTACTTTCTATTCAAAGAAAGTAGAGAATCATTGTAATCATTTGGAAAATATCTTTCATAGAGCCCTTGAAAATGGGAAATCTCTTAACCAAAAAATATGTTAGCTTGAAATCAAAGAAGTAAAATGATCAAGACATATTGTATCTAGAGAAGGCATGAGGATAGATCTTATAAGAGTAGTAGCTATTGATAATATTAAGGTTCCTAAAAAGTGTTAAATCTATTCAATCATTTTTTGGGCAGATTTATATTGGAAGGAGATTTGTGCCTAATTTTATAAAAATTATTAAATCTACATCTAAGATTTTGAAGAAAGGAGAAAACTTGGTTTGGGATGATGACACTTTATAGGATTTCATAAATATAAAGAAAGCAATAAAGGAAGCCTTAGTTCTCAAGGCACTAGACTTCAAGAAATCTTTTCAAATCATTTCCTTTGCATCATATCAAACAATTTCTCCAATCATGCTTCATAAAAATGAAGGATATGAACAATTGATGAAGGGGCATATGAGGTTTCTAAAAAATTGACCATTTGGCAAAAGATTGGAGATTCTCAGTCATCTCTGAGGTATTTTTTGATTAGAGGCTTGATCGAATAAGCTTGGTAGAGAATCTTGGTGCTCACTCAAAGAAGAAGGGTGGATGCTTAGTCATTATTGAGCATAGTGTTTTCCAAGGTACTCAATCATTGTGGTGTTCAATTACTAAAGGAACTTGACATAGTTTTTAGTACTTATCAAAAGCTATTCTTGGTGATGCTTGGCTTGCTTGGTGATGCTTGTGGGTGCTCAGCAGGCATGATTGGTTATTTCACTAACACTTGGTAGGGTGATGGTGCCTGTTGGCTCCTAAATTAATAGCTTTTGAATAATCTAGTGATAGGAACAAATACATCTAGGGGTAGCTAATTTCCATGTTCAAAATATCTATTAAGACAACAGGGCCAACTATAAGGCTATACTCCTTCTTTGGGCTCTACAAGAACTAGGTGGGTGAACCCCATATTCTTTCATATGGTACTAGTTCCAAAAACATACAACTAAATCTTATACAAGCAGATAAAATGTTTATCTCTCCTATACTCATGCAATGACAAAGATATGTAGTAGAAAATTGAAAAACCTATGAAATCCACAAGTTGAGTGAGGGCATCCTTTTAGCTCTTAAATAGAAAAGGAAATTGATAATTGATTTAAGTTTGATATCAGCAAAACCCAAATATGCAATAGCAAGAATATGTTGATCTTGTAGCTGATTAGTGTCTTATCTATTGAGCAATTCTACAAATCACAAACATACATCCATGATATCAATGACGTACCCCATACATTAAGATATTTGATCTATCTTATCACTTTGCGAATTAGATAACAATGTTCACAAAAGCCCTCACACTCATAACATATCCTTCTCATGAAACCTACAACCTTGTCAAGATAAGTAAGCATTTACTTGGCTCTTTGTTCTAATAGAAAAACCTAACAAGAAATACATCTTTAAGGGGTTGCCAAAGGATTTAATCTCTTTCTTCCTAAACCACAAAACATTGTAGACAATAGATATAGGAGACAAGAATCAAAATGAAAAAAAGAAGTTTTTTATTCCTCGTATTCATTTCTTTGAAACAATACATTCAAAATGCATATAAATAACTAAAAAACAACTCAATACATCTTACTTGCACATAAAAATCCATTAAATATTGTTCAAACAAGAGAGAATGATGAAGAATGGTGGCAACTCAGCTGAGAACTTTCTCAAATCTTGGGAACCAACCCTAGGTGGTATCACAATAGTGGAAAAACTTTCCCTTAAACTGGAACCCTGACTCCACATCTCATAAATCCCTTTATAGAGAAGCATTGCAACAAGCTTCAAATAGGAGGACACATGATAAAATCTTATTGGAAATCAAATACAAAGATATTTCTATAATTTTCCATTTAAAACATTCTTTGTATTTGAAAAAAATTGGGGAAGTAGTTGTTAAATTGGCAGTGGCACTTACTACAAGAGTCTTCAATTTAATTTTGTTTGTCTTCTACTACCTTTAGTTGTGTAATTCTCCAACTACTATCCACTGGCAGAGTATTGACATCTCCAACTACTTCCAAAACATTTATTTCCTTTTTTGTGGGTAATTTAGTGCATCTAATTTCATCTAAGTCTCTTACTTCTTTTCTCTACCTAAAAATTAGAACTCCATCATTGTTTTCTAGATTGAGCAGCAATGCTCATCCCTCTTGGTTGTTCAGTGCTGACATGTGCTCTATTTTTCTCTACATCATTTAGTTGATCCCTCAAGGATGCAACTTTAGTCTCCAATGTCTAAAACTTAAACACAGTGTTTTCTTCCTCCTCAATAGAGTGTAGATATAATGTCCATCTTTTCATTCTCTGTACTTTTCTCAAATTTCATTGGCTAAGGGATTTTTGTCATTTTCTTGCTTAGAAAAGTAAAAACACTTTTTCATGTCAAACTTAGGGTTTACAATCTTACGATTCACTTGGAATTCAAACCCTTTATATCTTCAAAAGAGGCATTTTAACTATTGCCTTCACCTTTTTGGTGAATAGGACACATATCATCTCATCACTTTCTCACTTTATCTAAAGTTTGAGCATCTCTATAAAGAAAGAAAATGATGATTGTCGATCTACTAAGATCTGATGTTCATGAAAGATCCTAGTTATATATGTATTTCTTAATGAATTGGGGCCCACTAGGACACATGTCAAATGGTCACATTCTTTCTTTGGTTATTCTTCATGCAACTTCATCAAGTGAGAATGCAATAGATTTTGTTCTTCCTTGATCTAAAAGCTACTATTAAAATCAAATCTCAATTGTCATAGTTAGCACCTTCGACCAATCAAAACTTTCCCTTATGAAAACTCATTTTGACACCTTCCTTTTGGTGGCCCTCAATTGAATCAAGTCCCACCATGCCCACATGTTAGACACTCATATTTTCACTTTGGCTATCCTTCATGCAACTCTATAAAGAAATAATATGATGATTGTCAGTCTAACCATTTGATCAATGACTCCCATAAAGTGAATGTATTTTATAATAGTTAGAAACTCCAACCAACCTAAGTGTGCCATCTAAATAATTTATTCTAACATATTTCTATGCTTACAATCTTAAAATCTTGTTACATTCATAGGTTTGAAAGTCTCCTTAAAAACCTTTATGCTTATATGTGTATATACTAATATGTTAGCAAGAAACACTAATCTATTTAAAGAAAAAAAGCATTAACTAACAAGATCAACATAACATATAAGATAGACAAAGAGAAGCCACTCAAATGAGAATGTGAGTCATTAAGGGGCTCTCTCAATGAGTTTGTTCTCTTGATTTGGAGATGAGTCTATTATGTGGATGTGGGATTTAGGATGTGTGCTCAAGATACTCAAACTATGCTTCAATGGAGAGGGAAAATGGAAAATTGGTAGCTTTGTGAGCTCTCAATTTGGTATTATAAGAGTATGGTTAAGGGCTTTGGCTTCTCAAACTAACATTATAACTTTAGCTCAAGGATTGTGATGAAATGGCTTGGGAGGGGATCCAATTTATAGGCAAGAGGCTTGAGGGATGGAGGGCTAAGATGGAAGGAAAGGAAAAAGCTTATGGAGGGCTTAGATTGCATGAGAGGAGAGCACATGGATTGTGCTTCTTTATAGCCAATCAGGGAGTGACACATGTCACAGGGTGAGTGGATGGAGGAAAGGGCAAGGATAAGTCAACAAAAGAGGCTCAAGGGATAATATATTCATAAAGACCCTTCATAAATGGCTTGTAAAAGCAATGAATTGGCTTGTAGGAGTCTTTATGGCCTTTGTAAGAGCATTCATGGTTGGGTGGTTGGGATATTTTGGAGGGAGTTGAGATTGTTGACTTTGCTTGGTTTAGGAAAGTCTTAAGCTTGCTTAGGGAATATGACAAGGTTAGGGGGGGATTAGAGGTGATTTAGGATTAGACTAAGCTTGTTAGAGATATGCAAGTGGATGGCATTTAATGAGGGTGGGTGAGTTAGTAGCTAAGCTTGGTTAGTATGGGTGGATGGGGTGGATTAGGCTAAAATGGAGGTTTAGAGATAGGCTTAGGATGAGGATGAAAACCTTCTAGAAGAGTCCAGAATTTCCTAGGATGAGGATAAAAAGTTTATTAGGAAATAAATAAAGTTTTATTTATTTCATGGGTTTGGGTTGAGGAGATATTTATTAAAACATTTTTAATAAATATGAGAATTAATATTTAACCTTAGTTAAATATTTTGAGTTGGGATTAAGGGTAGAAAATGATAGGATTAGCCTTTAATCAAAATTAAAGAAGGATTAGAAGATTTTGGAAGAGGTTAGTGATCTTAAGAAAATTGGCCAAGCTTTGGGCAAAAAATAAATTAAATATTTATTTTGGAATTTTTGGTCAATTTATTAATTAAATAATTAATAAATAAGGAAATAATGTTTAAATAAGATTTAAACATTTTTAGGAGGGATTCCTTAATTAAATATTTTTAATTAAGACAAAGAGATTTAATGGCATAAAAATAAATTAATTAATTAAATAAACAATTAATTAATAAATGATGATGTCATTAGGGACTTTTCAAAAAATAAAAATACTTTATTTTCTAAGAGATTTTAGGTATCTACATTTTGCCCCTCTTTGATGTGATGCCGCAAGTGGCATGGCATCAAAGATAAGAAAATAAGATGCCCAAGGCTAGAGCAGAAGAGGAGAGAATGGACTGCAAGATGCCCCCTAAAGAAGGTGGCAGGGAGAGAAAGCGAGGCTCGACGACTTCTTGAAAAGTACAAGAATTTGAGATGAGCAAGGAGACTCAGATTGGCTTAAGAGAAGAGGTTGAATTAGCTCAAACTCTCACTATGGGAAAATGATAAAGGGAGGTCAGAGGCACAAGAGGAAGCAAGCTTAAGACTTCAGGGAAGGTGGAGGATGAAGGAGCAGAGCACTATAAAAAGGAATCGAGGACAGGGAGATGGATGATGGGATGATAAAGCTAATGCAACAGGATTTCAAAAAGTCAGATTGGCGGAAGACGGGTTTTGGACATCCCTAAGACTAGGATTGTGGATCTTGAAAGATGAGGCTTGGTGGATTGATTGGATTGGTGGATCCCTAAAGCTAAGAGTGATGATTGATTCAAATAGATATTGATGCATAAGTTGGGGTAGGAGAGACAGATGTTGGATATGGATGAGGGATAATGGAGATGAAGGGAAACCATTGAATCTTATTGAGCGAGGGGATACTTCAAAGAGAAGTACCACCGTGTAGTTAAGCACTATATTTGCTATAGGACTATTGGTTAATTGCCAAGGTTACCAAGAACATCAAGGCCTTTTCACCAACGGTCCAGAGGATTGATGAACTGACTCAAAATAAGCACACAAGGATTGCCCCAACATCACACATGATTCTCAAAGGAAGCAGCATGGAACCGACACTAGGTAACCCACAAGCAAAAAAGAAAAAAAAAAACAAAAGACCTAATCAAGACCTTACGCTCAAATTTCCCCATTCGCAGTATACCATGATATGGAAGATCATGGCAACCTTGAGGAGGGAACAAAAGGATTGCTTGAAAAAGATATTTCAAGACCCAAAAGGGAAGATTCCATATCAAAAGAAAGTCAAAATCCAAAAGAGGACCATTTGCTAATGAGATGGGTAGGATGAGGTACTAACGGACCAAGATTAGACATGAGAAAAGCTATATCCTACAAGGATCTATCGAAGAGCACCTAAGCTAGTGGATTTGAATGATGCATCTGGCAAGCTGAACTAAGAAGGATAACACTTTGGTGATAGGAGATCTAGCTAGAGTATGCATTGGAATAGCTAACCAAGGGTTGTGCAATGTGTGCAAGATGTTGATCAAGGAGGAACTGACATGAAATCTAGATACATACAATGGTACTAAGCTAAAGAGGATGTACAAGCTGACAAACCAAGATATGTTACAAATGTACAAGGTTGTTCATGTTTTGGTTTTGTCAGATGGAAATGTTTGTGAAGGGTGGGATGTCTATAATAGTTGATAGGCAGATAGGTAGATGGTTTGCAAAAAGTGTAAGTAAAATGGGATTCTTTGTGTGCATGTGATAGGATACAAGCTAGGATACAAGATTATTTACAAGCTAGAATATGGTACAAGCTTTGGACAAGATTTGGATATACAAGGTATGGTACAAGATTTACAAGGTATAATACAAGCTTTGGTACAAGAGTTACAAGCTAAGGTATAAGAGTTACAAGCTGAGGTACAAGATATACAAGCTGTACAGGAGGTATTTACAAGCTTCATTAGATTTTGGATATTTGGTTGGAACACCAAGGGAACAAGTAGGTGTTTTATGGGATGGTGGGTGAATGGATGAGGGATAGGATAGTGATAGATAATGGATTAGTCTTAGTACACAAGGTGCCTGAATTACCAGGTTTTCACCAAGGTACCTATCCAAGGCACTTGAATTGCCAAGTTTTCACCATTGGACGCTTATTTCTCTTTACTATTTTTTTTGTATTTTTCAAAAGCTGGGTATACCAAGGATCTTCAAGCATAGAACTTCTTGAGATGAATGATGTTATTAAGATCATTCAAGAGTTCTCCTTCTGGTGTACATAGTTGATAAGCTTCGGAGCCAAAGGAGGTAGTGACAACATAAGGACCAAGCCAAGTAGGTTCAAACTTGTGTTTCTGTTCTCGATCGGCTTGGACTTTCATATTTGCTTTGAGGACCATGTCACCTAGCTGAAAGTGTCATGGGAGAACTTTCTTGTTGAAATTCCTTTTGAGATGAGTTTGATAGACTGTGATATGATCATAGGCTTGTTGTCGCTTCTCATCTAAGAGATCTAGTTGGGTGAGCCGAGCTACTCTGTATTCTTCATCTGATATTTTCTCCTGCAAAGATATGTGCAAGGAGGGAAGTTCAACCTCTATGGGTAGTACTACTTCAGCACCATAGACTAAGGAGTATGGAGTTGTGCCTGTGGATGTATGAAAGGAAATTCGATAGGCCCAAAGGGCTAAATTTATTTGTAGGTGCCAATCGTAGTCAAAATCATTGACAACTTTCTTTAGGATTTTGAGGAGGATTTTCTTAGTTGCCTCTGCCTGGCCGTTACCTTGTGGGAAATATGGGATAGAAAAGTGGTGATGGATATGGAGGGAAGTGCATAATTCTTCCATGTTGAGATTTTCAAAGTTACCTCCATGGCCGGTGAAGATGGTGGATGGGATACCAAAGCAGCAAACAATGTGGTACAAGATGAACTTGGAGACCTGAACTCCTATAGCTGAGACTAGGGGGACTACTTCCACCCATTTAGTGAAATAGTCTATAGCTGTTATTATCCAATTATGTCCATTAGATGAGAGGGGTGTGATAGTTCCAACTAGATCAAGGCCCCAACAAGCAAAAGGCCAAGGTGGTGCAATAGGTTGTAGATCCTATGCTAGGGCGTGCACAAGATTTGCGTGCTGACGACATGGGAGACATTTTTTGACAAAGTCATAGGAGTCTTCTTCAATGGTAGGCCAATAGTAGCCCACTCTAAGGATTTGTCATGCTAGGACAATACCACTCGTGTGGGCACTGCAAAGTCCAGAGTGTACTTCTTTTAATGCCATTGTGGCCTCATTTTCATCTAAACATTGAGAGAGAGTATCGTAATAACCCCGACGATATAGGGTATTGGCTATGATAACATAGTAGGATGATTTTTGGATGAGGTTCTGGCATTGGGTATGTGTGAGGTGAGGGGATATGATACCATCATTAAGGTAAGCATAAATCTCATGGTACCAAGGGGATTGGGGACCAACCAAGATACAAACATGGTTTGAATCCTCATTTGCATAGGCAGGCGTGAGCAGCTGCTCGACTAAAAACTCATACTGTGTAGCTACTTGGGGAATTACCAAGAGCAAGTTGATAGTAGCCATAGCGTCTGATGCTTTGTTCTGCATTCGAGGCACTTGTGTAAACTGAAGCTTTGTAAAATGTTGGGCTAGCTGATCAACTACCTCTTTGTAGGGTAATAGCTTTTCATCTTTGGTTTGATATTCATTCAGGACTTGCTTGATGATGAGCTGAGAATTGCCAAAGATTTGTAACTTAGTAATGTTCCATTCTGTGACTATCTTTAATCTTGCTATGAGAGCCTCATATTTAGCTATATTGTTGGTGCTAGAGAATTGTAGCTTAAAAGCTTTTGGAATGTAATCTCCTTGAGGTGTGACCAACAATATTCCTACCTCGGATCCATGAGATGTGTATGAGCCATCAAAATAAAGTTTTGATGGGGGCTATTCTTCAATTAGACAGATATGCTCATCTGGAAATTCTGTGATCAAAGGATATGCATCTATTAGAGGTGCATCAGCTAGGTGATCTGCTATAGCTTTCCCTTTGATTGTCTTTCTATCCACATACTGGATGTCAAATTCGCTAAGGAGCATAACCCATTTGGCCAAACGGCCTATAAGTGTTGTTCTGGAGAGCATATACTTGAGAGGGTCAATCTTGTAGACTAGTTGGATGGTATGACTTAGCATGTAGTGGCGAAGCATTTGAGTTGAGAAAACAACTACCAAACAAGATTTTTCCATAGGAGTATAATTGAGTTCATAACCAACTAGGGTTCTACTAATGTAGTAGATGGCTCTTTCCCTGCTGTAGTCATTGAGCTGTGCTAGAAGTGCCCCTAGAGCAGTAGGTGTTGCTGATATGTACAAGATCAAGGGATGACCAGGAACTAGTGGAACCAAGATAGGGGGATTGGTGAGATACTGCTTGAGATGATTGAAGCTGCATTAACATAAAGGATCCCACTTAAAGTTCTCATCTTTCTTCAGTAAATGTGCAAATGGTGTACACTTATTTGCAAGCTAGGAGATGAAGCGCCAGATGGATTGAAGCTTTCCTTGAAGAGATTGAAGTTGTCATAGTGTCTGGGGAGGAGGCATGTCTAAGATAGCCTTGACTTTCTTGGGGTCAATCTCTATACCTCGTTTAGAAACTATAAAGCCTAGAAGCTTGCTAGATGTGACCCCAAAGACACACTTCTTGGGATTCAACATGAGATGATATTTGGCTAACCTATCAAAGACTTTCTCTAGGTCAACAAGATGATCCATGAAGGTGTGAGATTTAAAAAGGATATCATCCACATAATCCTCCAAAATGTTATGGATAAAGATCATGGAAAATGACTATCACAGCTCTTTGATAGGTAGCCCCTACATTCTTTAGGCCAAAAGGCATCATGTTGTAGCAAAAGGTTCCCCAAGGGGTAGTGAATGTTGTCTTATGCTGATCCTCTTCTACAATGTTGATTTGATTGTACCTGAAAAATCCATCCATGAGGGACAAAATTTCATGTCCAACTGTAAGATCTACAATCATATCTATGTTGGGCAAGGGAAAATCATCTTTTGGACAAGCTTTGTTAAGATCTCTAAAATCAGTGCAGATTCTGATGTCACCAGAAGGTTTAGTGATGGGACCATGTTGGAGATCCACTCTAAGTAGTTGATAGGCCAGATAACCTTAGCAACTAACATTGTTTCCAATTCATCTTTGACCAGTAATGCCATCTTGGGGTACATTTTTCTAAGCTTTTGTCTGATAGGCTTGATCTTTGGATCAACTGCAAGATGATGAACTACAAGCTTTGGATCAAGTCCTGGAATGTCTTGATATGACCATGCAAATTGGGAAATGTTCTCTCATAAGACCTCAAAGAGGAGGTTAGCTTGGTCTTATGATAGGGATGCAGCAATATGAACAAGTCTGGGGATCTCTGAAGAATCAACGTTGACTTCTCTAGTATCCTCAATTAGAATAGAAGACACCTCTGGTCAATTATCTTGAGGAGGCAATGCTAAATCCTCATGTTCTACTTGTGACTCTGGATTTTCTTGCTGAGGGGTTCTCTTTGCTACCTTAGCTAGTGTCAAATTTTCCTTAGTTCTAGTTTTGGGTGTATCGGAAATAGGTTGGGGATTTTCTCCAAAATACCCCTTGGGATCTAGCTTATAGATATAGGAAGAATCTGTCTTTGTTTTCTTGTGAGGTGTTTTAGCTCCCATGAATCTTAGAAGCGCTTCCTCTAATGTGAACTCATCAATGTGTATGATGCTTGGTTGGTCCCAATCTATGAGTTGTGGATGGGCGAGTGGTATGTCAATGAAATGGATGGATAGTTCTTGGAGAACAAAGTCTTCGAGGAAGATTTGGTCTGGGATATCATCGTAGGCTCTCTTTTCAACTTCTTTAGGAATGTATTTGATTTCAACAAGGTCACGGTTAATGTTAGAAAAAGAATGACCATCTGTATTGGTGCCCCCAGTTGTGGGTATGCCAAAGCTAAGACCTGATTTTGATTCCCACTTTTATGCATCGATGGGGCACTGCATGCCTCTTTCTTTTGGTCCTAGATCACCTTGATAGTTCCATTTGTCAGTGATGAGCTTATGTTCTTGGGGATACTTATGGCTGAAGTGATCAAGGCATGCTTGATTTCTTGGAGGTGCATCCTTATGTAACCAATTGTTGATATTTGGAGTGAGCTCCTCATGAAGAGAGATTTTCGAGGATACAAAGGTTGTTGGGCCAAACTGTTTGTATCGAGGAGGTGGAATCTCCTTAGCTTTGTGATATGTCAGTCATCCATGGGCATGTGGATCAAGTGGGAGTGCCCCGACAATAAATGCATCTAACAGACTATACTCTCCATAGCCTTTGTTATTGATCTTCATGATAGATAGGGTGGAGGTGAGGATGGTTTTTGGGTCATTACAAGTGTGGGATGAGTTGGTGATGGCTGTGTCGATATCAATTCAAGGGAAATGGTTTGTATATGATGCTTCAACCGCATTGTAGTAAGCAAAGGGTTCTGGATTGGCATGGATGGTTACCTTAGTGCCTTGATGCAAAAATTTGATGCACTAATGGTAAGTGGATGGAATGGCTTTCATGGCATGAATCCATGGGCAACCGAGGAGGATGTTAAATGGTAGGTTTAGACCAATAACATGGCAGAGTGTTTCTTGGATGACTGGCCCAACCTTGATTGGCAGCAAAATAGTTCCTTCTGTGGTTCTTTCCAAGTTATCGTAAGCTTTGATGGTGATAACTTCACTGATGATATCTGCCTCAGTATACCCAGCTTGTTTTATGAATTTTAGGGTACAAATATTCAAGGCCGATCCATTATCTATCATTACTCTTTTTACAAAAAAATTGGATACCATGATGGCTATGCGAAGTGGAAGGGTGTGATCTGGCTCAACCACGGGTATGTCGGTGGGTTTGAATGATAGGGCACATGAGGAGGATAGGTGTCCAACAAGATTATGAAAATTAGAAGTGTTGATATCTGAAGGGACATGAGATTCTATGAGAGCATTGTCAAGGATGCTTTTGTACACAGGACTAGTGCAGAGAAGGTCTAAAATGGAGATTTGGGCTAGCATGTTCCCAAGGTGTTCCAAGATATTGTACTAGCTTTTTGATGGAGTTGATGGTGCTAGTGACACTGGTGGACCTGCGATGTTAAATTGCGCTCTTCTAGTGGTGACTGCACACTCATTATTTGGGCCTTGGATATTGATAACATTAACAGAAGCCTCTTTCTTAGGTATACAACCTATGAGGCTACCATAGTCTATATAGGATGAAGTGTGGTCATTGTTCTTCCCATGCTATTGGTTTGGCTGGCGGTTGTTGGTGTTGTTGTTGTTGGTTTGGATAGGTGCTTTTCCAAGATTTTATTTTTTGTGAGGGGGAAAATCTTTTTGATAAATCTGTAAGCCTGCATTGGGAGAGGTTTGGGCACCAACGGTGATTTCTTTTCGATCAATGAGGTCTTGCACATAATCTTTTAGTTTCATACATCTAAGGGTAGTGTGACCTTTTACCCTATGAAATTTGTAGTACTCATTATCTTTGTACCATGTAGCTTTGGATTGGCCTGGGTCAATTTCCTGGGTAGGAGGAAATTTGATGAGGTTTTCCTTATTCAATTTCTCAAAAATGACATCCAATGGTTCACCAAGGGCTGTATAATTTCTAGGTGCAGGTTGGAATCTGGGCTTTTGCCCTGCAGCTACATTGATGGCATTAGCTTGATTGCTAGACCCTTGGAAGTTAGGTCTTGGATTGTGGTTTTGATAACTTTGGTGATTCTGCTATTGGTAGATGATAGCTTGTTGATTGTTTGGTTGATATGGTGGGTTGGACTAGTTTTGAGAAGGACCAACAATATTCACATGTCTGGTGTTAACGATGCCATCTGTTGCAACGTGCTTGTTTTTGTTCCAATACCTAGACTTGTTATTGGAATGTGATTGATTTTGGTTGGCTTCCTTGTAAATCTTGACCACACCATCTTTAATGAGTCCTTGCTCAAGGATCATTCCTTTCTCTTTGATATCTTTGTAGGTCTGCAAACAGTTCATGGTCATGTGGTGAGCCAAGCTAGGATAGGCATTATCAATAAACATTTTCACCAAATGGCACTCTGGTAAGGTGCAAGATATGCGGGTGGTAAGGGTTTGCCATCTTTACAGATATTCGAGAAGGCTTTCTCCACCTTTTTACTTAGTGTGGACAAGATCAACTACTGATAGCTCTATTTCAACAAGATGGGCATATTGGGCTACAAATGCCTCAGATAATTCATCAAAATTTTAATTGTGCCATAGGGGATTCTATAAAGCTATTCAAGAGCTGGTCTGGCCAAGCTTTTTGGAAAGAGATGCAAGAGAAAGATGTCATCGTATGCCACTTCTTGGTAGTGCATGTAAAATTGTTTGATATGTGTGACAGGGTCTCCTTTTCCTCTAAATTTTTCAAATTTGGGTGTCTCAAAATGCTTGGGAAATGGTGTCATGGTAATGGCTCTGTCAAATGGGTAAGGACACACATTCTCAAACTTGAAGGTTTTTGGATAATTTCCCTCCTGGATGTTTTTCAAAGCTGTCTTCATGGCTTCCCATTCTGAATTAATGGGTGATGGCTTGGGTGCCCCCAATGTAGGAGTGCCTTGAGGTAGGTATGTGCTAGATGGGGCAATGGAATATGGATGGCTTTGAGGTATGGGCTGGTAGGGATTGTACATGGCTTGGAAAACTAAATGGTGGATGATGGGTTGCTGAGGTGGAGGTGGCACATATTGCTGCATGTGTTGTGAGGCTTGTTGTTGATATTGGATTTGAGGTTGGGATTGAGGGATGTAGGCTAGCTGTGGGATAAATGGATTTATTTGTGGAGGTAAGGTATAAGATGGTTGTGAAGCTTGGGGAAAGGATTGGGGAGCTTGTGAAACTTGATTTTGGATTTGAGGAGTTTGACCAATATATGTGGGCTATGCCCCCATCTGGGAAGGTTTCTGCATGGCAAAAGAGGCCAAGTAATTGGTGGTTGGTGGTGGTTGATTTCCTCCTAGAAGTGGCATAGAAAAATAGTTGGTAATAGGAGGTAATGGATTAGTTGGTGGTGGAGGTGGTGGAAATTGAAAGCTTGGAAATGGAATTGATGGGGTTTGATAGCTTGGTGGCTGGATTTGAAAACTTGGTAGAGTGGTGGCAGGAGCTTGGGTCACTTGAGAGCTTGGCAGAACATTGGTATTAGCTTGTGGGGTTTGATAGCTTTGTGGAGTGAGGGTAGTAGCTTGTGGATTTGTGGCTGATGGCACTGAGCTCCAAGGACCTAGTGGAAATGATGGAATTGTGTTTTGAGCTGAGGTAAACAAGCTAGGGGTGATGAAAGATTGATTACTTGGCCCCATGGGTGGCATCCTAATTGTATATTGTTGAGGTTGGCCAAAGATGCTAGCACTAATTTGGGAGATGGGTGGATTTGGAAGGCTAGGTTGGAGATTAGCAGTAGCAATAGTGAAGGGAGTGAATGATGAGGTGTTTTTGGCAAAGGGGGTTTGGGATAGAGTGGTATGGACTAATGGTGGAGTGGTGGTGGCCGGATTGGCTTGTGGAAGGGAGATTTCAACTTGAGTGGAGGCTAGTATGTTTGGGTCTATTAGATCATATGGGGTGGGTTGAGGCTCTTCTTTTGGCACATATTGAGGATAATTTGAATCAAAAGAACCTATTGGGAGAAGTAGTTGCTCAAACAGTGGGTGAGATGGTTCTGATAAGGGAGGAGGTCTTCCAAAGTCTAAGGCTCCTATGTTGTCCCTTTGAAAGTTAGCCATGATTGTTTCTTTGTTCTTGTCTATAATGGCGTTCACCAATACTACATTTCCTGGTTGGTTCATGAAAGCTTCAATGTTAGTAGGTGATGGTATAGTGTTCTCTGGGCTGAAGGATGGTTGAGTGCTCAAGGGGAGCGATGTTGTTTGATCCAAATGATAGGGCTCCATTGTTCCCTTCTTCTTCTTGGCTAAGCAAGTGACTAGTGGCATGAAAATGTAAAATGTTCCTAGGGATGAGATGCAACAAATGCTGATGGATGCAAAAGGGGAAGGCTTTTCTATGCAAATGATTTCTTAGGTTGAGGCAAAGCTATATGACAAAACCTAAGGAGGATTGGGTTGGGGATTCTAACTTCAAATATATGTTGTCAAAGTATGAAAGGTCTACTTTCATATGTGCAAGCTTGGTGGTGATTGTGTCAACTTAAGGATAGACTGATGATCCTTTAGGAAGAACATGAGATTGACCACTTGTGGATCCCAACCTTTAGCTCAAGGTGATGAGGGCTAACAAGTGACAAAGCTAGATTACCCTAAACAAAGCTCTATCAAAGGGAGAACCTTGGTGAGGCTGGTGGATTTGGAAGATGTTTAGGAATGGTAAACTTTTGGCAAGGTGACAACAATTTTGAAGGCTTGGATGTGAAATTTTTGGATTGTTGGCTAGATGGTTTGGTTCTAAATGAGATGGATGAGCTAAAATGCTTAAGGGGAGGACTAAAGATGGCTGGCTTACCTACAAGGATGACTCTAAAGTGAAGCTTATGCAAGAAGATGTGGAGAAACAAGGGAGTCTAATCATAGAAATCATGCCTAGTTGGTAAGGCATAAGAAGGGTTAACTCCTGGATGTTTGCTAAATTTGATAGTTGATCTAACCAGGCTTCTTGAAGGGCTTCATCGATAGCTTTGTCCTCTACTTTGTGGAGTTTGGCAATTTGAGGGCTTGGTGTTATTTCCTTTCTCTTGGCTGAAAGTTCTTGGTATGCCTGAGATGGCTTGAGTTTGGCTTTGTGAAACTTCTATTTGGGTTTGGGTTGTTCTGACATGAATTCCTAAATCTATTTGGCTTTGAGAGATCTTGATTATTTTGCTTCAACTCATTCAACTTCTAGAACAAGCAGTGACTATGGTAAGTATGCCCTAAGCTAGGATTGACCAAGTTTGGCAAACATTCATTCAACAAAATAAAAAAATCAAGCAATAGATAGGAACAACCAGATAAAAGTTTTTGATTCTCAGAATGTGATACTTGCGCCAAGGAGTGTGTATGTTTTACAAATATTTTGATCAGTCACTTCAAACACATTAACACCCTAGATGGTTGTTTGCAAGGCTGACAGTTGGTTTAGCTAGGGAGTCCTCGATATACCCAAGGTATGTGAGGCCCAAATCCGTAGATGAAACCAAAAAGATGTCACACAACCGAGAGGAGTGGTAACCCACTTCTCCTCTTTCAGTTCTCAAGGGTATAAAGTTCCTTGAGGCTTAGCTCGAGTGACAAAATCTTGATTTCAAGAGAGGTGTCTTTGGATTCACCTCCCAATTTTTATACTCCACCAAAATGCTAAAGTTGAGGTCATCCAAGCAGTGATGAAATCCCCAAGCAGGCCTCCTAAAACTTAAACAAGATTTTGGATCCTAATCTTATGCACCCAAGATGGCCTCAAAAGATGACAAGGGGAGAGAAGACTTGGATGATCTTGGGCTAAAAAACATGTTTGTTCTTTTACCAACTGACTCTTATGTGTACTGATCTAGACTTTGCAAGCACTCATGTTTAAGATGCAAATGTTCAATTTCAACTTTGAAATGCGCCAAAAAAGAAAAATTGATCGAAGAATGCAAACAAGAAGAAGAGTTGCGGTCAACAAGGAAGTAAACCTGCGCACTCGGAGGCCCTCCACATCAAGTATCGATTAATTTCCTTTAAGGCATTCAAGAGTTGGTGTGATTTTGTTTTAAGCCCAAAAAGAAAGATTTGTAAAACTTAGTTTCAAGCACGCACCCAAAGGCTCTCCACGTTAAGATTTGTTCAATTATTATGCCCAAATGAAGTGTTAGTGAGACTAATGCGCATTCAAGAGATTTTCTAACTTAGAAAAACCACTAAAAATCCAAGTGAGTGGAGTTTGATTTGCGTGGAGCACTTAACACCTTCTTAGGTAGACCCATCCCCATAGATGGCACTGAGATTGCAACCAATGGTTAAATTGATGGGTGATTAAAGAGGGTGAGTCCAACTACAAACTCACTCAAAGCATTTTTAATAATTTTTTATAACTTAGGAAATTTCTAAAATGTGGAATTAGGTTCTTTTTATACCCAAAAATTGAAGTGTGAGATATTGCAATGGTTAATTGATTTTTTGCATTCAAGATTGTGTTTGTTTGTTTTAAGCATGCATTCCAAGAAAGATTGATTTTAATCCATGGCATTCAAGATTATTTTTGAGCAACATTAATTCAAAGAAAAAATGTTTAAACATTCAAGTTCATTTTTCAAGAGCATTAAACCATGTAAGGAGAACTTGCAAAAAACATGGTTAGTGGTTTCATAGACACTCCAACCTGCAAAGCTACAAAAGCCAATGTGATTAGTCACCCAAAAATCTCAAAATTTGAAGCTTAACTATGAGAAAAATAAAATCAACTTTTTTTGTTCTTTTTTCTAATCGTAAAAATGCTTAAAAAAACCTCTACTCTATGGAACCACCAAAAGTTAAAATTTGATTTATAATTTTTTATTTTTTTATTTTTTTTTTTTTTTAAATAAAAAGTTCAGGAACAGAGATGCTAAAACAAAAATGCAACAATAACAGGCGGAGAGGACAATTCATCAGGCAAAGATGCCAAACTGCGCAAACACTAAACTATAGAGACATTGAACTACAGAGACACCAATCTGTAGAGATGACAAAGAAAGAGACAGAGACGACAGTTTAGCAGGCGTAGACGTCAATCTGTGGAGATGACACTGCGCAAACAAAACTGAAATGCGCAGGTTTTTCCAAAAAAAAAATATTTTTTTGATTATTTTTGAGTTTTAGAGGGTATGTCTTCTTCCCAAGTGCGCCCTTCAACCTGCAAAAATAAGAAAAACACCCTACAACTCACTCAAACAAAAAAAAAATGTTAGATGGTTAGTTTACAACAACAAAACATGGATTGAAATGACCCATAGCGAGGGTCCCAATGGGCGTGCCAAAATGTATATACTAATATGTTAGCAAGAAACACTAATCTATTTAAAGAAACAAAGCATTAACTAACAAGATCAACATAACATATAAGATAGACAAAGAGAAGCCACTCAAATGAGAATGTGAGCCATTAAGGGGCTCTCTCAATGAGTTTGTTCTCTTGATTTGGAGATGAGTCTATTATGTGGATGTGGAATTTAGGATGTGTGCTCAAGATACTCAAACTATGTTTCAATGGAGATGGAAAATGGCAAATTGGTAGCTTTGTGAGCTCTCATTTTGGTATTATAAGGGTATGGTTAAGGGCTTTGGCTTCTCAAACTAACATTATAACTTTAGCTCAAGGATTGTGATGAAATGGTTTGGGAGGGGATCCAATTTATAGGCAAGAGACTTGAGGGATGGAGGGCTAAGATGGAAGGAAAGGAAAAAGCTTATGGAGGGCTTAGATTGCATGAGAGGAGAGCACATGGATTGTGCTTCCTTACAGCCAATCAGGGAGTGACACATGTCACAGGGTGAGTGGATGGAGGAAAGGGCAAGGATGAGTCAAAAAAGGAGGCTCAAGGGATAATATCTTCATAGAGACCCTTCATAAATGGCTTGTAAGAGCAATGAATGGACTTGTAAGAGTCTTTATGGCCTTTGTAAGAGCATTCATGGTTGGGTGGTTGGGATATTTTGGAGGGAGTTGAGATTGTTGACTTTGCTTGATTTAGGAAAGTCTTAAGCTTGCTTAGGGAATGTGACAAGGTTAGGGGGGGGATTAGAGGTGATTTAGGATTAGACTAAGCTTGTTAGGGTGGGTGAATTAGTAGCTAAGCTTGGTTAGTATGGGTGGATGGGGTGGATTAGGCTAAAATGGAGGTTTAGAGATAGGCTTAGGATGAGGATGAAGACCTTCTAGAAGAGTCTAGAATTTCTTAGGATGAGGATAAAAGGTTTATTAGGAAATAAATAAAGTTTTATTTATTTCATGGGTTTGGGTTGAGGAGATATTTATTAAAACATTTTTAATATAATTTGAGAATTAATATTTAA
This sequence comes from Cupressus sempervirens, assembly GCA_028749045.1. Taxonomy (NCBI): domain Eukaryota; kingdom Viridiplantae; phylum Streptophyta; class Pinopsida; order Cupressales; family Cupressaceae; genus Cupressus; species Cupressus sempervirens. The sequence goes on along the minus strand of CM053786.1, from coordinate 677,331,539 downwards.
CCTTAGTTAAATATTTTGAGTTGGGATTAAGGGTAGAAAATGATGGGATTAGCCTTTAATTGAAATTAAAGAAGGATTAGAAGATTTTGGAAGAGGTTAGTGATCTTAAGGAAATTGGCCAAGTTTTGGGCAAAAAAAAAATTAAATATTTATTTTGGAATTTTTGGTCAATCTATTAATTAAATAATTAATAAATAAGGAAATAATGTTTAAATAAGATTTAAACATTTTTGGGAGGGATTCCTTAATTAAATCTTTTTAATTAAGACAAGGGGATTTAATGGCATAAAAATAAATTAATTAATTAAATAAACAATTAATTAATAAATTATGATGTCATTAGGGACTTTTTAGAAAATAAAAATACTTTATTTTCTAAGAGATTTTAGGTGTCTACAATATGATCTTCTATTTATTGTAAGGTTGTAACTCTCCATAACCTCAACATCTTATGTCTTACAATCTCTTGATCATTATGCTTTTATATGTTCAAAGGTTCCCTTTTAGTCTTGGCCCAAAATTCATTTGGATGTAAACAAGTGTCATTATTCTGAAGACTTTCTTGAAACAAATTTGTCCTTTAACATTTATTCCCCTAATAGGATTAGGACCATTCAATCCTTATTGATCAAATGGTGGTCGGCTTGATTTCCAATCTTGGGACATGTCAACATCTGCATGGTCCAATCATATCTCGGGTATGTACTAACACCAAATAGGTCCCACTGAAAGGATGTCTCCATCAGGCTCTACATGTCAGATCCTTGTGTTCTTAATAGGGTTGTGTCTTCAATTCAGTCTTTACTTTTAATAGTGCAACATTAAAACACCAAGGGCTTAACCATGCAACAACCATGTAATCACCTTGGCCACATTGTCATACCTTAAAATTTTCAAAGGTCCTTTAAAAGCATAAAAAAAATTTAAAACAAGGAGGGTTTCTAATCAAAACACACATACGGATAAAACCTAGGGTTTTTGTAAGGATTTCTTCACACGTAAAAATTACAAACCCTAATTTCAAAAATGAAAATTGGATTTTCACAATAGGTTCTTAGCATTTTTATAATGGTGAAAATACAAGCCAATTGTGGCTCTATTTAAGGATGGTGAATATAACAAATTCATGCAAGGGCTTAGAATTTTTGGTACAAGCAGACCACATACTTGACAAAATTGACAAATTCTTCAAAGAGAAAGGCTTAAAACAAGGAACGCCACAAATATACATAGAGGAGAAAACAAATATGTAAAAAGGGCTTTAAAAAATATATAAACCTAGGCTACTATTCATGGAAACAAAAAGTATCTTCAGCAGAAGTACTTCTTCAAGAATTGTCCATGAACTGGCAATTCAAGAGTGTCACCTGAGAGCTCCTTTAAAATATAAGAATCTTCACCCCATGTAGAATAAATCAAATAAGGGCCTAATCAAATAGGATCAAATTTTCCATGTTTACCCTTATCCTTAATTCTTCTATTCCACATTAAAACTAGATCTTTAGGTTCAAATTTCTTCACCACTACTTTCCTGTCATATAAAAGTTTGGCTTGCAACTGTAATTTTACATTCCTAGCAAAGGGATCTTTTTTGGTTTTTTTCAATCCTACTAACTCATCCATTCTCTCTTGTATGTCATCAATAAAATCATCATCATACATCTAGATGTACTTATATAGATCTATCAAATTGTTTTAAGGCATCCTTTCTTGGATTCCATATATAAGGTCAAAGGGTGAAACACCTATTGCCTTTTTGATAGTCAATCTATCAGCCCATACTACTAAATGTAGTTTGGAATCCCATGCTTTCTTATTATCAGCCAAGTTCCTCTTGATGACCTTCAGCAAGATTTTATTTATATATTTATCTTGTCCATTTCCCTATTGATGATATGGGGATGATGTTGATCTTATAATACCATACTTCTCACAAAAATTAACAAATTCTTTTGATCTAAAACACATGGCATTATCAGTCACAATTCTTTGAGGACATCCAAATCTAGTTATGATGGTGTTCAATAGAAAATAATTTACTACTTTAGTAGTAGCATTCCTAGTAGGAATAGCCACTACCCATTTTGTAAAGTAGTCAATTGCCACCAATATCCATGAATAACCAGTACTAGATTTGGTTGAAATCTTGCCTATGAAATCCATACCCCATTGTTGAAAATGTGCTTGTACTTCCAATGATTTCAAAGGAGTGTTCCTAGAGAATTTTATTTTTCTTGCAAATTTTTGGCAAGAGTTACCCTTTCTTAAAAAAATATGTTCATCTTTGAATAAACTAGGCCACTAGAAATCATCTCTCATTTTCTTGTGGGCAATAGTCTTTGCCATATAATCACCCCCCACATACCCCTGAATGCATGTCATTTAATATCTTTTTAGATTCTTTGTGATCAATGCATTTCAAGAGTATCCCTTCAAAGTTCCTCCACCACAGACTTCCATTAATAATAACATATCTAATGACATGCAATTTAGTTATTTTCTCATTTTCTATCGAATGAGGTGGGGATTCCATATGTTGCAATTAGTGTATCACATTTGTCACCAAACACAATGATCCATATCATAGATTTTTGACTTAAGGTCTTCGCATACAAGATTTATTTGATTAGCATCTAAATTTGACTAAGCCATCAATTTTTCTAATCCTTGAGCTCTAACTAATTTAGTGATCTAGATATAAATATCAAATTCCTAGATCATGTTTATCCATCTATACCACCTTCCAGATACCTCCTATTGAGAGAAAATATCCTTGACTAGTGCACTTGGCACAAATGCAATAATAGTAGCACTAATTAAATAGCATCTAAAAGCTTTCATAACTTTAACTAGAGCATAAATTTTCTTTTCATTAATCTCATATTTTAGCTCTATAGGCTGGAGAGATTTGCTAAAAATGCAATCAGTTGCTCATAACCCTCTTCATTTTTCTACAACAAAACTACTGCTATCGTATGAAAAGATGCAAAAGATAAAATGTGTATGGACTTCTAACAGTTTGGTGTCCTAAGGACAAGTGTATTTTTTACTACACTTTTGATCTGTTGGAAAGAAACATTAGGTTCACCTTCCCAATTGATATCTTGAGCATCTTGGAGATTATTCTACTGATCTCATCAAAATTAGTCACAAATCTCCTTAAAATATTTACTTTCCCAAAGTAAGACTTCATTCATTTGACATTTTTGGGCTTAGGGACTTTGTCAATTACTGCTACTCTCTCAAGGTCAATCTTGACTCCTTCTTTAGATACTATATGGCCAACCAATTTCCCTTCTATCAATCCAACAGTGTATTTCTTTGGGTTTAAAGAATCCCCATACTCTAAGGATTTGATAAAACTATTTTCTAAATGTTTGCAATGGTCCTTAGCCTTTTTTGAGTATGTTGTTAGATCATCTTAATAAACAGCCATGAATTTATCAACATATTCCTTAAATGCAACATCCATGGCTCTTTGAAATGTTGCTCTAGCATTTATTAGGCCAAAAGACATCCTAACATACATATAAGTTCCCCAAGGAGTAGTGAAAGTTGATTTAAATTATTCTTTCTCATCAACAAAGACCTACGTATACCTTCAGAAACCATCCATCATTGACATCAACTCTGAAGCAGTGACTTGCTGCAACATAGCTTCCATGTTGGGCAATCCATAATTATCTTTTAATGATGTAATATTCATATTTCTAAAATCAACACACAACCTAATATCCCCACTCTTTTTCCTAACTGGTACTAGGTTGGACACCCATGAAAAATGTCTAATTGATTTGATTATCCTCCCACCCCTTAGCTTCATGAGTTCTTCCTACATTTTAGGGGCTAGAGTGGGATTTATAGGTCTCTTTTTTGTCTAAATGGATTAACATTCTCTTTGAGAGGTATTAAATTTCAAAAAAGATCCTTCGTATAAGCCTTGAGGTCACCATATGACCACGCAAAAACATGCCTGAATTTTCTCAACACATCAATCAAAGACTTCTTGATTACAAGGGATAAAGTATTACCAATGTAAACTTTTTAAGGAGATTTAGCAGTGTCAAGATTAATTTCTTTAAGCTCCTATGGTTTTTGATCTCTAACTTTTGAATGCACCCTATCCTAGTTGTCAAAAACATTTTCTAAAACTACCAATCCTTTAGGTACCTTATTTGTCTTTAATTGTAGGATTTCTTGGCCAAAAATGGTTTCCTTTATGTCTATTGTTTCAACCAAAGTAGTGCAATCCAACTCTTAGCCATGGTACTTATCCTTATTTAGAAGGAAATTCAAGATGTCTTTGTCATCTTCAAATACTTTCCAACTTCCTACATTGTCAGGAATAGATGGCCTATTTTGTATTTCAATCTTAAACACACCAGCAAATGATATGCCATCTAGCTTTATTGCTACATTAGCCAATAGGTCAGTCATCTTATTATTACTCATGTCCATCCAAGAAATTCCAAAAGCATCAAATGCTTCTATTTGGTCCCAAACAGCATTCCTATACTATTTTAGCCTTTTATTCTTGGAAGCATATGTGTCCTTAACATGAGATACGACTAACTCCAAGTCACCAATAATATGAAATTTCTTAATTCCATGATTTGATCCCACTTTTAATCCCAATAAAAGTGCGTCATATTCTACAATGTTATTAGTACATGTAAAATTTAAGGTAAATGAATATCTAAAGGTGTTCTTATCTAGAGATATAAAAACTACTCTAGCTCTTGATCCTTCTTTAGAATTTTCTCCATCAAATTAAATAGTCCATAGGCTTTTTGAGTCCAAACAACTTCTTACCTCCTATGCAATCAATGGGGGTAATTTTTTAATTTCTTGGCTGACAAGTTTAGCTCTAAAAGAATTAACCTCATTATCTAGAAAACATGTAGCATCTTTATCAACATTATCTTCAAACATATGAGTGACCCTTGGTTCTCTATCAATTTTTTTAGCTTTATCCTCCATGTGAAAAGTAGCATAAGAAAAGTCACATTGTAGGCTACCTCTCATTGAAGTACTCCATTCTCTAGAGAGTAAAATTCCATAATGTGGAGGAATATCAACTACTAGGATAGTCATAGTCAACTCAGCATTAGGTTAGGAAGCTAATCTAAAAGGTAAGGCATTGATTGTACCTATGACAGGCACTTCCCTTGCATCCATTTCTCTACACCTACCCTGTTTGGTATCTACTTTCAAACCAAGGGATTCCATAACTTTGAAAGGGATAATAGTGTTTGATGCTCCTAAGTCAATCAAGCAATTTTTTTAAATTCTATCATTTATGACAAGACTAAGAGAGAAAGGATCAAGGTTTTCTATGTAAGCTATAGATGAATTGTCCAAAAACATCTGGGGTATTTGTGACATGTCTTCTTTGTCTTTTATTATGATTGGTGGTTGTTTCATGACTATTGGTTCTTGTTTAGGAACACTACTATTTCCCATCCCACCCAACCAACACAACACCTTATTTATGTGTTTCTTTATCCTAAACATCTTAGATAAGGGAACTTTGACATTGATTTGTGACAACATTGCAATCATATCAATAGGATCATAGATAGTAGGTTTAACAAAATTACATCTAGCTACTAGTGCTTGAATAGAAGGGTCTTCCACTTGCTTGATGACATCAAACTTTGATTTATTTTCTTGTATATTTACCTTGACTATTTCAACTCCTTGAAACTATACTTTCTTTTTTGGTTCCAACTTTTTGTTCTTACTATCCTTTATCTTAACTATCACTAGATTGTCCTTTTTATTTTCATCATTCATTTTATGAGTAATGTCTTTAATGAAAATACCAAATGGCTTACTAGAAGCATTGTTAATATTTTTGTTCCTTAGATTGTGAGTACTGTGCATCTGGGTAATCATTTCTGTAGTGATTCTATCAATCTCTTCATTTGATGGTTTCCTCAAATTCATGTGATCCACACCTGACAATGTATTACATATCATGTCTTCATCTTGATCTTCACTATCCAAAAACACTTGTTGATGGTGCAATTGATATATAGTTTTTTAATTTATAGCATCATTTTCAAAGTCTTCTAAGTCAGATTCCTCACCATTATAATGCAAATTTATCATATTACATCATGCATCCTCATGATTCTTTTCTTCCTCTTCTTCTTCATTTTGTACATGTTGATTTGCAAAAAAAGATTGAGCAATTAGACAATAGTTAGACGAATGAGGGGAATGGTACACAATACACCAAGCTACACCACCCATCATGTTCACAGAATTTTTTTGTAGTAGATATGGTGCACCTTTTTTTAAGTGCCTTGTGCAAGATTAGGAATAGGTTTGTCATTTTCAATTATGTGGTATAGGGATAGTTTATTATCCTAGGTTTCCTATTGTAATGGGTATTAAACTGAGGTTTATCACCAGTGTTTTTCTTATTGGCAAGATTTTTTGATGGATTCAAGTTCTTTAGTAGGTTCAAAACTTGGCCCATTATATCATCCTTAGGTTTCTTAGTTGTATAAAATTTGTCACCTTCTTTCTTGTTTCCCCTTGGATTAAAATTTTTTGGATCATTTCTTGCCCCCAACTTACCAGATGTTCTATTATTTTCAATATTTATAGCCATTTTGTAGGCATCCCTCAAAGTTTTAGGATCCTTATCCCTTAGAGTATATGTTATCTTATTGTCAAAAGCATTAAAATAAGTTGTGAGACATACATCTTCCCCTAACCTCATCACTTGAAATAACTTATACATACCTTTTTGAAATATCACATTGAAGTCAAAGGTGGATTCATTTGGATTCTTCTTTATGTTGTTAAACTCATTCAACATAAAGTTGAAATTAGTGTTATCTCCATATTGTTCCTTAAAAAGATTATCTAAGTCACTCCATGAGTTGATACTATCATTAGGAAACCTTCTAAACTAGTCTTTAGCATATTTAGTAAGAGAATGTATAAACAATTTCATTACTACATCCTCATGTTCTACCTTATAATAATTTAGCATATCTATAAATTTTATCAGGTGCTCTTTACCAATCTCAAAGTATTTCCTAAAAATTTTATGAGCTTATCTCTCAAATCATTTGAAATAGGATGGGGAAATCTAGGAATGCCTATAAAGGATATTTTCTTATATTTCTCCATATAAATGGGTCTTCTCTAAAATCCTACAACATTTGAAGTACTTTCTCTAGTAGTTTGGGTTTGTATAGGGATTTAAGGTTGTTAAACTTACTAAGTTACAAATATTTGACTACTTGTAGCAGAAGATGTGGCAGGGGCTAACTAAGATATGTTTTGGCTAGCCACTACTAGTCGAGTAGGAATAGAGGGTATGGCTTGTGAGGATAAATTTGGCCAAGATGCTAAGGTAGAATTAGATTTGATAAATTATATTTTCCTTCTAGTCCCAGTTGCTTGAGCCTCATTCTCAACCTTTTCAAGCACTTTGGCTAACTCTTCACTCTCTTTTTTGGCCTTTTCCAAATCTAAGTCAAGTGTAAACATGGTAGGATTCTTTGGAATATTTTGGGGTTCATTGATTTAGATCCCTACTACCTTTTGCTTCCCTTTGTTAGGGTTCTTCACAGTTAAATCTATAACCTTGGGTTCAATAGGCTTGTAGGGTTGGATTTGTGAGATAACACACCCTTCCTTCTCTTTAAGAATGTGTTCTTGCTCTTGAATTTTTTATCTCAACTCATCCATATCCCCAAAAACATCTGGATGTAGTTAGGAAGATCTCTCTTCTAGCTTTTTGTTTTACTCTTGCAGAGCATTCATCATTTTGAGAAAGGCTTCCATGGTAACAACTTCTATTTCCTTCTCCAAATCAATGTGTTTGGCATCTTCTTCTACAACCCTTCTCTTAAGAACTTCTATTTCTAGAAATAATTCTTCTAGATCTATAGAAGTGGCTTCTAAATCCATTAGGTCATCCAAATCTACGAGATTTCTTTCCACACATGGAACTTTTCTAGGATTGAATCTACTATTTAGAGTATTTCTATATCCCAACCTATGGTTTATCTCTTTTATCACATCTAGTATAAAAGGAACATCCACTACAGAAGAAACATTCTTATCATTATAAACCCTTTCTTCTTACAATGGGGTTGTGAACATCTCTCCCAAAAGTTTGGTAGTTTCTAATTTAGAATTTAAGGAAGAAGATTCTCTGTCTACCATAGATTGGTATTGTGAATGGGCTAACATACTAACTCTAGGCTTCCATGTAGGATTAGATTCTACCTTCTTTTTGGCTTGGTTCTTCCTACCCCCATGAGGTAATTTTGTGTACAATGGCACTAAATAATAGCACTATCTACAAAACCTTTTGACTGAGTTCACCACCCTATGAAGGGAAAGTATTTTAGAATGGCTTTGGAAACTAGAAAATATCAAGGAAAAAGACTTCTAAAATCATATCTGACATAGAGGGTCAATCAGAAAGCTTTTAACACTAGACACTTTGGGGAATACAACTCTACTATGCAATAAGGCACTATGCAAGGACATTATGCATCACAGTGCTACTCTAGTATTGGGAAATTTGTAGATTCTCAAGGTTTGTCATTATAAAAGACCAATACAAACATAGGAAAAATATAAAAGAAGGAAAACTATGGGGATTCAAATTTATACTAAATACTACAGTATTCTTTAAACAACATATTGTATTGAACAACTCCCCAACAAACCTGTCATTCTGTTGGACCTGTCATTCTGTTGGCTCCTAAATTAACAGCTTTTGAATAACCTAGTGATAGGAAAAAATACATCTAGGAGTAGCTAATTTCTATGTTCAAAATATATATTCAAACACTAGGGCCAACTATAAGGCTATACTCCTTCTTTAAGATCTGCAAGACCTAGGTGGGTGAACCTTAGATTCTTTCATATGGTACCAGTTCCAAAAGCATACAATTGAATCTTATACAAAGTTGATAAAACCCTTATCTCTCCTATACTCATGCAATGACAAAGATATTTAGTATCAAATTGCAAAACCTATGAAATTCATATGCTGAGTGAGGGCATTCTTTTAGCTCTTAAATGGAAAGGGAAATGGATAATTGATTTAAGTTTGATATTAGCAAAACACAAATATGCAACAGCAGGAACATGTTGATCATGTAACTACTCAGTGCCTTATTTACTGGGAAATTTCACAAATGACAAACATACATCCATGATATCAGTAACATATCTTGTACATTAAGATATCAAATCTATCCTATCACTTTGTGAATCAGACATTAGTGTTCACAAAAACCCTCATACTCATAACATATCCTTCTCATGAAACCTACAACCCTGTCAAGATAAGTAAGCATTTACTTGGTTCTTTGTCCAAATAGAAAACCTAACAAGACATACATCTTTAAGGGGTTTCAAATGGATTTAAGCTCTTTTTTCCTAAACCACAAAACATTGCAAACAATAGAGATAGAAGATGAGAATTAGAATGAAATTAAGAAGTTTTTTGTTCCTTGTATTCATTTCTTTGAAACAATACATTCAAGATGCATGTAAATAACTGAGAAACAACTCAATAGATCAAACTTGCACATAAAACTCCATCAACTAATGTTCATACAAGATAGAACATTGAAGAATGGTAGAAACCTAGCTGAGAACTTGCTCAAAACTTGAGAACCAACCCTAGGTGGTATCATAGCAATGGAAAATCTTTCCCTTAAACTGGAACCCTTACTCCACCTCTTGGAAATCCCTTTATAGAGAAGGATTGCAACAAGCTTCAGATGGTAGGACACATGTCAAAATATTTCTAGAAAACAAATACAGAGATATTTCTATAATGTTGCATTTAAAACATTCTATGTATTCAGACAAAACTAGGGAAGTAGTTGTAAAATTGGTAGGTAGTACTTACTATAGGAGTCTTCAATTTAATTAGGGTTGTCTTCTACTACCTTTAATTGTGTAATTATCCAACTAATTCCCTCCAATAGAGCCTTTACATCTCCAACTACTTCCAAAACATTTCTTTCCCTTTTGGTGGGTTGTTTAGTGCATCTGATTTCATCTAAGTGTCTTACTACATTAGTCTACCTAAAAATCAAATCTCCATCATTGCTATGTAGATTGAGCATAAATTCTCATCCCTCTTGGTCATTCAGTGTTGACTTGTGCACTATTTTTCTCTACATCATTTAGTTGATCCCTCAAGGATGCAACTTTAGCCTCCAACATCTTAACCTTAAACCTAGTGTTTTCTACCACCTCAATGGAGTGTAGACATAATGTCCATCTTTGCATTCTCTATACTTCTCTCAAATTTCATTGGCTAAGGGTTTTATGTCATTTTCCTACTCATAAAATCAAAAATTATTTTTCATGTCAAACTTAGGGTTTATGATCTTACGATTCACTTGGAATTCAAACCCTTTGTATCTTTGGAGGAGGCCTTTTAACCACTTCCTTTACCTTTTTGGTGAATAGGACACATTTCATCTCATGGATTTCTTGCTTTAGCTAAAGTTTGAGCATCTCTATAAATTGAGAAAGCAAAGATCGTCAATCTACTAAGATCTTATGATCATGAAAGATCATGGTTATATCTGTATTTCTTTATGAATTGGGGCCCACTAGGACACGTATCAAATGGTCACATTCTCACTTTGCTTATTTTTTCGTGCAACTTCATAAAGCAAGAATGTGATAGAAATTGATCTTCCTTGATTTGACAATTCCTATAAAACTGAATTTTTGTTGTCATGGTTAGTACCTTTGACCAATCAAAACTTTCCCTTATGACAATTCATTCTAACACCTTCCTTTTTGTAGCCCATAGCTAATTCAGATCTCACCATGCCCATATGTTGAGTGCTCAAATTTTTTCTTTGGCTATCCTTTGTGCAACTCTATAAAGAGAGAATATGATGAGCATTTATCTACATCTAATCAATGACTCCCATAAAGTGGAGATCTTTTATAATATTCATAAACTCCAACCAACCTGATTGTTTCATCTGGACAACTTATTATGACATATTTCCTTGCTTATGATCTTACAATATCCTTACCTTTGTAACTTCAAAAGTCTCCTTAAAAACCTTTACACTTATATGATCTTCCACTCATCATAAGGTTGTAACCCTCCATAACATCAACATCTTATGTCTTCTGATCTCTTGATCCTTCTACTTTCGTATGTTTGGAGGTTCCCTTTTAATCTTTGGCTTGAAATTCATTTGGATGTGGACAAGTGTCATTATTCTAGAGACTTTCTCAAAAACATTTTGTCCTTTAACATTTAGGCCCAAAATAGGATGAGGACCATTCAGTCCTTGTTGATTGAATGGTGGTCAACTTGATATCCAGTCTAGGGACATGTCACCAAAATGTGTCAGCATCTACATGGTCTAGTCATATCTTAGGTCCCTACTAACAATGGTTAGGTCCCACTAAAAAAAAGACTCCATCAAACTCCATGTGCCAGATCCTTGTGTTCTTAATTGGTTTGAACCTTCAATTCTATATTTACTTTTAACAATGTGACATTAAAACACCAAGGGTTTAACCATGCAACAACCATGTGATCACCTTGGTTGCACGGTCGCACCTTAAAAATTTCAAAGGTCTTTTAAGAGCACAAAATAAATTTAAAATAAGGAGGGTTTCTAATCAAAACACACATACAGATAGAACCTAGGCTTTTTGTAAGGATTTCTTCATGCATAAAAATTGCAAACTCTAACTACACAAAGGAAAATTGGATTTTCACAATAGGTTCTTAGCATTTTTATCATGGTGAAAATACAAGCCAATAGTGCCAACTAGACTTATTCAGGTTTTGGTTGGCTAACTTGGTGCATTTAATACATGTAGCATGTGATCATGGCATGGATAAATCTAGGGGGTACATGAGGACCTATGTGTGGCCTTGGTTATCTCTTCTATGTGTATTTGATCAATGTCGTAAACTCGAGGGCTTTTCCTAAGTATTTGTGCAATCATAGTGAGTTAACATGAGGGTTAAAATTTTGTATTTAATTTTTGTTGTGAGCCAACTTGTGGCTTAAATATGTATTTAATGTAAGGATTTATTAATTTTTAATTTGATATGCCAGCTTGTGGCTTAGTTGGGCATAAGTAGGGAGCTTACATGGAGTCTTAATTCATTCAAGAGAGTAGATCATGATTCATTATTTAGAATGGGATCCAGCATGGAGAAGATAGAGTAGATGAGTGAGTGAAGTTTTCTTGAGTGTGTGGAGAGATTGTCGAATGTGAGGCAGTTTACACTAGGACATTGGGTGAAGTTTGAGAAGAGCTAGTAGTTGCTACTTGGGAAATAAGGAGATTGCTTGGTGACTTGCTAGCACAATTTTAGATCTTATTAGAGATTTCTACCAGAGTGTTGTTATGTTACATATCTAGAGTATCTAGGGTTTTGGATTGGATCTTGTAGAACTATTATTTTCTTTGTATTTGGTCTTAACTAAGAAGGTCTTACAACATGACACATTGCACATAATCAATTGTTTTATGAATTAAGAGTTGATTTTGGTACCACATCTTAAATCTTGTTTTATGATTTCATTGTGTGGTTAATTGTTGGGGGCTAGGAAATCTCCTTTGGGGATTCTTCTTCCTTACACTGTGTTAGGTAATATCAAAGTGATGGTTTTCCTGAGTGTGTGGATAGATCATCAAATGTGAGGTAGTTTGCACCAAGACCTAGAGTTGGGAGAAGTATATCTGAGAAGATCTTGATTTGGTGGTGGATTATTCTTTCAAGAGTCCTAGATATCGTTGTTCTGAGCTAGCAGATTGTGGTTCTGACTTACAATTGTATAGAACTTGTAGATGGATCGTGATATGAAGTGATGGTTACAAAGATCGAAGGTTGATGCATTGCAAGGCAAGAAAATCCCCAAAGGATATGTCCTAGCCCCTAGCAAGTAACCACACAATGGAATATAAACAATAAAGCAAGGTTTGAAGCCAAGTCACAATAATTTATTCAGAGATATAACTAATTGCATGCAATGTGTCGAGCCGTAAGGCCTTCCTAGTTACAATCAAATACAAAGAAAGTAATAGTTCTGAGAGATCAATCAAGATCTAATTTGAACCCTGGCTAGTCTAGATCCACACTCTAGCAGAAACCTCCAAGGAAGATCTCAACTTGTTCTCACAAGCCACCAAGTAATCTCCTTATTTCCCAAGCCTCAGCTACTAGCTCTCTTCAAAATTTTCTCCTATACCACCTCCTCTTCTCCAAGATGAATAATAATGACTAAAGACTTCACCATAACCCCTACTTATACCAATATAAGCCACAAGTCAGCCTATAATGCTAAAAACTAAATAAATCTAACATTAAGTACTTGAAGAGCCACAAGTCAACCTCCAACTAAAATTAAATGTCTAAAAACTGACACCCAAGAAAAATAGCGATATATCCTAGCCCCAATTGAATTAGAACTTGTGCTTAAAACTAAAGGTATTAATTTAGGTCCTATATAACCCTTTAAGGGTACAAAGGAATATTGACTAAGAATATCTATGCATCCATCCCAAAACTCATGCAAAGAAATCCATCGCTCAAACTGCCAAAAATTGATACTCCAGGAGAATTGCCATATCTCCCAACTTACAATGAATTAGGACTTAAAAATTTCATAAAAATAATTAATATAGGCTCTATTAAATACCTAAAATTTTCATCCTCTAACTCATTGCACAAAATTAGTTACATGGCCCGCAAAAGGCACCCAAAAACCAGAAAACACATCTCCAGTAGCAAGGTAAAAATGACTCAAACTTTAACATGATAACTCCAATCTCTATGTGCACATAGGACAATATTCCCAAATTATATGCGAGGGATTTTTTGTACATACATTTGGGAACCTTTTCCTATGTGTTCATAGAGATTGGAGTTATCATGTTAAAGTTTGAGTCATTTTTACCTTGTTGTTGGAGATGTGTTTTATGGTTTCTAGGTGCCTGTTACAATCAATTTAACTAATTTTATGCAATGAGATAGAGGATGAAAATTTAATGTATTTAAGAGGGCCTAGATTAATTCCTTTTATCAAAGGCACAAGTCCTAATTCATTATAAGTTTGGATACATGGAAATTCTCCTAGAGTATCAATTTCTAGCAGTTTGCATGATGAGTTTCTATATGTGACTTTCGGGATGGATGCACAGATATCCTTAATGACTATGCATTTTTACCCTTAATGGTTTTTAGAGGACCTAAATTAATATCTTTGAATTTTAAGCACAAGTTATAATTCAACTGGGGCTAGGAAATATCATGATTTTTCTCGGCTATCAATTTTTGGACATTTAATTTTTGTTGGAGGCTGACTTGTGGCTCTTCGAGTATTTAATGTAAGGTTTATCTACTTTTTAGCATTCTAGGCTCACTTGTGGCTTATATTGGTATAAGTAGGGGTTGTGGTAAATTCTTTAGTCATTATTATTCATCTTTGGAGAAGAGGAGGTGGTAGAGGAGTAAATTTTGAAGAGAGCTAGTAGTTGAGGCTTGGGAAACAAGGAGATTGTTTGGTGGCTTGTGAACACAATTTGAGATCTTCCTTGGAGGTTTCTACCAGAGTATGGATTTGGACTAGCTAGGGTTTGCATTGGATCTTTAGAGATCTTATAGAACTATTTCTTTCTTTGTATTTGACTGTAATTGGGAAGGCCTTACAGCATGGCACATTACATGTAATCAGTTATATCTTTGAATAAATTATTGTGACTTGGCTTCAAACCTTACATTGTTGTTTATCTTCCATTTTTTGGTTACTTGTTGGTGGATAGGACATCTCCTTTGGGGATTCTCCTACCTTTCACTGCATCAAAGGTTGATCTTGTTGGAGGATGATCACAAAGAGTTTGTGTCATTTGTGTTGCAAATCTGTATTCCTGGACTATGACTTATTCATGGTTATTCATGTGAGGTAGAAGGTTGCAATCTAAGTTCATTAAAATTTAGGTTTCTCACAAGTTTCATGGGTGGGATCTCTTGTAGGGGTTTTGCAAAGATCTTGGAAGATGCCTCTAAGAAGATTGGACCTTTGAATGATTGCAGATCTCCATGATGTGTTGGAGACAAATATTTTAGAGATGTTTGATGTGGGGGAGAAGAAGATTTTAGAGGCATCTTCTTGAATTCCATTAGAGATTTATGGAGCTAAAGTCTATCAATTTGAAAGAGAGTTTTCTAGCTGGTTAGAAGACTTTTTTGAGAGAGAAGATGGCATGGCAAGGTTGAGTTGGAGGTTGATTTTGTTGATCAGTTTGTGAAGACTAATGTGAAATATACATAGCAACTTTTGGTTATATCTAAAGAGTTTCCTAACCTTGTTGATGCTAGGATGGAGATTATTTTTCATGATCAGTTGGTTGAGTCTGATATGGAAATTGCAGATAATCAGGTTGTTGGTGTTGAGATTTTTCCATCTGTTGGTGATGGCTTGCATATTGCCACTGATGTGGATTTGGTTTTGGATCTACCTATTATTATTTTGGATGTGGAGTTTGATGCACTTGTAGATTGTGGTGATAAGTTGTAGACCATATTTGTGGGTTACCTTTTTGTTTAGTTTATTCCTATGAGTGAATATGTTGATTGTTTGTTTGTACATTTATGAAGGAGGAATTGTTTGATGGAATTTTGCATTTTCTTTTCTTTATGGATTGGCAAGCCTTGTGTGAAGATGAAGTGATAGTTTGGTTCTCATGGAGGAAAAAAGTGTGGGATACACTTTTCTTTGTGCCCCAGAAGTTTGATGCAGGGGCATCTGAGGTTCCTAGAAATTTTGACATTTTTATGGAAGACTAGAGATATTGATCATCTCTATGGTATTTCTTTTTTGGAGGTTTTACCAAATTGGCTTGATGGAGAAGCTTGGTGCTCGGTCAAAGAAGAAGGCTAGATGTTTGATCATTACTAGGCATATTGTTGACAAAGGTACTTGGTTGTTGTGGTGCTCAGTCACTAAAGGAACTCGATAGAGTTTTTGGTGCTTGAAAAAACCTATTCTTGGTGATGCTTGGCTTGCTCAATGATGCTTATGGGAGCTTGGCAGGCATGCTCGGTTGTTTTGTTGACACTCGGTATCGTAATGGTTCCAATTAGATTTCTTAATGTTTTGGTTGACCGACTTGGTGCTTTTCATGCATGTAACATGTGATTGTGTTGTGGAACAATCTTGGGGTACATGAGAACCTATGTGTGGTCTTGGTTATCTCTCCTATGTGCATTTAATCAGTGTTGTAAACTTGGGATCTTGTCTTAAGTATTTATGTGTTCATCCTAGGTTAACACTAGGGTTAACCTTTAGTATTTAAAGTTTTTTTTGAGTCAACTTGTGGCTTAAATATGCATTTAATGTAAGGGTTTGTTTAATTTGTAATTTTCTAGGCCGACTTGTGTCTTAATTGGGTATAAGTAGGGAGTTTAGGTGGATTCTTAATTCATTCAAGGGAGTGGATCATGAGTCATTGTTCAGTGTGGAATATAACATGGAGAAGATAAAGTAGCTAAGTGAGTGAATATTTCCTAAGTGTATGGATAGATCGTCCAATGTGAGGCAGTTTACACTAGGACGTTGGGTGAAGTTTGAGAAGAGCTAGTAGTTGCAACTTGGGAAACAAGGAGATTGTTTGGTGGCTTGCAAGCACAAGTTTAGATCTTATTGGAGGTTTCTACCAGAGTTCTATTGTGTTAAAAATCTAGATTAGCTAGAGTTTTGGATTGGATCTTGAGGGATCTTGTAGAACTATTACTTGCCTTGTATTTGTCCCTAACTAGGAAGGTCGTACAACCCAACACATTACATTTAATCAATTATTTTATAAATAAAGAGTTGATTTTGGTACTAGATCTTATATCTTGGGTTGTGTTTCCATTTTTTGGTATCAGAAACAAGGAGGTTTCTTGGTGGCTTGGAGGCACAAGTTGAGATCTTGAGGGTTTCTACTAGAGTGTTTTATGTTACAGATCTAGACTAGCTAGAGTTGGGATTTGATCTTGCGAGATCATGTAGAACTATTATTGTAATTGCTATTGTATTTGGTGCTAACCCGGAAGGCCTTATAGCTGATCATATTGCATGTAAATGGTTATATCTATGAATAAAGAGTTGCTTTTGGTATCAAATCATGTATCTTGTGTTGTGTTTCTATTGTGTGGTTATTTTTTGGGGGCTACAACATCTCATTTGGGGATTCTCATACCTTACACTACATTGAGTAATCCACTAGGATACCAGGGAAGCCAACACTAGTGTTAGTAGTAACATAATCCAAATTGGCCACATCACTACCCATAGTAGTGTAAGTAGCATCAGTAAAAACATGAATAGTAGGAGAAATAGACTTGATAGTAGGGGAAAATTGATAAATCTTCTTAGAAACAATATAATGATTAGAAGAAGCCCCCTTCCACTAAGAATAATCCTTTTTAGTATTATCCCTTTGTAGACTACATTAAGGCACTAAATCCCTAGTATTGTACTATTTTCTATATCTAAAGGGAATCCCTTCATAGTCCAAAGATTGAATCCAACTCCCATTAGGAAGCTTAACATTGAACTCCTTAGGAAAATACTTAGAGATATCCACCTCCACAAGGATTATCACATAAGTAAAGTGTAAAATATATTATGACTCTTCATCAACCATAAAGAAAACACCCATAGAATTTCCCACCAGTTCCAATAGGGAATAAATCCATAGAAGAAGAGGAAGTTAAGGAAGCCTAACCCAAATTAGAAACTTGGAAAAGGATATTGATTCAGGGGGAAATTAGTATACCATACTTTCACCATTAGTTTATAATTTTGAGTCAACCAAGTGAAAAAAATGACCATAAAGGATCTTCTTTTGATCCTCATTATTATCAAAATTAGCAATAACAAACCCCTTGACCATGAGAAAAATATGGACAGTACTTGATAAATAGGGTTCCAACACTATAGAAATCTACGTGTGTAAATCTAAAAGACTTGCCATAGGCCCTTAAAGTGACAAATCACAACATGATCTTAAAGAATCTCATAAGCATCATGTCATTCACCACTTCCTCCTCCAAACAAAGAAAGATAAGATCACAAATATGAAAGGGATCCTTTACCTTTGAACCTAATCTACCGCAACAAATAAAAATGAAGGATCCTATCACTACCTTAGCAACATACGACAAAGATCTAGCAGACACCCTATCACCTACACCTACACCAACACCTAAATTAGAAGCATTGACTCCAACAAAGGTACTAGTAGACAATAAAACCCTAGAATTAGCACTCACACTAGCACTAGCACCCATTCCAACACCCAAGTGAATCATACCAAATCCAACAACAACATTGATATATGGTTGAAACCTAGCACTGCCATCACCTATGCTAATGCTAGCACTCACACTAACACTCAAACCAAACACTCTATTACCAACAACAAGATTAGTCATTGGCATAACCCTAGCACTAATACCCACACTAGCACTATCTCTAGAAGCTATGCTAGCCACCAAGCCAGCCACACTGATACCAATAGTAGTACCATCAAATAGCAAAACTATAGCTCTAGTAGTAGCCATATGAAGAAGATAATGTTAGGAATAATGAATCATAACGAGACTTAAAAAGATAAAATTATCAATAATAATAGTAATGAGAATAATTATAATAACAATAATAATGGTAAAAATATTAATAATGAATAAATAACAATCAACAATAATAGAAAAATAAATTAAAAGGTAGTATTTAAAATTCAATACCAAAAAATAATTTTAAAATAATTTTAAAATGTGACCCAAAATGCGAAAACAAGAAATAAAAATAAAAATAAAAATAAAAATAAAAGAAAAATAATAAAATAAAGAGGTTAAATATGTGTGTGTACACATACATGAATGTGTATCTATCTAATATCAATATGTGTATGTGTGTGTGTGTTTGCGCGCGCATATGTGAATGTGTATATGTATGATATGAGTATGTATCTATGTATGTATGTATAATTTAAGTACTCGGCATAAATGTATATATTTGCAGGAGTTTTTCCTTATATGTATGTGGGTACATGTTTAAATAAATATATATAGATATACACACATACACACACACACACACACACACACACACACACACACACATATATACAGACACATGTATATCTATGTGTACATATGTATATGTGTGTATGTGTGCATATGCACACATGTATATGTGTGTGTGTGTGTGTGTGTGTGTGTGTGTGTGTGTAAACATGTACCCACATACATATAAGAGACAAATCTTGCATGATATATGTGTGTGTGTATGTGTGTTTGTGTGTGTGTGTGTGTGTGTCGAGAAAGACTTAAATCAAGAAGCAACAAATAAAGGTCCAAAAAGGTGTAAAACTAGAAAATATTACATAAAATTGTCAATGTGTGTGTGTGCACAAGAAAGTGAAGCAAGAAATGAGGACGAGATAAACCCAAGAAAAGACATGACAAGGAACCTACAAGGAAGCTAGACAAGGGACACAAAGAGAGGGGGGAGATAAAATGAGGGAACAAGGACCAACAAAGGAGAGAAGGGGAAGGGGATGACAAAGAAAGGGACAATAGACAATGAGCAGAGGCATCAGGGAGGGGAGAGAACGTCCAAGATAAGCAAGGAAAGGCATGTAAGAGGAGAAAGAAATAAACAGAAAAAAGAGGAAGCAACCTAAGGACAATAAAAAGTATTATGAATAGATAAAAAAAGGTTTCCAAGTAGAGCTTAAGTTCCAACCATCATCATGACTAAGATTGATGGGGTAGTTGTTGATCTCAATGGATTCTTTAATATTCCTTTTGAAAAAGTTATCCTCATTGCTTTCCGAACTATATATGTCACTTGGTCATCACCAAACATAACAAGCCCACCATCATACTTAAGGGAAATAAATTTAATCCTATCTCTAGTCATATGATGAGAAAAAAAACTATTTATTAGCCATTCTTATTTTTCCTTCAAAAATAAAAGAAATTTAATATGATCAATCTTAGCATAAATGCCAAATATAACAATTTCAGATTTCGTGACCTCCCTCATCTTCTTTAGCATAAAAAATTAATCTTCACGATTTAAATCATCATCACAAATACACCCACAAATACTAGCATCTTCATTCATATAATATCCCTTTTTATTGAATCTTTTAAACTTTTGTCTAGGACCTCTCTTGATGCAGGAGCATCCAGAGGTATAAGGGCAATCCCGTGTCACCCAAAAAAAAATGTACTTAGACTCAATTTTAGTTTCATGTGTTTTCATTTTTGGATACCCATTTGGTTCAAATAAAGGTTCCAACTCTCACAGTTCCACTATCAATGGTCTACGATAGAGTATTTGAACACCTTGGGATATGTGTAAATGTTGAAAAAATAGGAATATGTAATTGAGCCATCATTTTGGTAAACTAGGAGGTGTTAATTGGCCAGATGAATGTAATTGCAATTTAGAACATTCCAAAAAAAACATCAGGTCAAAAGGCCCCACGGTTTGAAAGTTATCGCAGTTTTTTGGTTTTTGGAGACCTCCTAAGAATGCTTCAAAGTCAAATTAAGGGCATTAAATGACTTCAAAAATGGCTGAAAAATGGAGGATGAGCGAAGCTATCCATAGGGCTATAGAGCGCTTCAAGAGCTTTCCAGAAATGTAAACGCTACGTCAATCGGAGCTACAGTTCAAAAGTTATGCCTCTCGAAAGTTCGGTTACCATTTTTGATTTCTTCTAGATTTGCACCAACATCTAACGCAGCTTCTAGAGCCTTCTACTTTGTCGGTGGATGCCTACTAGCACTTTCTAGAATGTACTCCTAGTCCTTAACCCTCCAGGGTCTATTTAAGGACATTATTGGCATTGTAAAAGGCAGTTTGGAGAGGAAATTGAGAGGAGGTACCAAAAGGAGAAATTATCTCCAGTTTTGTGCTATTGTAAGCCCTTAGGGCATGTTTTGAAGTCTATTTTTTCTGTACTGAATGTACTAGCTTATTTTCATAGTTAATACAATTTCCCTTTTCCTGTTGTGTCCATTTTGTGCTTGGGTTGTGTCCCCATCAAGTGGTATCAGAGTTGGTTTTCCTAAGTGTGTAGACAGAGCTCAGATTGTGAGGCAACCTTGGAATGCACAATTGGCTGCCCTTGAATAACATACCATCCTGAATCAAATAGTCTAACCACCTAGTTCTATCTATAGCAACAGGCTCTTTACAAGCTTTTCATGCTTCAGCAAAATCAGGATCTTCACGGTACAGATTCTTGAGTTCATCAAACCCAACTACTTCAACCTACATTACTATAAGCAACAACTGTCTCCTGCTTAGTGCATCTACAGCCTTGTTAGATTTTCCACTTCTATGTTTCAACACAAATATATAGCTCTGCAAGAACTCTACCCACTTCATATGCCTCTGATTCAATTTACCTTGGCTATTTAGGTATTGTAAAGCCTGGTGATCAGTATACACAACAAATTCCTTTGGCAATAAATAATGCCTCCATTTCTTTAAGGCTTGAACTATTGCATAGATCTCTTGATCATAAACAGAATACTTCTTCTTTGCATCATTCAATTTTTCACTAAAATATGCAATAGGCTTTCCTTCTTGGCTCAATACAGCCCCAATAGCACTACCACTAGCATCACAATCCACCTGGAACAGCTTTCTAAATTTTGGAAGTGCCAACACAGGTTGTTCTATCACCTTCTTCTTTAGCAACTCAAAACTTCTCGTAGCTGCTGCAATCCATTTGAACTCTTTTCTATCCCCTCTTATTGTGTCAGTTACGGGTGCACATGTTGCACTAAAATTCTTAATCAACTTCCTGTAAAAACTAACCAGACCATGAAATGATCTTACCTCAATAGCAGACCTTGGAGTAGGCCATTCCAAGATGGCTTTTACCTTCTCTGGATCCATTTTGAGACCTTCAGGTGATATAACAAACCCCAAATAAACTAACTCCCTTTTTGCAAAGATACATTTCTTCAAATTAATTAACAGTTTCTCTTCCCTTAACCTTTCAAGGACACTACAAATATGCAATAAATGTTCTTCCAAAGTCTTGCTGAAAATTAAAATATCATCCAAATAGACAATAACAAATTTTCTGAAGAACTTCTTAAGTACCTCATTCATAAGCCACATGAAGGTGCTTGGGGCATTCGTCAATCAAAAGGGCATGACTAACCACTCATAAAGACCCTCCTTGGTCTTGAAGGCCATTTTCCACTAATCTCCTTCTCAAATTCATATCTGGTGATAACCACTCTTGAGATCTATCTTTTTGAAGTACTGAGCTCCACTCAAGCAATCCATAAGATCATCCATTCTTGGCAAAGGAAACTAATATTTGATGGTTATCCTATTTATAGCTTGATAGTCTGTACACATCCTCCACTCTCCATCCTTCTTTGGTGCCAATACTATAGGTACTGCACACAAACTCGGGCTCTCCTATCTATCCTTCCTTGTCATTGAGGGCATTCAAAGGCACGATGACCTTCTTCATTGCAATGGAAACAGGTACCACAAAAGCCTCCTCTTCCTTGTCCACGTCCTCTACCTCTTCCTCTCTAATTTCCAAAGTCTTGATCATGGAAGTGGTTGAAACCCTCATTCCTCTAGTTCCTGCTAGTACCCACATCTTCATTTTTCTTTTGGGTTTCATTTCAACCTCCAGATGACCTACCACTTCCCCTTCCTCCTTGACCACACTATCTTTGTCTCCCTTCAAACCTCTTTTTCAGCTTCTCTTTAACTCGTAGGGCAAACTGGTATGCCTCTTCAACGCTGGTCATTCTTACCAGCCTTAATTCCTCCTGGATGTTAGGTCGCAACCCACTGATATAACAAGCAACCTTCTCCTTGCTTCTGCATGCCCTACTCTAATCAAAAGTCGATAAAACTCCTCTGTATATTCTTGGACTGATCTTCCTACTTTCTTTAACCCATGCATCTTCTTAAAAAAATCAAGCTCGTAGTCCACAAGAATGAACTGCTTCTTTAATTTGTCCACCATGCGATTCCACCTTGTGATCTTCTCCTTTCCTCTTTTGTTTCCTTCCAATTGAACCTCTTGCCACAAGATTTTAGCATGGCCTTTCAGTTTGGCCTTTGCAAACTTAACCCTATCTGGGTCCCTGATATCCTCATAGTCAAAGTATTCTTCCAGTTCATTGATCCAGTCGATCAACTCATCTGGTTTCATATTTCTTGAAAATACACCCACATCAATTGTAGGTCTTTTCCCAAATTTAGTAATGGCCCTAAAAAGCCTTTCCTCTGCCTGATTCAAAACTTCCCCATCAAATTGTCCTTCTGGTCCAATTTCTTCTTTTTCATTGTCATCCTCACTGTCGTCACCTACGAAAACATTTGTTCCTCTACAGAGCTCCTCCTGCAATGCTTGTAATTGCAATTTAGAGAATTCTAGAAAAAGCATCAGGTTAAAAGGCCCCACGGTTTGAAAGTTATCGCAATTTTTTTGATTTTTGGAGACCTCCTAAGAATGCTTCAAAGTCAAGTTAGGGGCATTAAATGACCTCAAAAAGGGACAAAAAATGGAGGATGAGTGAAGCTAGTCCATAGGGCTATAGAGCACTTTGAGAGCTTTCCAAAAATGTAAACGGTTTGTCAATCCGAGCTACAGTTCAAAAGTTATGCCTCTCGAAAGTTTGATTACCATTTTTGGATTCTTGTAGATTTGCACCAACTTCTAATGCAGCTTCTAGAGCCTTCTACTTGGTCAGTGGATGCCTACTAGCACTTTCTAGAATGTACTCCTAGTCCTTAACCCTCCAGGGTCTATTTAAGGACATTTTTGGCATTGTAAAAGGCAGTTCGGAGTGGAAATTGAGAGAAGGTACCAAAAAGAGAAATTATCTCCAGTTTTGTGCTATTGTAAGCCCTTAGGGCATGTTTTGAAGTCTATTATCTCTGTACTAAATGTACTAACTTATTTTCACAGTTAATACAATTTTCCTTTTCTTGTTGTGTCCATTCTGTGCTTGGGTTGTGTCCCCATCAAGTGGTATCAGAGTTGGTTTTCCTGAGTGTTTAGACAGAGCACCGACTGTGAGGCAGCCTTGGAATGCACAATTGGTTACCCTTGAATAACATACCATCCTAAATCAGATAGTCTAACCACCTAGTTCTATCTACAACAACAGGCTCTTTACAAGCTTTCGATGCTTCAGCAAAATTAGGATCTTTAGGGTACAGATTCTTGAGTTCATCAAACCCAACTACTTCAACCTGCATTACTGTAAGCAACAACTGTCTCCTACTTAGTGCATCTTCAACCCTATTAGATTTTCCACTTCTATTTTTCAACACAAATGTATAGCTCTGCAAGAACTCTACCCACATCAAATGCCTCTGATTCAATTTACCTTGGCTATTTAGGTATTGTAATGCCTGGTGATTAGTATACAAAATAAATTCCTTTAGCAATAAATAATGCCTCCATTTCTTTAAGGCCTGAACTCTTGATCATAAATAGAATACTTCTTCTTTGCATCATTCAATTTTTCACTAAAATATGCAATAGGATTACCTTCTTGGCTCAATACAGCCCCAATAACACTGCCACTACCATCACAATCCACCTAGAACTCCTTTCTAAAATCAGGAAGTGCTAACACAGGTTGTTCTATCACCTTCTTCTTTAGCAATTCAAAAATTTTGGTAGCTGCTACAGTCCATTTGAACTCTTTTCTATCCCCTCTTATTGTGTCATTTAGGGGTACACATATGGCACTAAAATTCTTAATAAACTTCCTGTAAAAATTAACCAGACCATGAAATGATCTTACCTCAGAAGCAGACCTTGGAGTAGGCCACTCCAAGATGGCTTTTACCTTCTCTGGATCCATTTTGAGACCTTCAGGTGATATAACAAACCCCAAATAGACTAACTCCCTTTTCGCAAAGATACACTTCTTCAAATTAATTAACAGTTTCTCTTCCCTTAACCTTTCAAGGACACTATGAATATGCAATAAATGTTCTTCCAAAGTCTTCCTAAAAATTAAAATATCATCCAAATAGACAATAACAAATTTTCCCAAGAACTTCTTAAGTACCTCATTCATAAGCCGCATGAAGGTGCTTGGGGCATTCGTCAATCCAAAGGGCATGACTAACCACTCATAAATACCATCCTTGGTCTTGAAGGTCATTTTCCATTCATCTCCTTCTCGAATCCGTATCTGGTGATAACCACTCTTCAGATCTATCTTTGTGAAGTACTGAGCTCCACTCAAGCAGTCCATAAGATCATCCATTCTTGGAAAAGGAAATTGATATTTGATGGTTATCCTATTTATAGCTTGAAAGTCTGTACACATCCTCCACTCTCCATCCTTCTTTGGTGCCAATACTGCAAGTACTGCACATGGACTCAGGCTCTCCTATCTGTCCTTCCTTGTCGTTGAGGGCATGCAAAGGCACGATGACCTTCTTCATTACAATGGAAACAAGTACCATGGAAGCCTCCTCTTTCTTGTCCATGTCCTCTACCTCTTCCTCATTGATTTCCAAAATCTTGATCATGGGAGTGGTTGAAACCCTCATTCCTCTGGTTCCTACTAGTACCCACATCTTAAATTTTCTTTTGGGTTTCATTTTGACCTCCAGATGACCTGTTGCTTTCCTTTCCTCCTTGACCATTCCCTCTTTGTTCCCCTTCAAACCTCTTATTCAGCTTCTCTTCAACTCGTAAGCCAAACTGGTATGCCTCTTCAACACTAGTCATTCTTACTAGACTTAATTCCTCCTGAATGCTAGGTCACAACCCACTGATATAACAAGAAACCTTCTCCTTATTTTTTTTTGCATGCCCTGCTCTAATTAAAAGTTGATAAAACTCCTCTGTATATTCTTGGACTAATCTTCCTGCTTGCTTTAGCCCATGCATCTTCTTAAACAAATCAAGATTGTAGTCCACAGTAATGAACTGCTTCTTTAATTTGTCCACCATGCGATCCCACCTTGTGATCTTCTCCTTTCCTCTTCTATTTCTTTCCAATTGAACCTCTTGCCACCAGATTTTGGCATGGCCTTTCAGTTTGGCCTTTGCAAACTTAACCCTATCTGGGTCCCTGATATCCTCATAGTCAAAGTATTCTTCCAGTTCATTGATCGAGTCGATCAACTCATCTGGTTTCAGATTTCTTGAAAATACACCCACATCAATTGTAGGTCTTTTCCCAAATTTAGTAATGGCCCTAAAAAGCCTTTCCTCTGCCTGATTCAGAAGTTCCCCGTCAAATTCCCCTTCTGGTCCAATTTCTTCTTCTTCATTGTCGTCCTCACTATCGTCACCTGCGGCAACATTTTTTCATCTACGAAGGTCCTCCTGTAATGCTTGTAATTAAAATTTAGAGCATTCCAAAAAAAGCATCAAGTCAAAAGGCCCCACGGTTTGAAAGTTATCGTAGTTTTTCAATTTTTGGAGACCTCTTAAGAATGCTTCAAAATCAAGTTAGCAGCCTTAAATGACCTCAAAAAGGGCTAAAAAATGGGGAATGACTGAGGCTGGTCCATAGGGCTATAGAGCACTTCGAGAGCTTTTCAAAAATGTAAACAGTTCGTCAATCAGAGCTACGGTTCAAAAGTTATGCCTCCCAAAAGTTCGATTACCATTTTTGGATTCTTCTAGATTTGCACCAACTTCTAACATGGCTTCTAGAGCCTTTACTTGGTCAGTGGATGCCTACTAGCACTTTCTATAATGTACTCCAAGTCCTTAACCCTCCGAGGTCAATTTAAGGACATTTTTGGCATTGTAAAAGGTAGTTCAGAGTGGAAATTGAGAGCAGGTACCAAAAGGAGAAATTATCTCCAGTTTTGTGCTATTGTAAGCCCTTAGGGCATTTTTTGAAGTCTATTTTCTCTGTACTAAATGTACTAGCTTATTTTCATAGTTAATACAATTTACCTTTTCTTGTTGTGTCCATTCTGTGCTTGGATTGTGTCCCCATCAATTGGTATCAGAGCTGGTTTTCCTAAGTGTGTAGACAGAGCGCCAACTATGAGGCAACCTTGGAATGCACAATTGGCTTCCCTTGAATAACATACCATCTTGAATTAGATAGTCTAACCACCTAGTTCTATCTACAGTAACAAGCTCTTTACAAGCTTTCCATGCTTCAGCAAAATCAGGATCTTAAGGGTATAGATTCTTGAGTTCATCAAACTCAACTACTTCAACTTGCATTACTGTAAGCAACAATTGTCTCCTGCTTAGTGCATCTGCAACCCTGTTAGATTTTCCACTTCTATGTTTCAACACAAATGTATAGCTCTACAAGAACTCTACCCACTTCATATGCCTTTGATTCAATTTACCTTGGCTATTTAGGTATTGTAATGCCTGGTGATCAGTATACAAAACAAATTCCTTTGGCAATAAATAATGCCTCCATTTCTTTAAGGCCTGAACTATTGCATAGAACTCTTGATCATAAATAGAATACTTCTTCATTGCATCATTCAATTTTTCACTAAAATATGCAATAGGGTTACCTTCTTGGCTTAATACAGCCCAAATAGCACTGCCACTAGCATCACAATCCACCTGGAACACCTTTCTAAAATCTGGAAGTGCCAACATAGGTTGTTCTGTCACCTTCTTCTTCACCAATTCAAAACTTCTCGCAGCTGCTGTAGTCCATTTGAACTCTTTTCTATCCCCTCTTATTGTGTTAGTTAGGGGTGCACATATGGCACTAAAATTCTTAACAAACTTCCTGTAAAAACTAACCAGACCATGAAATGATCTTACCTCAGTAGCGGTCCTTGGAGTAGGTCATTCCAAGATGGCTTTTACCTTCTCTGGATCCATTTTGAGACCTTCAGGTGATATAACAAACCTTAAATAGACTAACTCCCTTTTTGCAAAGATACACTTCTTCAAATTAATTAACAGTTTCTCTTCCCTTAACCTTTCAAGGACATTACGAATATGCAATAAAAAAAATTTCAAAGTCTTACTGAAAATTAAAATATCAACCAAATAGACAGTGACAAATTTTCCCAAGAAATTCTTAAGTCTCTCATTCATAAGACGCATGAAGGTGCTTGGGGCATTTGTCAATCCAAAGGGCATGACTAACCACTCATAAAGACCATCCTTGGTCTTGAAGGCTATTTTCCACTCATCTCCTTCTCGAATCTGTATATGGTGATAACCACTCTTGAGATCTATCTTTGTGAAGTACTGAGCTCCACTCAAGTAGTCCATAAGATCATCCATTCTTGGAAAAGGAAATCAATATTTGATGGTTATCCTATTTATAGCTCAAGAGTCTGTACACATCCTCGACTCTCCATCCTTCTTTGGTGCCAGTATTGCAGGTACTGCACATGGACTCCGGCTCTCCTATCTATCTTTCCTTGTCATTGAGGGCATTCAAAGGCACGATGACCTTCTTCATTGCAATGGAAATAGGTACCATAGAAGCCTCCTCTTCCTTGTCCACATCCTCTACCTCTTCCTCTCTGATTTCCAAATTCTTGATCACGGAAGTGGTTGAAACCCTCATTCCTCTAGTTCCTGCTAGTACCCACATCTTCATTTTTCTTTTGGGTTTCATTTTGACCTCCAGATGACATACTGCTTCCCCTTCTTCCTTGACCATGCCCTCTTTGTCTCCCTTCAAACCTCTTATTTAGCTTCTCTTCAACTCATAGGGTAAACTAGTATGCCTCTTCAACACTGGTCATTCTTACCAAACTTAATTCCTCCTGGATGTTAGGTCGCAACCCACTGATATAACGAGAAACCTTCTCCTTACTTGCTTTTTCATGCCCTGCTCTAATCAAAAGTCGATAAAACTCCTCTGTATATTCTTGGACTGATCTTCTTGCTTGCTTTAGCCCATGCATCTTCTTAAACAAATTAAGCTCCTAGTCCACAGGAATGAACTGCATCTTTAATTTTTCCACCATGCGATACCACCTTGTGATCTTCTCCTTTCCTCTTCTGTTTCTTTCCAATTGAACCTCTTGCCACCAGATTTTGGCATGGCCTTTCAGTTTGGCCTTTGCAAACTTAACCCTATCTGGGTCCTTGATATCCTCATAGTCAAAATATTCTTCAAGTTCATTGATCCAGTCGATCAACTTATCTGGTTTCATATTTCCTAAAAATACACCCACATCAATTGTAGGTCTTTTCACAAATTTAGTAATGGCCCTAAAAAGTCTTTCCTCTGCCTGATTCAGAACTTCCCCATCAAATTCCCCTTCTGGTCCAATTTCTTCTTCTTCATTGTCATCCTCACTGTCGTCACCTATGGCAACATTTGTTCCTCTACGGAGCTCCTCCTGTGATGCTTGTAATTGCAATTTAGAGCATTCCATAAAAAGCATCAGGTCAAAAGGCCCCACAGTTTGAAAGTTATCGCAGTTTTTCAATTTTTGGAGACCTCCTAAGAATGCTTCAAAGTTAAATTAGGTGCATTAAATGACCTCAAGAAGGGCCCAAAAATTTGGGATGAGCAAAGCTGGTCCACAGGGCTATAGAGCACTTCAAGAGCTTTCCGAAAATGTAAACGATTCGTCAATCCGAGCTACGGTTCAAAAGTTATGCCTCTCGAAAGTTTGGTTACCATTTTTGGATTTTTCTATATTTGCACCAACTTCTAACGTGGCTTCTAGAGCCTTCTACTTGGTCGATGGATGCCTACTAGCACTTTCTATAATGTACTCCTAGTCCTTAACCCTCTGGGGTCTATTTAAGGACATTTTTGGCATTGCAAAAGGTAGTTCGAAGTGAAAATTGAGAGGAGGTACCAAAAGGAGAAATTATCTCCAGTTTTGTGCTATTGTAAGCCCTTAGGGCATGTTTTGAAGTCTATTTTCTCTGTACTGAATGTACTAGCTTATTTTCACAGTTAATACAATTTCCCTTTTCCTATTGTCTCCATTTTGTGCTTGGGTTGTGTCCCCATCAAGTGGTATCAGAGCTGGTTTTCATGAGTGTGTAGACAGAGTGTCGACAGTAAGGTAGCCTTGGAATGCACAATTGGTTGCCCTTGAATAACATACCATCCTGAATCAGATAGTCTAACCACCTAGTTCTATCTACAGCAATAGGCTCTTTACAAGCTTTCCATGCTTCAGCAAAATTAGAATCTTCAGGGTACAGATTCTTGAGTTCATCAAACCCAACTACTTCAACCTGCATTACTGTAAGCAACAATTGTCTCCTGCTTAGTGCATCTGCAACCCTGTTAGATTTTTCACTTCTATGTTTCAACACAAATGTATAGCCCTGCAAGAACTCTACCCACTTCATATGCCTCTGATTCAATTTACCTTGGCTATTTAGGTATTGTAATGCCTGGTGATCAGTATACAAAACAAATTCTATTGGCAATAAATAATGCCTCCATTTCTTTAAGGCTTGAACTATTGCATAGAACTCTTGATCATAAACAGAATACTTCTTCTTTGCATCATTCAATTTTTTACTAAAATATGCAATAGGCTTAACTTCTTGGCTCAATACAGCCCCAATAGCACTGCCACTAGCATCACAATCCACCTGGAACACCTTTCTAAAATCTGGAAGTGCCAACATAGGTTGTTCAGTCACCTTCTTCTTCACCAATTCAAAACTTCTCGCAGCTGGTGCAGTCCATTTGAACTCTTTTCTATCCCCTCTTATTGTGTCAGTTAGGGGTGCACATATGGCACTAAAATTCTTAATAAACTTCCTGTAAAAACTAACCAGATCATGAAATGATCTTACCTCAGTAGCAAACCTTGGAGTAGGCCATTCCAAGATGGCTTTTACCTTCTCTAGATCCATTTTGAGACCTTCAGGTGATATAACAAACCCCAAATAGACTAACTCCCATTTTGCAAAGATACACTTTCTTCAAATTAATTAACAGTTTCTCTTCCCTTAACCTTTCAAGGACACTATGAATATGCAAGACATGTTCTTCCAAAGACTTGATAAAAATTAAAATATCATCCAAATAGACAATAACAAATTTTTCCAAGAACTTCTTAAGTACCTCATTCATAAGCCGCATGAAGGTGCTTGGGGCATTCATCAATCAAAAGGGCATGACTAACCACTCATAAAGACCCTCCTTGGTCTTGAAGGTCATTTTCCACTCATCTCCTTCTCGAATCCGTATCTGGTGATAACCACTCTTGAGATCTATCTTTGTGAAGTACTGAGCTCCACTCAAGCAGTCCATAAGATCATCCATTCTTGGCAAAGGAAACCTATATTTGATGGTTATCCTATTTATAGCTCAAGAGACTGTACACATCCTCCACTCTCCATCCTTTTTTGGTGCCAATACTGCAGGTACTACACATGGACTCAAGCTCTCCTATCTATTCTTCCTTGTCATTGAGGGCATTCAAAGGCACGATGACCTTCTTCATTGCAATGAAAATAGGTATCAAAGAAGCATCCTCTTCCTTGTCCACATCCTCTACCTCTTCCTCTTTGATTTCCAAAGTCTTGATCATGAGAGCGGTTGAAACCCTCATTCCTCTGGTTCTTGCTAGTACCCACATCTTCATTTTTCTTTTGGGTTTCATTTCGACCTCTAGATGACCTACCACTTCCTCTTCCTCCTTGACCATGCCCTCTTTGTCTCCCTTCAAACCTCTTATTTAGCTTCTCTTCAACTCGTAGGGAAAACTAGTATGCCTCTTCAATGTTGGTCATTCTTACCAGACTTAATTCCTCCTGGATGCTAGGTCGCAACCCATTGATATAACGATCAACCTTCTCCGTATTTGTTTTTGCATGCCCTACTCTAATCAAAAGTCGATAAAACTCCTCTGTATATTCTTTGACTGATCTTCCTGCTTGCTTTAGCCCATGCATCTTTTTAAAAAAATCAAGCTCGTAGTCCATAGGAATGAACTGCTTCTTTAATTTGTCTACCATGCGATCCCACCTTGTGATCTTCTCCTTTCCTCTTCTATTTCTTTCCAATTGAACCTCTTGCCACCAAATTTTGGCATGGCCTTTCAGTTTGGCCTTTGCAAACTTAACCCTATCTGGGTCCCTGATATCCTCATAGTCAAAGTATTCTTCCAGTTCATTGGTCCAGTCGATCAACCCATCTTGTTTTAGATTTCTTAAAAATACACCCACATCAATTGTAGGTATTTTTCAAAATTTAGTAATGGCCCTAAAAAGCCTTTCCTCTGCCTTATTCAGAACTTCCCCATCAAATTCCCCTTCTGGCCCAATTTCTTCTTCTTCATTGTCATCCTCACTGTCGTCACCTGTGGCAACATTTTTTCCTCTACGGAGCTCCTCTTGCAATGCTTGTAATTGCAATTTAGAGCATTCCAAAAAAATCATCAGGTCAAAATGCCCCATGGTTTGAAAGTTATTGCATTTTTTCAATTTTTGGAGACCTCCTAAGAATGCTTCAAAGTCAACTTAGGGGCATTAAATGACCTTGAAAAGGGCTAAAAAATGGGTGACGAGTGAAGCTGGTCCATAGGGCTATAGAGCGCTTTGAGAGCTTTTCAGAAATGTAAACGGTTCGTCAATTGGAGCTATGGTTCAAAAATTATGCCCCCCGAAAGTTTGATTGCCATTTTTGGATTCTTCTAGATTTGCACCAACTTCTAACGCGACTTCTGGAGCCTTCTACTTGGTCGGTGGATGCCTACTAGCACTTTCTATAATGTATTCCTAGTCCTTAACCCTCTGGGGTCTATTTAAATACATTTTTGGCATTGTAAAAGGCAGTTTGGAGTGGAAATTGAGAGGAGGTACCAAAAGGAGAAATTATCTCCAGTTTTGTGCTATTGTAAGCCCTTAGGGCATGTTTTGAAGTCTATTTTCTCTGTACTGAATGTACTAGCTTATTTTAATAGTTAATACAATTTCCCTTTTCCTGTTGTGTCCATTCTGTGTTGGGTTGTGTCCCCATCAAGTGGTATCAGAGCTGGTTTTCCTGAGTGTGTAGACAGAGCGCCAACTGTGAAGCAGCCTTGGAATGCACAATTGGTTGCCCTTGAATAGCATACCATCCTGAATCAGATAGTCTAACCACCTAGTTCTATCTACAGCAACAGGCTCTTTACAAGCTTTCCATGCTTCAGCAAAATCGGGATCTTTAGGGTACAGATTCTTGAGTTTATCAAACCCAACTACTTCAACCTGCATTACTATAAGCAACAACATTCTCCTACTTAGTGCATCTACAACCCTGTTAGATTTTCCACTTCTATGTTTCAACACAAATTTATAGCTCTACAAAAACTCTACCCACTTCATATGCCTTTGATTCAATTTACCTTGGCTATTTAGGTATTGTAATGCCTGGTGATCAGTATACAAAACAAATTCCTTTGGCAATAAATAATGCCTCCATTTCTTTAAGGCCTGAACTATTGCATAGAACTCTTGATCATAAACATAATACTTCTTCTTTGCATCATTCAATTTTTCACTAAAATATGCAATAGGCTTACCTTCTTGGCTCAATACAGCCCCAATAGCACTACCACTAGCATCACAATCCACCTGGAACACCTTTCTTAAATCTAGAAGTGCCAACACAGGTTGTTCTGTCACCTTCTTCTTCACCAATTCAAAACTTCTCACAGCTGGTGCAGTCCATTTGAACTCTTTTCTATCCCCTCTTATTGTGTCAGTTAGGGGTGCACATATGGCACTAAAATTCTTAATAAACTTCCTGTAAAAACTAACTAGACCATTAAATGATCTTACCTCAGTAGCAGACCTTGGAGTAGGCCATTCCAAGATGGCTTTTACCTTCTCTGGATCCATTTTGAGACCTTCAGGTGATATAACAAACCCCAAATAGACTATCTCCCTTTTTGTAAAGATGCACTTCTTCAAATTAATTAACAGTTTCTCTTCCCTTAACCTTTCAAGGACACTATGAATATGCAATAAATGTTCTTCCAAAGTCTTTCTTAAAATTAAAATATCATCAAAATAAACAATAAAAAATTTTCTCAAAAACTTCTTAAGTACCTCATTATAAGTCGCATGAAGGTGCTTGGGGCGTTCATCAATCCAAAGGGCATGACTAACCACTCATAAAGACCCTCCTTGGTCTTGAAGGCCATTTTCCACTCATCTGCTTCTCAAATCTCTACCTTGTGATAACCACTCTTGAGATCTATCTTTGTGAAGTACTGAGCTCCACTCAAGCAGTCCATAAGATCATCCATTCTTGGCAAAGGAAATCGATATTTGATGGTTATCCTATTTATAGCTTGAGAGTCTGTACAGATCCTCCACTCTCCATCCTTCTTTGGTGCCAATACTGCAGGTATTGCACATGGGCTTGGGCTCTCCTATCTATCCTTCCTTGTCGTTGAGGGTGTTCAAAGGCATGATGACCTTCTTCATTGCAATGGAAATAGGTACCATAGAAGCCTCCTCTTCCTTGTCCACGTCCTCTACCTCTTCTTCTCTGATTTCCAAAGTCTTGATCACGGGAGCAGTTGAAACCCTCATTCCTCTGGTTCGTGCTAGTACCCACATCTTCATTTTTATTTTGGGTTTCATTTTGACCTCCAGATTACCTACCGCTTCCCCTTCCTCCTTGACCATGCCCTCTTTGTCTCCCTTCAAACCTCTTATTCAGCTTCTCTTCAAATTGTAGGGAAAACTGGTATGCCTCTTCAACGCTGGTCATTTTTACCAGACTTATTCCTCCTAGATGCTAGGTCGCAAGCCACTGATATAACAAGCAACCTTCTCCTTATTTGCTTCTGCATGCCCTACTCTAATCAAAGGTCGATAAAACTCCTTTTTATATTCTTGGACTAATCTTCCTGCTTGCTTTAGCCCATGCATCTTCTTAAACAAATCAAGCTCCTAGTCCATAGGAATGAACTGCTTCTTTAATTTGTCCACCATGTGATCCCACCTTGTGATCTTCTCCTTTCCTCTTCTGTTTCTTTCCAATTGAACCTCTTGCCATCAGATTTTGGCATGGCCTTTTAGTTTGGCCTTTTCAAAATTAACCCTATTTGGGTCCCTGATATCCTCATAGTCAAAATATTCTTCCAGTTCATTGATCCAGTCGATCAACTCATTTGGTTTCAGATTTCCTGAAAATACACCCACATCAATTGTAGGTCTTTTCCCAAATTTAGTAATGTCCCTAAAAAGCCTTTCCTCTGCCTGATTCAGAACTTCCCCATCAAATTCCCCTTCTAGTCCAATTTCTTCTTCTTCATTGTCATCCTCACTGTCATCACCTGTGGCAACATTTGTTCCTCTATGGAGCTCCTCCTGCAATGCTTGTAATTGTAATTTAGAGCATTCCAGAAAAAGCATCAAGTCAAAAGACCCCACGCTTTGAAAGTTATCATAGTTTTTTAGTTTTTGGAGACCTCCTAAGAATGCTTCAAAGTCAAGTTAGGGGCATTAAATGACCTCAAAAAGGGCCAAAAAATGGGGGATGAGCGAAGCTGGTCCATAGGATTA
Source organism: Cupressus sempervirens (assembly GCA_028749045.1). Taxonomy (NCBI): domain Eukaryota; kingdom Viridiplantae; phylum Streptophyta; class Pinopsida; order Cupressales; family Cupressaceae; genus Cupressus; species Cupressus sempervirens. The sequence continues at coordinate 677,296,025 of CM053786.1, read as the reverse complement.
TGAAGTTTTCTAGCTGAGATTATAGTCAAATCTTCTAATGGTTGTTGGACACAATCTATGGATTCTGAAGGAATCCCCTTTAGATGTAGAAGATGCTTTCAAATAGGGCATGTTGTTGAAGATTGTAAACAGGGAAGGGCTCCTAAGAGTTGCACATGGTGGAAAGATGTACTAACTCAACACTATACAGTACAAAAGATGGTTGAGAATTAGCATAGTTTCTCTAAGGTTATAGTTGAATATGGTGGTAGTGAGGTGCCTCCTGAGCTTGGTTGCTCTCTCAAGAAGCAAGGGGATAATTTATACTTGGATGGTAGTGATGGGGGTAGTGTTGGGAAGGCTACTCAAGTGGAGGTGGTTACATCAATTGGAAGGAAGAAATCTAAAGGGTTGGAACAAAGTGTACAGAAGGAGATAGATTGAGAAGATAAAATTGTGGAAGAGATGGGATCTTATGCTAAGGAGTGTAGGGGTGAGCCTGGTGATATTTCTAGTATGTAATGGGTTGAAGCCTTAAGAATGTAAGGATGGCAAGTGATCAAAAGGAAGAAGAATAGGCTTCCTAGAAAACTAGATATGGTTCTTCGATCTCACACAAAATGGATGGGTTGTTGAGGTTGTTTCTTTTCTTTGACTTTTTTGTTGACTTCTTGGTTTTTGATGGGATGGTGGAACCTTTTTTTCCACTTTTTTTTTAGGGTAATTCTTGTCTAAATAAATCTTTATTGCCAACCAAAAAATGTATTTCATAGGTAACATAATTTTGTACTTGCTAGTACCTTTCTTCAACCTTCTAAAAAAGATAGTGTCCATCTTTTCTTCTTCATCATCATCAGGTTATTCTTCAACTTTGGTTTCTTTGAAAGTCATTTTAGATCTATTCTTGTCATTCCTAAATTTTCTCATCTCAAGCAATGTCAAAGTGTCAAATAATTGCTCCTTGGAAAACTTCTTAGGATCGTAAACTTCTTCAATAGCCAAAAGTGTCACTATAAGTGTCGGGTAATTTTATGAAAATATTTTCCATAAAGCCTTCATCAGTTACGTTGTCGCCTTGATTCTTGATTTCATTCAATATATTTTTAACTCTTCAAAAGTATATCTTAATACATTCACATCTTTTATTCTAAGATTCTCATAATGTCTCTTTGAAATCAATTTCTTAGAAAGATTCACTTTATCATTTCCTTCATAGATTTATTTCAATTCTTCCAAGATCTCATAAACACTTTTCAAATTAATAACTTTAGAAAGTTATGGCTTAGATAAAGCATTAGTAATTGCATATCTTTCCTTCTCATTCTTCTCATATGGTTTGATCTCATATGAAATTTGTAAGCCATTATGAGGGAGCACATACATTGTCTCCACATGTTTCCAAGTCTTGTAACTACCAACTAAGACCAGATAACCTTTCATCTGATCTTTCCATAAACTATAGTCTAATCCATTAAACATAAGGTATTCAATTTATGTGTCATCATATCAGCCGCTAGCAACTAAGTTCAACACCAAGGAACCAAGCTCTAATACCAATTGTTTAACTTTGAGGAGGGTAAATAGGTTGTTCCTACAAATGTATTAAAACTTTTGATCTATCAGTTAACACTTAACAATAAACAAGTGCCACTTAAGATGTGCCAGTTATAGCATTGTAAATCACCAATGTAAAAATAAGCATGAATGCATAGAAACACCAACACAATCAACACTAGGATTTATGTGGAAACCCCAAATTGAGAAAAACCAAAGAGAAGCTAATGCTCATGCAATGAAGAAAACCAACTGATGCTATTTTGTACAATAAGGCTAATTGCTAAAATTGTTACTACAATATGAAAGGTTTATGCTGATAGGATTAACCTGCCAAGATGGTCATGCCTTAGAAATACAAAAAGGCTCACTACTAAAAGAATAAGGCTCACCACCAATAGGCTTATAGATAATACCTGAAAGATGAAGTATGAACTACCACAGAATAAAGGTATCGAGTCTTTGCAATTCTAGTTTACGACTATTTTGACCTCCTTGAATTAGGTAATTGAGTAATTTTACACTACCACCACATATAGGTCATATAAAATAAACAAGATCACATGAATCGAATAAACTATCTTGATTTTGTGGACTTGCATAAAACCTTCTTGAAATGGTCTTCTATTTGTACTAGATGTACGCCACAAATCTATCAGCTAAAATAGATTTAAGATAGGACATTACACCTCAATAAATGCAATGATCCTCAAGCATAACAACATGCCACAATGATCACTAGTACCAATGATTATACTTGAACATGATAAGAATAACTATTGGGACCAAAATTGAACCATATGCATCATAAAGGATCAATCCAAAAATATGATCCACCAAAACAATGCAAAAAAACACCAAAGTACAAAATGGTAAAATAATTAGTACTTAGCTAATGGTAACACACATCATTTGATACAGGTAATTAGTAAAGGAAAACATCCAGTATGAAACCATCCAATACACTACATAAGCACCAAGCTTCTAGTATACAGTTACTAACACGCCATAGGTTTATTTAAGGATTTTGAAATCAATGAAAACCATCAACTTCACATTCTAATAGAGGATCCACAAGGTCTTTTGTGGACTAGAGACTTCAATTGAAGAATTTTTTAGATCCTTCTATAAGATTCTTCTGAACAATCTTTTGGTTATTACTTGTCCTTTCCCTTCATTTCCTCTTACTCAACTAGAATAAAAACTTTCTATGGATTGGGGTCTATCTGGTTCTTATGCCAAGTTTGATAGCTTAAAAATTTAAGGAAAAATACTAAATGCATCCCCACTAGACCTCGGCAATTCAAGCTAAATTTTGATGGCATTGGGACATCTTAGGGCAATCTTGTTGTGGGGGAGTAATAAAGATGATTTGGTGAGATGGTGGCAGCCTATAGTAGTAATCTTGAGGGAAACACAAATCATCAAGTTGAAGAGTTAGCTCTACTATGGGGTCTTAAAATTGTCCCTTTCAATCGAGATTATAATTTTACCTATAGAAGATTATTTTTAACTCATTTTTAATGTTGTTGATGGTATATCTAAGATCAAATCATTTGTTTAATGAATTGTGGGAGATATCCACAAATATCTAATGGGCCAAGAAATCTTTGAAACTACTCATGTCTTTAGAGAAGGTGACATGGTTTTTGATGCCATACCAATGTTGGGCTACCAGATTGAATGCTTGGAATGAGGGAGGAATAAAATCTCTCCCAAATAAAGTTTAAAATCTTATGATAGAAGAGAGTTGAATTGTCAACACTAATGGAGGACATTTGCCTATGTTTGATGCAAGTTTTGCTATGCACAACCATGTTTGGCATTAATTTTGAAGGCTTGAGAAAGCAAAAAAAATATTTGAAATTGAATTTCAATAATTGCATGACTTGTAAATAGGACTTGGTAATGTGGACTAATTGAAGGGATTAGGATGGTCATGTCACATTTAGTAATGTCAAGTTGAGCACATGGTGAGGGATTGAATGTAGGAACTATGTGAACCTTAAGGAAGGTTATTGAATGATAAGATGGTTGTAAAGAAACTTGGCAACAAAGAATATAACTGTTTCCACATAACCCATAATAGATCTAAAATAAATACGGAATTAAAATCCACATGCAAGAGAATAGACAACATACTCACAAAATTGTGACACAAGATATACACTAGAAAACCCTCATTGAGGGAAAAAACCTAGCCTCCAAAAGCATCCATCACCATATATTATTCAGCAAAAATACCATTGCCATACAACCATGGAAGCCTTCATGGCCATAGCCACAATTGAGCAAACTATGTGAACAAGCATGAATCCACACATCCCATGTCATGCTTCCAATCTTCACAAATGTTCCCTTGGCTAACCTGTCAAGCGTTGTCTCGCTCAACTCTTGCCTTTCTCTTCACTCTTACTCTCTACAACTACCCTTGTGGCTACTTATATAGTAGCAAGTCACACAAAAACTGCTAAGTGGTATTACATAAACCATGTGCTAAAACCATGTGCTACCTAACCCACTGACCCCACATTTAATATTGGGCATTTAATTCTTTTCCCCAATATTAAATAATTACATAAAACATTATCACAATATTACAATACAAATCATCAAGAATATTCCATGGGAATCTTTACATATTGCACATCCATCTAGGTGGAACATTACATGATAAAATAAAATTAAAAAAATAACAATATTATGCAATGTGTGCAACACCCATTATCTCAAAAATCTCCCACTTGTTGTATGCATTGCATAGGGTCAATCTGTAGCCACATAAATGAACAAGGGAACAATCCCTCCCAGCACATCCACCATCATGAATCAAAATACACCAAGTGCTCCATCTTAGTACCCATAACAAAATCAAAGTATCCAGCATCTCAAACATGAATGATCTCACCTCCTATTATGCCACTGCCACTGGACATACATAGAAGCCATCCAAAGAGAAAGCCAGCCACCCAACTTGTCGCATTAGAAGATCATAAAATCTTGTACCAACTGAAATTTCAAGCACAAAAAACCTGATCCAAAGGTAATCACATGTATCCGTAGTTGTCAAAATATCCATAGTTAAAATAGCACCCACAGCAAGTGTCAAACCCATCCAACTATCCATACCTCAAAGGTATAACAAGTGAATCTCATATCACCGACATATCTAATCTATAACCTGCAATCACAAGCCTCAAGAGCAATACCTGCCACATATATACCAAGAAGCTCCCACTGCAAAAGATAATGTCAAATCTATAACCAATCCACTCACAACATCTCAAAGAAGTGAATCCATGTAGTATCAAGGACATCCACAATACATAAACGAATATTCTACAAGAACAACTCTCATAACAAGTCTCCAATAGTCTCCCAAATTCTCCACAACCAACAGAGGAAAGAGATAAAGTAATAACCATGTCATCTCTCACATGACATACATAAGCACAAACTAGTGATCACAATCTCCAACCAATCTTAAATCCAAGACTAGAGCAACCATGCAAATCATAACATGTATCATATCCTTCTACACACACCTCTAGATTTGAACTGTACAAGTATGATCTCCTCCATAAAACCCCAACAAGAAGCCTCAATAACACCCAAATCATACCATATACCTAATCATGGATGTAAGCCTCTCACAAGAAGATCAAACTCATAAAACCATTCCTAAACCAAAGAATAACCATTCCTAATCAAGGAATATGCCCAATATAAAACCATCTCCCAAACTCAACCAACATAACAACATATGCACATGGAGATAACCAATGCTAAACCATCTCTCAAATGAACCCTCCAGAACTAACTCATGTATCATAGCTCAAGATCCATATCCATGAAAGATAAGCATAAATATAATGCACCTGAGAAAAAAAATGGGCTATACCTCTCAAGTAGCAAACCGCCGAGTAGACCAAGAGTGGGGAATGAGAATGCTCTATAGAAACCCAAGTCTCCAACCAAGACTCATCTAAGAACAATCTCCTCTCAATTCCATATTAGGTGACTACTCCTCGGACTTCCTGCTGAAACGATCAACCATCCCAACAAATACTTCTCTAATCCAAGAGAAATCAGCATCACCACCATCTCTAAGTATCCATGAGCACTTGCAACCAATCAATCCATGCCAACTCCAAATGCAACATAGCAATATCATGAAGTATCCAGTGTATGATCAGTGTACTCAATACCAAGAAACTAAACCAAGATTAATGTCAAAGTTCCAACCATGGCCTCAGGAACATAAACATGACAACATGATCTAAACCATCCCAACCAAAGAGATAACATGCTCCACATGAACACACTATAACATGTCACAACTCTAAACATGTATCAAGAGTATACCATGACATAATAATGAAACCATCCTCATAATAAGGATAACATGCAAAATAAAAGCATAAACCACACCTTTACCAAGAACCATGTGAGTCCTCAAGATGAAACCATCTCCACATACTAGGAAGAACCATCTCCACACACCATGAAGATAACCAAGAACTCCATGAGTCCTCAAGATCTAACCATCTTCACACACCATGAAGATAACCAAGTGCACCATGCAAATGTCAAAGACGCTTCTGTAGCAACAGGATCTAAGACAAACCTCCAACATTTGCAAACACTCAATAAATATATCAATGCCAACAACTCCCACTCAACCATGGTACCAAGTCACCTATGGCATCATAAAATCCATCTCCTACATGAAGATCCAAACCAAATCAAGAACTAATCATGCATTGTCACCCCATCATTGTCACAAGCTCCCACTAAACCATGTATCCAAGCTATCCATGACATAATGATGAAAAACCATCCTCTAACCATGAGAATCAACTAAGGAATCAAACCATCAAAGAACTCAAAGTGCACATCATGAGCTCCTCAAAAGAAATCAAATAACCATGATCCTCAACCAAGAAGATATACCACCATAACTGAATAAAAAATCCAAGCTAATGAATATCAAAGATGTACCTGTATATCCAATCATGTCATGCCAAAATCCATGACACCATGATCACATCCATGAACCGAACATTTGGCTCTCAATATGTCTAACCTGTCAGCATAAAATAGTCAACCACAATCCTCCACCATCATTGTACCTGGTAACAACATCTCATCCCTTCTATATGAAGAAAAAATCAGCAAATCATGTGACTTAGGGCATAAACAACCCAAATCCAAGCCACCTAAATATGCATTAATAATGAAAGATCAATGGGCAAAGACAACTCATAACCAAGCCATAAATGCAACCTGTAAGTATAGACCACTTACAACACTGCACAACTTGTAGATCCAACAAGTCATCATACATATCCAAATCAAACATTGATAACCATATCATCATGAGACCAAACTTGAGTATACAATGACATCAAAACTTAAATCTCCAATGCCATAAACTCACAATGTTACCATAGTGAAAATATACCTATAAACTATTCAGATCAATATATCACCAAATAAACCAAGCCAAACCTACACCAATTTTGAACCAATGTGTAGAGCTCTCCAAGAGCTTTCCGTTGACTACTCAATGTCCAAAATCTAACTCCATATGCCCAAGTTATGCCCTAATCTGTGCTCAAAATAAAAATCATCTACTTTTAGGGCTCTTAAAACCTAACAAAATTTTAAAATCATAGAACCAAACTTATACCATGTTGTAGTGCTCTGAATTAGCTTTCCAACGCCTATAAGAACTCTGAAATCTGATATTCTGAGATAAAGTTATGGCCGTTTTACTAAGACATTCTTTTTACCATTTTCATTGCGATTTTTTTTTTTTTGTGATGAAAATTTCGACGGGATTAAATTTGACGGTCATCATGGGCTGAAATCAAAAAACTCTTTCATTTCCTCTGAACATGGCCAAACTAGGGCATATTATATATCAAAATTTATGGAAATGTCAACCCGAATCTAATGGTGAGGTCTATTTTTACCCAGGATGTCATTTCTGCAAGCTCCCCCCAAAACCCTCATTTAAATGGAACATCCGAAAAATCCTTTTGTCCAAAAAATTTCAAATGCCCAAATCTTTTTAACATCTCATCATAACAGCAAACCCAAAGCCCTGAGATCTACAATAAATTATTCATATATCTTGCCCTTTCTTTTATCCTGTCATGCATTCCCAAGGATTCAATCTAGGGTCACAATAATAAAACCATAGCTCTGATACCACTTGTAAGGAAACTTGGCAACAAAAAATATAACCATTTCCACATAACCCCTAATAGATCTAAAATAAACACGGAATTAAAATTCACATGCAAGAGAATAGACAACATACCCACAAAATTGTGACACAAGATATACCCTGGGAAACCCTCATTGAGGGAAAAAAACCCAGCCTCCAAAAGCATCCATCACCATATATTATTTAGCAAAAATACCATTGCCATACAACCATGGAAGCCTTCATGGCCATAGCCACAACTGAGCAAACTATGTGAACAAGCATGAATCCACACATCCCATGCCATGCTTCCAACCTTCACAAATGCTCCCTTGGCTAACCTGTCAAGCCTTATCCTGCTCAACTCTTGCCTTTCTCTTCACTCTTACTCTCTACAACAACTACCTTTGTGGCTACTTATATAGTAGCAACTCACACAAAAACCACTAAGTGGTATAACATAAACCACGTGCTAAAACCATGTGCTACCTAACCCACTAACCCCACATTTAATATTGGGCATTTAATTCTTTTCCCCAATATTAAATAATTACATAAAACATTATCACAATATTACAATACAACTCATCAAGAATATTTCATGGGAATCTTTACATATTGCACGTCCATCTAGGTGGAACATTACATGATAAAATAATTTTTTTTTTTAAATAACAATATTATGCAATGTGTGCAACACCCATTATCTCAACAATGGTATCATTTTTGATGCAGGAGCATCTTGGGTTTGCTTGGTGACTACTTTGGAGTTCATGGGAGGAGGCTCGATAGTTGCTTTGGTAGTTGCTTGGACTAGTACTCAGTCAAAGAAGGCCTAGTGCTTGGCATGCTCGAGGAGCTCAACATCGTCTATGGAGCTCGGCATGGTCTTTGGAGCTCAGCATGGTCTTGGAGCTCGACATGGTCTATGGAGCTTAGCATGGTTTTGGAGCTCAGCATGTTCTATGGAGCTCGACATGGTCTTGGAGCTCAGCATGGTCTTTGGAGTTTGGCATGGTCTTGAAGCTTGGCATGGTCTTGGTTGCTTGGCATGGTCTTTGGTTGCTTGGCATGATCTGTAGAGCTTGGCATTGCTTAGGAATTTGGTGCCTATTGTAGGTTGTGTAACTAATTTTCTATAATGAGTTAGAGGATCAAAATTTTAGGTATTGAAGAGGGCCTAGAATACTAACTATGGTTTGAAGCATAAGTTCTAATTCATTCAAAGCTAGGAGATATCACAATTTTACTAAGACATTGATTTTGGGCATTTAATTGTCGTTGTTGTCTGACTTGTAGCATTTAATTTATGTATTTGTATTTAATTTTTGTTCTAGGATGACTTGTGGCTTAGATTGGTATAAGTGGGGGTTGTGGGGAAGTCTTTATTCATTATTCATCCATCATGGAGACGTGGAGGAGCTTGGAAGAGCGAATTTGGAGAAGAGCTAGTAGCTGCAACTTGGAAAACAAGGGGAGATCTTCCTTGGGGATTTCTACCAGAGTTGATCTAGGCTAGTTAGTGTTTGGATTGGATCTTGAGGGATCTTGCAGAACTATTACTTGCTTTATATTTGGTCGTAACCGAGAAGGCCTTACAACCTGGCACATTACATGTAATCAGTTATATTTTATGAATATATTATTGTAATTTGGTATCAGATCTTTTGTTATTGCTTCTTGCTATTTTGTTTCCACTGTGTAGTTATTTGCTAGGAGCTAGGACATCTCCTTTGGGGATACTCCTGCCTTACACTGCATCAGGTGGTATCAGAGTGAAGGTTTTTCTTGAGTGTGTAGATAGATCACCGAAGCTGAGGCAATTTGCACTAGGACTTGGATTAGAGAAGTAGATCTGAGTTGGTCTTGATCTGGTGGTGAATTTTCTTTCAAGAGTCCTAGATCTTTTGGTTGTGAGGTGGTAGATTATGGTTTTGACTTGCAATTGTAGAGGGCTTACAGATGGATCGATGGATGCAAAGATGGAAGACTAATCTTATTGAGGCATGATCATAAAGAGTTTGTATATTGCAGATCCGTGGTCCTGGACTTGTGATGTGGTTCCTAATTGTTCATGTGAGGTGGCAGGTTGCGATCTGACTTGAAAACAATTAAGGATTGTCACAAGGAGTGTGGGAAGGATTTTTTGTAGAGGGTTTATGAAGATCTTAGAATATGGCTCTAAGAGGATTGGACCCTGAGATGATTGTGAATCTCTGTGATATGATGGAAAGGAGGTTTTCTGAGATGTCTGCTTGGTTTGAAGCTAGCTTGGCTGATCAAGTTAAGGATGGGGTAAGGAAGGAATTTTGTAGATGTTTGTGGAGTTGGAGTCTACTGATCTGGAAGAGAGTTGTTTGGCTAGTTAAGAGACTTGTTCGTGAAAGAAGATGGCATACCAAGGTCGTGGTGGAAGAGTTTGGTTTTGTTGATCAAATTGCAGAGTCTGATACAAAACTTATAGAGCAGCTAGAGGTTGTTTTTGAAGATATTCCTAAGCTTGTTGATGTTGGGATAGAGGTTGGTTTTCATGATCAGTTGGTTGGATCTGACATGGAAATTGCAGAGCGCTCGGTCATGGATGATTCAGTTGCTATTGGTGGTGAGTTATATATTGTAGAGCATCTTGTTGTGAGCAATGAGATTGCTAGTATTGAGAGTTTGGCATGTGTTAATGAAGATCTACATATTGCTACTGATATGGAGTTTGTTGCTACTAGTGAGGATTCACTAGTTGTTGATGTGGATGAGGGTTTGTTGATGAAGCATTATGTTCAATTTGTTCCTAGGAGTGAGCATGTTGATTGGGTGGTTGAGATTCTAGTGTGGATGATGTGCAGATTGGTTTTATTGTCCTTGTTGGAGTGGAAGCCTTTGGTGAAGATGAGGTTGGTTGTTGATCTTTCTTTGGGCATCAAAGTGTGGGACACAGTTTTCTATTTACCTGGGGAGTCTGATGTAGGAGCATCTTGGATTTGCTTGGTGACTACTTTGGAGTTCATGGGAGGAGGATCAATAGTTGCTTTGGCGGGTTCTTGGACTAGTGCTCGGTCAAAGAAGGCCTGGTGCTTGGCATGCTCTAGGAGCTCGACATGGTCTATGGAGCTTGGCATGGTCTTTGGAGGTCGGCATGGTCTATGGAGCTTAGCATGGTCTTGGAGCTTGGCATGGTCCTTGGAGGTCGGCATGGTCTTGGAGCTTAGCATGGTCTTGGTTTCTCAACATGGTCTTTGGTTGCTCGACATGATCTGTGGAGCTTGGCATTGCTTAGGAATTTGGTGCCTGTTACAGGCCATGTAACTAGTTTTCTATAACGAGTTAGAGGATGAAAATTTGAGGGATTGAAGAGGGCCTAGAGTACTAACTACGGTTCGAAGCATGAGTTCTAATTCATTTGGAGCTAGGAGGTATTGCAATTTTACTAAGACATTGATTTTAGGCATTTAATTGTTGTTGTTGGCTAACTTGTGGCATTTAATTTTTGTATTTGTATTTAATTTGTGTTCTAGGCTGGCTTGTGGCTTAGATTGGTATAAGTAGGGGTTGTGGGGAAGTCTTTAGTCATTATTCATCCATCGTGGAGAAGTGGAGGAGCTTGGAAGAGCGAATTTGGAGAAGAGCTAGTAGCTATGGCTTGGAAAACAAGGGGATTGTTGGGTGGGCTTGCGAGCACAAATTGAGATCTTCCTTGGGGGTTTCTACTAGAGTGGATCTGGGCTAGCTAGTGTTTGGATTGGATCTTGAGGGATCTTGCAGAACTATTACTTGCTTTGTATTTGGCCATAACCGAGAAGGCCTTACAACTCGCCACATTGCATGTAATCAATTATATTTCATGAATATATTATTGTAATTTGGTATTAGATCTTCTGTTATTGCTTCTTGTTATTATGTTTCCACTGTGTGGTTATTTGTTGGGAGCTAGGACATCTCCTTTGGGGATACTCTTGCCTTGCACTGTGTTAATTTTGCAATGGCACACAGATGTGTAATTAATAAATTTCTTTTTCTTTTTTTAAGGGTGCAAATATCATATATTTGGAGAAAAGGCCTCTGTGCATTCTGATTTTTTATATGCACAAGTGGATCATTTTGAGGGGATGGAGAAATTTTTATACCCAAGAAGGAACACAAGACTTTTTATGTTTCTTTTGACAATTTTTTTTTGTGGAAGGTTTCCCTAATTGCATTGAAGTTTGTGATTTGAAACCTAGTTGTGCCTCTCTACAAATCTCTTTCTGCATTATAAATTCCAAACTCTATGGAATATTTGTAAAGAGGAAGAGGTTTGAGTTTATCAAGTCCATTAATGTATATGATGAGGGTTTGTCAGTGCAATTTGGCATCTCCTACGAGGGTTGATTTTTCATAGTGGGAGTAATTTCTTTTCAAATCAATGAATAAGTAATAGCACAAGCTAGGAAGCTATTCATGGAGGGTAGAAAGTGAAAGAAAACTAGTCATCTAAAGCATAATGAAATTCTTAATAGATTTTTTAGAGAGAGCTTTGGTTAAAATGCATGGTGGTTATGAAAGGGAGTAGCTGCTATCGCTATGGAGCTAGGTTTAACTTATGGTCATTTTACTTTAGAAGGTTGGTTTAAAGGGTATTATCTCTTATTTATCACTTTATGTACCTTGACCTTATCTCTTATGTATCCTATTAAATGCCTTAGAGAACTCTATTAGGGAAGTGGTGGAGGTTGCCAAAATTAAGACAAAAAAACCTTTCCTCTACACCATGTCCTAATTTATAGGTTGTGTATTTTTCACTAACTCTGTCCATTCAAACCCATTTTTTTCTAGGAAGCCCTAAATTCGAGCTCCCCCACCTATTAACATCATTGATGCTCCCAAACCAAGTAGAAAGAAGTGTATATGCTATCCTAATTCCTCAAAATTGGATTTTAGGCTAAGAATTCTTGAAACTCCCACACCTGCTACGATTACTATGAAATCTATAGTTAAAAAAGTAAAGCCTCTAAAAAATTGGCTACCATTAAGAACAAAGGAAAAGACCCTTCTCCTCATCCAAAAAGCCTAGGTTCTCCATTCAAGAGGTGTTTTAAGTGAGGAAGAAGATGAGGGCAGACAAGGACATAGAAAAATGAAAGCAACCCATGAAGATTGCATAGGTCATCGACTCGCTTTGTCAACAAAGGTAAAAAATCACAATTGGTTGACTATGATTTGGATGGTAGAGGATCAAGGAAAATAAGAACCTACATGAAATGGGGAGGAGAATGTTGACAGCAAAGGAGGTGAAATGGAAAAAAAACTAAGATTTGACATAAATTTACAACTACTGGTCCACCCATATTTCTGGCGGTATGTAAATGAAGCTTGTAGACTTAATTGAGGACATTATGTCAAAGGAAGAGAATGCTAATGTAACTATTGTTAAAGGTAATTGTTAACTACCATACCAAAACCCCTAATTCGATCACACTATATTGAGGACCAAGGTTCTCGACCTGGAAAGGAAGATGGGAAGTATCTCAAGGTTTAGCCTCCATGTGATGGATAGTTTGGCAACTTTTCGTGTAAATAAAGATGTTGGGAAATCCCATTGAGCATGAAGTAACTAAAAGAAATTGTTCAAGTTCCTAACAAAGGAATGAAGTCATGTGCTCCAAGTATCAAATCAATTGGTCATGCATAGCTTTCTCTAGATTTTTATTGCAAACATTGTTAATTACTCCTAGGGGATTTTTGTGAGAACTTCATTTTTTACTATTGGTAATATGAACTATAGTCTTAAGGGGAACATTTTGATTACTTGTAGTTTGTTTTTGGTATTAGCTACAGATGTGGTATTGTGTGTTGTATGATATAGTTTGCAATTTGTTTTAATATTTTTTGTGATGATTTGTTGTCAATGTGTTATTAATTTCTACTTGTTAGTTTGATGCCTTTCCACTATGCTTTTATAAGGCATAACACCCTAATTTTCTTGTAATTAATATTTTAAAAAATTATAAAATAACTTATTTTTGTTCAACTCAAGCACAAATCACAAATGACCTCTAAAATCACAAATGACAAAACACAAATCACAAATGACCTCTAAAATTATTCAAACATCACAAAAAAACTTACTCTATCAACAAAAGCTATCTATCTTTTCTATACTGATAATAGAAAACGCCTTTCAAATTTCAATAATTAATCAATATTCATAACAAACTATAAGTAATTACAAATTATCAAATAACAAATAAATATTAATATAATAAACAAATTATCAGTTAACAAATAAATATTGATATAATAAAAATAAGGTCTAGAAATTTTCTAGCCATACACCATCCATTCAACTTTCAAAATACTTTGTCTAATATAAATATCAAAAACTTATCATATTGAACTAGCATAAACATTATTTAATAATAATAATAACACAATTTTCTTGTTCCCTATTTAGGTATCCCTTGTCCTATCGATCATAATATAATCTTAAGGACTACTTAGGCTTCTACAACAAATATTTAATGATTTGAAATTTATTGCATTCTAATCATATATTTTTCAAACCATGTTGTCACTGCTTTTGTACCACGTACATTTAAGAACCACCATTATTTTTCAATTATTGTTGCTTCATTTTCATATATCCCAATAAAAATCAGTAATAAAATTTACTCTACGATGCCAAACTATGCTCAATGAATTAGACCAGCACTTTTAAAATTGTTAATAATATTAAGTTCTCAACATTAATATCATTAAAATGTGCACCAGTTTTAATGAACTCAGACCACATTGTTTATATTGATGATTAGGTAAAAAATGCAATCGTAATATCGTTCGAATGCTTGCCTATTCAGGTTCGGTACCACTTTTTATTTTTACAGCACTGAGCGAGGAATTAATTTTCTCAAGTACAATTAAAGTAATTTTAGAGATTTTTTTTGTTATATCAAGAATTTGTTGGGCGAAATGTAAATGTAATTATCCGATTAAAATGTGAAACTCTTGATTTCCATGTGGTATGCTAGAATTGCAAGTAATACGCATCGTCTTTATATGAGGAAAAAATATTTTTTCAACTTTTCAGAATTTCAGAATAAAAATTAGTAACTTTTTTTTTTTTTTTTGATGGAGGGTTCAGACCTGCGAGGCAGCCCAGCGAAGTATGAAACCTGCGCACTACCAACAAGCGAAGGCCACCTAGACATTTTAAGAACCCGATACAGGCCCACTCATGCCTGAAACCTCTTGGGCTTAGAGCCAATGACTGAAGAGCATCCACGCTGCCAAATTTGCCCGGGGCACAATCCTGGCCTTGTCCCTTATGATGTCTTTGGGCTTTGCACTCAGCAAGACTTGATCTCTGGTGGGCTCTTTGTGAGCCATTCAACTTCACCAGTAGACAAACAGCCCGTTGACAGTAACTTATTTTCAATAAGCACAATCAAATTTATTTTGAACATTTGGTTGTTACAATAAATATTTGTTAGAGCTAGTGAAGATGTGATTAGGTAATTTGAAATCTTGATTTCTGTTGTGGTATGCTAGAGTTGCAAGTACTATGCATCATCTCAAACATCCTTAAAATTTGTTTTTACTCATTGTGGTTAACTCATCTGATATGGACCAGTTGATGTAAAAATTATTACATGGTCAAAATCAGAAACCAACAAATTAAATTATATACAGCCAAAAAGTACTGAAAAGTATTTCAATTAACTTCAACAAATTTAGTATTATACAACCAGATAGTACTGAAGCATATGACCTGTAATTTATGACACTGATTATTCATTGCTAAACTAGTACAGGCCTGAAAAAGTCTCATAAATGATATAGTACATAATGTAATTGGACCCTGATTCAACCCACATATCTAATGAACTTAAAAAATTCCACATTCATTGAAAAACGTCTTAGTTGAATATATAACTTGAATGGACAAACTTGTTGAATTTCAAACCAAAATATATATTTCATTCCATATAAACCAGAAGCAAAAATATTTTTATGTTCAATCTTTGCTCACTTGCAACCCAAGTCATGGGGGGATAGTTGTGCTTAAAAAGGGATCTTAAATGTCTTCCAGAGTCATAAAAAAAAATTTCCCTAGTGATTTTCTCGTCTTACTCAGTGTACAATATTGAAAAAATCATTGTACCTGTTTTCTCGTCTTAGTGTAGGATGTTAGCAGCATAACATAATAGTTGTTAGCAGCATAACATTCAACTAGGGAGTGGAAATCTGATGTTGTTAACTTAATTACTTGAATAATCTATTACAGTGTCAAAGCAAACATAAATTCACTGCTCAAAATAAATAAAAGATGATTATTTTAAGAAAGGAGAGATAAGCCTCAAAAATCACAAAGCTTGCAAATATAATAACATATTGGAAGGAAATCAGGCCCAACGGCCCTTTTACACAGCAATAGCAAAATAAGGATTGACAAAAGCCTCCTGATTGTTAGTCAAAACAGAAGTACCAAGTACACTTCATAAATAAGTCTTTATAATATTAGTGAATACAAAGTTAATGAACTAGCAATGTACAACTAACTCAAATGTGAGTAATGAAGAATGAGTCTAAATTGAGGTAGACAGATGCACAGCATTCTATATTTAGGCTTCTAGTTTTATTTCATTTTTCTATTGTAGCCCAATTGGTTTTCCCCATGAAGGCATGAGTCAACAATTTGCCTTTCTAAAGCTGACCAGAATTTAAGCATTAGACTCCTACTACTAAACTGATCAGAATTACAACATGAGAATTTCCTATCGCTGAAACCATTCTAGCATTCTACGATGTAACACTTCCTCCTATATCCCAACAACCACATTTACGGGGCACATTTACGGAGCACACATACAGACACAGGTTTCCAGGGGCCAGAGTAAGACGATCCTATCTTTAATTCCTTGACTTTTCAGAATGAATTAAATCTGATCGAGGCCGAACACTTTGGAAGCAACTTCTCGTCTCTGTCCATGACCTGGTTGTCAATCAACACAAATCAATATATTTCTGTCATCCATAGCTTTTTGTTAAAAGAGTAAAAGAAATTGACAAAATGAAAAAGCATCACAAAACTCTATACAAAGCTTTTTGCCAGATTTCCCATTATATTCATAGACTGGAAAAGTAAGATGTTAAACAAACTGTCCGAAAAGAAAATCAACTAGACGATCAAAGCTACCTTCTAGTAGCTTTATTCTTGTAATTGCATTGTTTCAATATTAAAAAAGAAAATCAAATGAACCTAAGATGTTAAAAGAAACTGATTAAAAATAATAAACACCCTTCCAAATCTCCCCCATCCTAAATAAACCAACATTCTGAACTATGAAACTAACTCGCTAGCTAAAACTACAATTAGAGAACAGATTCTTATTCAACTGTTTTGCGCATTGTTTGCAATCAGTTCCATAAAATACATCCCTAGTCCTTGGACTACAGAATCCCTTGAAATGTGAAATTCTAAAGCAAATATGTAGATATGATCCAAAGCAAACTAAGCTGACCAATAAATAACCACCACACACTACCAATGGGCTAGAGAGTGATTAAGGAGGATAAACAGTTCAGATTGATAATTGATGCTTGCATATCCATCTTATCTTGATTGCACTGTTAGATCTCCATAGAAATCTGAACTCATGAGCCTTGCAATTGGCGTGCTAAAATTGAACTTGCTTCTTCCATGAACAGGAACTGGAGAAAATGCTAATGTTCTTTATCTGCTGAAAAGAGCAAATTGAAATAACAAATCATGGATGGCCCTACCATCAGCAGTCTCACCTGTTATGCTTCAATAGCATGACTTAGCCAAGGAATCTAATTAAGGAAAAATGAAGATTAGTACTACTACATCTTTTCTTACAACACACAGGTTAAGTTATAGAACTTATGGGAAAATTTGTATGACAGATGAAAAGTCTGCTCCACGGTCTTTTTACAAAGGTTAACATTACTAATATGGATTGTGAAAGTGTAATGCTCTTTACATACAGCTTCTTTACTGGGAAGATAAAACAATGCACAGACTGTCCAAAATAACAGGCAATCTGCATATAAGTGCAATACTTTCAAATGGTTCAACAAAATAGTTGTCTATCTGACTGGATACCATAACAATCGTTACCTCTAGAACGACAAACAGAAACTTGCAAGCCAAGATGTGAAGCCTGCCACTCAGGTAGCAGTACTGCCGCTCTTAGTCCTGCTGAGATCTAGATGATGTCTGTACCAAGAAAATAAGAAACAGTAAGTTAACATTATCACTCCGAAGAAAGAAAATCTAATGCACAGGCAAAACCAATTATACTTTGCCTAAAACAAACAGATAGGTTGTAAATCACGTATTAAGAAATCAAGAAGCTCTCTGAGAATAGAAATAGAAATTAATTCTTTGGCAATCCTCCTCAACTAAATAATTGCGACTAATTCCCACCAATACAGATATCCAGTCTAAAATAGAATAGAAAAATATTATGTTACTAAACTGTATATCAATCTACCTGGTAATGCAAGTTGTTCCTCATTCTGGACGTCCTCAACCTGAAAGTTGGTCTGATCCACTGCCACCCTGTGTGAACTGCTGCTGAGACGGTGGCGTAACGATGAACCGTTGATGTAGTGGAACAGGTGAAGCCACTGATGAAAAATAAAATGAAGTGTTCAAACTTCCACATTTGAAGAAAGTGTAACATAGAACATAACTTGGGAAAACTGAGAGAAGCACGTCTATTGCTAGTTCTACCTGCTGAAGGAAATGGTCCCTGAATTGCTGGCACAGCTGCTCCATATGGTTGTGAAAGGGTAGTCACAGGACTAGCTCCTGGTGATGCAAAATGCACAATGTGAGGACCAGGTACTGCATAACTTGGAAGGCTAGGATAGCTAGGTCCAGTCTGGAAAGGTTGACCAATGTGTACATAAGGATATACAGCTGGATTTAGTGTACCATGCGATCCATATAACTGTGGGTACTGTGCACCTAGATATGGATTGAATATATTCTGCAAAATGAACATGAAGAGAGCAATCGTAGGCAATGGGATGGAAGCTTGATAGGCATATTAGCAATAAATTAATATCTAAATCTAATACTTCTAAATTTGAATTTCTGACTTCTTTGACTAAAGAAAGCCTTGAGAATAAGAAATTTTAACCTGTGTGTACATGTACTCCGATGGCAATGTTGTTGCATATCTGTCATAATCAAGCCATGTTGAGGTAAATTGTTACATATTTCCTAGTCATTATCACTTTAACATAAAGGAAATCTGGCACCAAGAATACCAAAAGAATATTAACCCACCCATAAGGAGGGTACGGAATGCTTTGCTGGTAGAATGGAACAGTTTGGGGATAAGTTGGGCTTCCAACATATGGCTGCCCACCCTGGGGAGCTCCCAGGTAGGGACTTCCAGGGCGCATTCGCCCTACAAAATTACAGAAAAGAACATACACAGAGTTAGGACCAAGAAACCTAAAAGCACAACCTAAACTCTAACACTGTGTTTCTATGATGATCAAAGATGCTGATTTTGTATTATTATGTATACATGAGTTCTCTAATTTTCGACATTATCCTAATCCTTCCATCACAAGTAATAGGCCATCAGTAAAGAGTGCACAAGCTTCTATAATAGACCATTTATTTCCTGTACAATAAAATTAGTATGGATCATTCCACCTTCTGAGGATATTACAATAACTTTTATTCGACTTTGAAATTTCATTGTTAGATATCCTTTAAAATAGATCATGTTTCAATCAAAATCTACATCAACTAGTAGTTCCAACGCCCCTGATTCACTTAAGACATCCTCATTAAAATTCCCAAATTCCTAATTTTCAAGAAGTGGTTTGGAGAATATTATACAAACACCTTTCCATTTTGGTTTTGAATAGGTAAATTAAAGCATTTTTTAATATTTCCTTCGTTGTAGGAAAAAATAACAATATAAAAGCTACATGACCCATTTCATAACTTTTAAGTGAGAAAGGACCATAGAGAATGCACAGCATAAAGGTAGGCAACATCTTCACAGCTTCTTTTACCAGGTCAAGCATGTCATGTGGAATGTAACAGGATACATAACACCCAATGCATCAGCATTTATTTTGCCATTAAATATTAGTTTAGGAAACTGAATTTATCTATTAATGTTCAATTTGATTGCAGCACATTTTGTGCTATGTGCAGTGCAAATCCTAGTGCATCAGTCATAATTTACATCCAGAGTTAAATATTTTCCCGCAGGTTATACCAAACAAACAAATGCAAAGATGCTTTCATACATAGAATTAGAACAATCATTATGATTTGTGTGGTATGTCAATTGGGGATTAAAAGAATAAGGAAGAGAAACGACCACGATAAAATATGATTTATAAAGAGACGAAGATGGAGATAGTTTTCCAAACATTCTGAATAAATGAAGCTTAATTAAGCAGATGATATGCCTCATTTCGCACCCAGTGAAAAGCTATAATTCATGTGGTATATATTTTTTTTCAAAATTTTAATAATATATGCCAGTTTAGGTGCATGCAGTCACATCAACAGCTATGTAACCCTGGAATTGTTTTCTGTGAACATTGTGGATAAGCAGGAAACTTCATAAACACTTCCTTATGTATGACCGTGTGAACTTCAAATGCATGTACGCTAGACCTTTTTTTCCAAAATTTGATTATATACACCATTTTCAGGTACAACAAATCCCTGCAACCGCAATTTTGGTAATATATGTCATTTCAAATATAATAAACTCTTTGCAACAGCTCTACAAAACTGCCATCGCAGCTGCCATCATTATGTCATACACAATATTCCATGGCCATTCCATTTAAACACACAATTTTGCAAGGTAGTTCCATCCAAACACACAATGTTGCAAGTCTGTCCCATCCAAGCATGGAATGGCCACTCGCAGCTATGGTTTCAAATATGATGTTGGACATTGACCAGTTTACAAGATGCAAATTCTCTTCAATGCCAAAGAATCAAAAATAAATCATTGCACTTAATAATGTGCATGCAACTGAAACCTAGATTGAAGCAGCAATATTTCCAGTTTAAAATGTGACAGGGGTACAAGCTCTGTTCAGGTTAGAAAATAAAAAATACTTTCCATGTAAAGGAATTGGAAACAAATTATGGAACGCAATAATGTAGATGCTATCAAAAAACCAGAAGCTGAATTAGAATCATAAATCCAACCGCTTTTGAATGTGAACTAGAAGAACTCTGTTTGAGTTCAAAATGGACGCTCTTGTAGATGCAAAGAAATTGCATGACATAGAATTGCAAATGCCATCAAATTCTAGGAAAATCTACAAACACTATAAGTGCACATCCAATTAAAATAGCAACAGGGTAAACTAGTTACATACCATAAGGTGGAGAAGGGCGAGGCCTGCCAAGTGAAGCCAAGTTGCAATTAGCTCTCCTGCCGTCTATAATTGGAGCTGGATCAGCACATGCTCTACGTGCTGCATCAGGCTCGTGGAAAGTCACCTATTCCCTCAAGATAAATCCCACCAACAGAAATTTGAATAGCAGGGTTAGTTTAAAGCATGTAATGGAACAGACAGATTTTATAGCAAATAAATGAGCCACAAGAAAACGTGGCAGGGTGATCCTAGACGAAAATCATGAAAAAAGAAATAAAACAAATTTGAGGTTAAAAAGAAGAGCTACTTGGCGCAACACGCAAGACACATAATATTACGAATATGATAGCTAAAAAAATATTTAAAAAAGGAAAATCCAGGAAGTACTAATATTGAAAAACACTAGTTAAGAACTCACAAATCCATAGCCTTTGGACCGGCCCGTGTTCTTATCAGTTATAACCACAGCCTCTAAAATTTCTCCAAACTGCTCAAAGTACCTGCGCATGGTATCACTTTGAGTCTCCCATGCCAAACCTCCAACAAAAACTTTGGTATGGGTGGTATCTCCAAACTGCGAACCTGTAACTGAAACTGATCTGAGAGCCCGTGTTCCCTGTATGGGTTGATAAGCCATCAGGCCTTCCAAGCACAAGGACTACGCAGATCCACTAGTAACAAAGGCCCAAATCAGTCAAAAGACCGTGCACCCACCAAAAATCTTTCCCCAAATCAATGAAACCTCCACTAAAAATCAATGAACCCACCACTTGCTTTGACAGAATCCAACAAGCCCACGCCCAAGCCTCGCTTGTTTTATGTTGAATAATGATCCTTGATGGCTAACGAATGCTTAATTAGGTCAGTAAGAGTCGTGTCCCCTGAAAACGCAAAATTTCTCCTTTAAGACAAAGGACCCACTTTTCAATATCGCCTGGTAAGCCCTGTAATAATCAATTTACAAACACCCAAATCCTGAAATCAACTGTGAACCAATCCTTCCCATTAAGTTATGCTCTGTTCATTCCACAGGAGCCTCTGCCTAATCATTTTTCTTGTAGAGGGCACGTCTAGACTAATAAGAATTACAATATTAAGAACAATAGGGAAATAAGATGAAGAAGAAGAACACCATACTTGTGGAATGGCTGGGAACAAGAATCTGACATGCTGTGCAAAAGCTGACCTGGAAGAGCAGGCCTCTTGAGAAGAATCTTCAAGAGGTATAACGGAAAATCAAAATACCCCTAACGGTGTTGGTGATCTGCTTAACTTTAACTTCACCTCCAACAACGAACCCCCTAATTTTAGGGTAAAATATTTCACTGTTGAAGAGTTCCAAAGTTTGTTTTCGCTCTTCGCTCATCAAACGCACGCTCGTTTTCTATTTTTAACACTGGATTTTACGAGACACTGTAGATTATTTATTTTATTTAAAAAGTTTGTTTCAGATGGAAGGTTAATTTTATGTTTGTGTATATATATGTAAATAAACAACAACAATTTTGATCAATGAGAATCAAATCTAAGGTTTCTACAATAATTTTGATTATTAATATTAAGGTCATGTGAGTGAGTTGAGTCTAACTTCACACGGTGTTTTGTTTAGAAATCTTTATTATTTTGGTTTGAGCAATTGTACAAGTTTTTATTATAATTTTGTTTAATTTTAAAAAAAACTTGTTCTTTAATTCAAAATAAATAAATTATAATTTTCTTAATTGATAAGAATTTTTATTTAGAAATAAATATTACATATTAATTTTTTTTTTATTTTTTTTATGAATAATTTCTTTTTGTTGTATAAATATAATTATTTTTATTAAAGTAGGTTTAATGATTTATACAAATTATATCATGTAAGTTGATTAAGCAATGTGACTAATTATATGTATATTAGAAAAAAAAAATTAAAAACGGATATATTCAATTAATTATTGGAGATTATTTATTAATCTAACTTTTGAATTTTAACTTAAATTATTATTTATGCTTTTATAACTTGGTGTATACATACAATGTAAATTTATTGATGTCATCTTGATACTATGTTATTAAATAATTAATGTAATATATAGAAAAGGTATTAATCATTTTTAGATGGGTAATAATGAATTAGGGTTTTGATTGTAATATAATAATTTACAATAGCGAGCAACTCTACCACATATGTGAAAGGCAAAAAATTGCAAACTAGAAGAACTTCTTCTCCCATATGAAATATTGGGAAAGTAAAAAAACATTGAAGGGTGTCCCAAATACCTAACACCTCTACTATGCAAGAATAACTTTGAGGCCCTAGGAAATTATACAAAGGATAAGGGTCTTAGAACAACGCATACCACAAAAGAAATCAGAGAAAAAATAGCATCCCTAAAACCTGTAGTCATCTATCACCTTGGTAGAATATGGTCATCATCACAAACAATGGAGATAAGAAGGATAAACAATCTAGTTTTGAGAAGTAGAGTAAGAATTGGAACAAATAAACCAGATTTGGATCAAAATAACACATGGAAATCATTGGAAGCAAAAACCCTAAGGAAAAATGATTTGGACAAAACAAAATTACTCCATTCAACAGTATGCAACAAAGATCAATAGATAATGGTGGAGACAATCTTAGAAAGGCAATAGGTTTTTTTCTCTAAAAATAAGTATGCCCAAAACAAACAGATGGGATTCACAGCTAAGTCATGGCTAACATACAGGCGTAACTATCAAGAACAAGTTATTTTCCAAATAAGGTATCATAAAGAAAAGGTACGGCTACAAACCCTAAAGCCATTTTTTTTAGAAATTAGAAGATAAACTTTTAGACATAGTAGAGATTAAGACACATAATAGTAAAGAAAATAGTTGGAATATAAATAGTAATCTCTATAAAGTAGATAAAGTAAATCAAGATACAAAAGCCAATAGGATCTGTCCAAGCAATAGCAATAGTGCTAACATTGCCATCAAAAACTCTGAACATCCTCATCTAGGGTTACGAAAGGATCCCTTGTATCATATTAATGATACTAATTATAGTGTGGAAAATGAAAGCAAGCCAACCCTACATAAATGAAAAGGGGGGATACCAAGATCCACCCCCTTTGGATTAGATTTGATTGATACAAGGAGGTGTATCAATACAAAACCTAATAGACAAATGAATAGTACGAGTTTACTTCCCTCTTACACCCGCCTTAAGAGGATTTAGGTAAAGATAAGTAAATAAAACAATGATGAAATGGAAAGGAGGAGAGAATACCTTATAGAACACAAACATGAAAATATGTTGTCGAATGATGTAAGAAGTTGTTGTAACCCAAGATCTAGGATGAAATCTATGAGGTAGACAAAACCCAAAAATCTTTTGACAAATTATCAAGGGTGAATTGGATCTTTAGGGGCGAACCTAATCTTTAGGACTGAACTGGATCATCAAGGGTGTAGTGTGAACCTGACGAAAGGTGTGTGATGTTAATTATGATTTTGCAATTATGTAAAATGTTGAAAAGGGTATCCATATCCGCAACGTGTTCTCGAATCTGAGATTTGAAACCTACATAACAAAGGGTTTATTTATTTTACTATTGGAATGATTGAAATGGAATGACCGTAAGTAGTAGTGATAGATCTAACTTGAAGCAATGTAAATCTATGAATATGCTCTTGAATTTGGAATGTAATCAAGTATATTGATGCAATAGCTTTGACTCAACTTCAAAAACCCTAGAAAGGAAATCAAAGTGAACCCAAAACTTTCTTAAATGTATGTACTTAAGATTCATCTTTGTAGATCATGTAGAAGATGCAACAAAGGATCTTGAATCTATGAAGGGAGATCATAAATTTTGAAAATACAATAGAAGATCTAGCATAAACTCCTTTAATGGCTTGAATGCATAAATCCTTGATCTTCAATGGATGAAAGTTTGAATGCCTTGAATGCTTAAAAAAGAACTTGAGAGCTTGAACACTTGAGCTTGTGAATTGATGGATCGTGATATGCATTAGATAATTGAGAGGGGGGGTGAATCAGTTATGTCTAGTTATCCTACGGTCCCTTCAAACACTTTAGTACCAAATCGAACTTCATAAACATCAAAAGTAATTACTCGGTGATCTCATTCAACTTCAAAATTAACTCTTACAATCAATTTTCTCTAAACTGTTAACTTACTATTCATTACTTTACCGAATAATAGTAATATAACTTTATTGTTACCTAGTTGTTACCCATCATTTACCAAGTTGCAATAAAAAGTAAATACCATGAAAATCAACTTGCAACATAACAACATTCACACATTTGACACCAAGATTTTTAACGTAGAAACCTTATAAATGGAAAAACCACTTAGGACAACCCAAACAATTTCTCTTTTGAAGTGAGCTTTTCTAGGAGCCAACCTTGTTAAAGGTTTACATACACATTGTTAATGTGACTTGGTTAGAATATTTACACCAAAAGATCATCTAGACCTTATCACTCCTTGATCCTGTCTAAAGAGTGGCCTTCTCTAAAGGACTCATAAACACCACTAATCCATGTTACCATATAGGATTTCACATACTTGTTAGGTCCACTTGGTTAAGAGATTTTATTGCTACAATGTAGTGTCTCTCGTGTTGCAGTCTGTACCTTGTTATATTTTGATCCGAGAGATAGCTTATTCAAGTTATTTTTACATTTGAGATGACCTTATGGTCATATGTTATACTTGGATTTTAGTATCATAGATGTTAGATTACTATGTTGTTCAGTTGATCATATTTGCATGATGATGCCATTTTGAGATGACAATATGTTTTATGATGATATCTGGTTATTCAGTATTTGGACATATTTGTGATTATGTTTATGTGTGGGATGTAATTTTATGGTAATTTACTTCATTCTTGCTTTGTCATTCTTTATGCGAACATGAGTGATGCAAATGGTTTATTTCAATATAATTGAATAAATGGATTAAATTAGGTTATTTAATGCATTTATGCTTCAGTTATGTTATTATATGCAATTGCACTTGATCAAGTGTGTTAGCGTGCAGGATTTATATCCCTAGTAGTGGCGCATGGAGTTAGTGATTTAGCTATTCATTTTACCAATGTTGGCCCTATATGGTCGGCATATCTTAATTATTTGTTAAATTAAACCTTCTGGTGATTTGATAAATCCAGACTCATTTGCATTATGTGATTAGACCTATGAACGTGTTTGTGCATTTAGAGGTTCACATTATCGTGAAAGCTGTTAAGGAAATTTATATTATTTTGGGTTTTCAAGCTTTATTTTGATTAATTTTAATTTCTAGTAGCTTTGCCACAAATGAATTCTAATTACTTGGAATAGCTTGTTTTTGTTTGGGTTGATTCAAGATCTAACTAGGTTTTTTGGTTATTTACCCTAATCAATTATTCACTCAAAAAATGAATAAGTATCCAAAGAGGAAATTAATTCCTCACTTCTCACTTTTGCAAATTATAAATTTGAGAGCTTTTTCCAAAATCCTCTTCTGGAGGATTACGTTTATGTTTGTTGTGAGAGCTATAGCCATGGGATCTTCACAAGATCAGTCTCGTTGGATCTAGCTCGGGGAGACCTTGCTTTGTTGCGACTTTTGGCAGTGTCCATAGGATATTTATTTTATCTGGCTAATTCCCATTTTAGCCCTTTTGGCTACTAGGTAAGACTCTCCCATTTTCATGTTTTAGCTTCGTTTCTATTTCCATTTGTAGTAGATGTTTGTTAGGAGGCTGAGAACTATTGTTCCCCTCCATTTTTTATTGTTGGTTCTGCCTAGTTGGTCAGGTATGAACATTTTCCTAGTTTTTGCAATGAGTGTTTGGGGTTTCGCACCGTTATGCTAGTCATTTTTACATATGGTGTCTGAACCTAAATTTTATTAGATTTTCATGACTTTTGTACCCAAGGATCAAATGGAATTTAATTTTGAAGTTTTCAAGTTTTGAGGTTTTTACCTCAATTTGTGTGCCGCCCATTTTTCTTGAGTTTTCTTGGCATGATGATGGTCATGGACTTGGATTTTGTAAGATGTCAGTTAGACCATTGTTGAACTTTTATGTTGCATTGAGATGCGTACTACATCCATCCTCCCAAGCTTGTACTCAGTTGAGTGTTATTTTGCTTGTGTTCTCATCTAGTTCTTGTGTTATGATCTTTGTGATGGCGGTGCGCCACATACAAGTACATGTGCTTACATTTGTCGGGTGACTTACAAGGCCTGATCTCTCATTTGTACTTTGGTAGAGTTATGATCATTTGGGTTTGGGTTGGGAATATGCATGCCTATGGGCACTCATCATTGGATGAGCATGGGTAGGGTAGGGTAGTACCATGTTGGGGGCTTCTATCTCATAGCTTGGTGACCATTGCTCAGTGAGTTGGCATGAAGAAGTTCTAACAAGTGATAACTAAATAAAATATTGGGTAAGAAAATGAAGATAATTAAAAAGGACACAGAATGTGAGAGCCTTTTGTTGGGAAGTTGAGTCTACACAGTACTGACCTTGGGCTTTATGATGCCATGGTACTCTCCATACAATGAGCCCCTACATAATTATCCATTAAGTGTCTGACTAGGACCTGTAGTTCTTGCATTGTCTCATGATCTTGGTTTCAGTCATCTTAGTATCTAGCATGAGTGTTAGCCATGGACATTTTCTTTATGTGTGTTTGTGTTTGGATCATTATCTCCATCAACATGACGAGAGTGGACCTATGGGTTTCATGTGGTTGGGAGGTGCAGCTACCTATACCACTACTGGGGACTAGTGTATAGAGATGGTCTATTATTCCAATGTGATTGGTGCTTGATGTTCACTTGGTATTTTGGTTTATCCAGAGTATGTTTCCTTGTGATTTATGCTTTCATTGGAATGCTTGGATATCATGTTTAAATGATAGTTATTTTATGCATTCATATATTGTAATGTTTAGTATATTACTAGATGATATGATTTTCTTAGTTGGAGTATCTATTGCTTATTGATTTAGCATGTTAGATTTCCTATTCTTGTGATGTTATTACATTTTAGTAGTGACGCCCTCATAAGACAACTCCAACTATCTAGTTGGCAGTTTGGGATGTTATGCATGGGGGTTGGCTAGGACCTTTGAGGTCTCATGATGTTATTATGGTTGGGAGGAACCGCATGAGTTTTGTTATGTTTGTTCATTGTGATGTTGCTTTCAGTACATTTCCTTTACTGTTATGTTTCAGATGGTTAGATGTAGTTTTTGTCTTGCAGTTATTGTGTTTGAGTGTCTATGCCTCGACTTGTGGATCCGCTATTCCCCAATATGGAGGAATTGTTTTCTCTTTTTTCTCATTTTGTGTTTTTCTAGTGTGTTGTTGTGAATCCACATGTGAGATTGTACCCTCTCCTATGCAAGATTGTACTCTCTCTAGTGTGAGACTTGGTGTTTCCTCGTGCACAAGCTTGCACTTCCTCATGTGGCTCTTTGCATTTCTTCGTGCGAACCTTGGCATCAGTGCAATGCTTTGTGGCTACTAGGCTAGGCAGTTCTTCGTATGAAGGGGTAGTTTCTTGCATGGCATGTTGTACTTCCTTGCACAAAATTGTTTGTTGTGATTTCTTGTATAGAAAAATAGGGGGCATCTATGCTATTTTTCGGAGAATGCAATTTGGTGTTTCAAGTACCCTTTGGGATTTCTTGAATCACCACGCTTTGATAGATCGAATATTTTATGTTTTGTTGTCATCCTTTAGTTTGAGTGTGTTAGTTGGTAGTGGCATTTAGAGATTTTTTGGTAGTTGAGATTGTTGGTTAAGTCTTTCATTGTGATCTTTATGATCCTTGTATGTTGATTATCGTGTGTATCCATACTTGTTTAAAAAAATATCTTGGCTTTTATTTATCCTTGTTCTAAGGATCTCTAGGTGGGGCATTACATCTGGTATCAGAGCCCATGTTGCAGCATTGTGATCTTTGTGTTATGTTTCCACTATGTTATTATTATCAGTATGTGTATTGTTATATTATGTGTGTTATTTGATATCTCATTGTGGTTCATGCTTATGACTTTATGCTTGTGATGTATGCTTTTGACCCTATCTTGTTGCTTCCATAGTGATACCTCATGCATGTAGACTTGGTGGTCGAGGTAGTAACTAAGGAATTGTTAATGACGAAGAATGCCATTAGGAAGAATGTCAAGATGGAGAGAGAGGACAAGGTAACAATGATTAGGGTGGCATTGGGGCACTGTTGTCTTTGCTTCAAGAGATCATATCTTGGTTGGGGCCTCATGTAGAGGAAAACCAACATGACAATGGTCGGGAAGATGAATCTCATCATAGAGATTCCCATAGG
This sequence comes from Cupressus sempervirens, assembly GCA_028749045.1. Taxonomy (NCBI): domain Eukaryota; kingdom Viridiplantae; phylum Streptophyta; class Pinopsida; order Cupressales; family Cupressaceae; genus Cupressus; species Cupressus sempervirens. The sequence continues at coordinate 677,266,554 of CM053786.1, read as the reverse complement.
TCTGAGCATAGAGAAGAGGAATGTGACCGTGAGTGTGAATGTTCTTGTACACCACCTAGTAGTAGAAGGCACTGATGGAGGGGTCATGGCCGGGATAATGATGACTTCACCCAGGTGGCGATGATGCAGGAACTTCAAAGGTCTAAACCACCACTGTTTGATGGCCAAGGGACAAGGCTCAAGGCTGAGACCTAGTTACTAGATATGGGGTGTTTCTTTTCCTTATTACCTTATGGAAGTAACATGAAGGCTCGTTGTGCTATTACACAGTTGAGAGACCATGGATCTATATGGTAGGATATAGAGAGCGAGAAGCTCCATATTGATGTGGCAGATCTCACTTGGGAGATCTTTGAGGAGGGATTTAGAGAGAATTTCTTTTCTCCGCAATACCATGAGGCCTATACTGATGAATTTTATGAGATCAAGCAAGGGAATATGACGGTGGACCAGAATGAGAAGCAGTTTCTTGGGTTGAGGCAGTATTCGAGTTACCATCATGATGAAGTACTCCTCACCCAATAGTTTGTTAGGGGCCTTAGGGACTCTATCATTGGAGATGTCCATGTTCACTAGTCAAGGACGCTTGCACTTGTCGTGGAGAAGGCAAGAATTCTTGACAGCAATGTGGCTAGGGGGTTCAGTATAAAATCAGGTTCTCAGAACCAAAGTGCATGAAATTTAGGGTAGTATTCTTAGTTTACTCAGTCTTAGGAAAGGGCCAAACCTAGTTAGCACCCTCTTAGGGTGGGCATCATTGTGGAAATTGGCAGAAAGGGTTTTGGACCAAGGGTGGACAGTCTTTGAGTACCTCAGGGAAGAAAGGGGATGACCAAAGTCATGGACAAAAGTCTCAGCAAGATCGCCCTCCTCAAAGTGGTCAACACTACTCTAGCAAGGGAAGCACACCATATTCTAGTGCTGCTCAGGGTGGTCATGGAATTGCGTCCAACTTTGTGGAAAACTATTATTCTTGTAGCTAGCCCAACCATAAAGTATTGGGATGTCCTATTAAACCATCTTCAAGACCTGGTAGAGGTGTAACTAGATTGAAGCCTACTATGGGAGATGTAGGAAGGAACCATTGAGTCTTTGCAGCAGTTGATAATCATCAAGTTGAGCATCAAGGTACTATAATCAAAGATATAGATACATTGCATGGTATTTCATCTTCAATGTTATTTGACTCAGGTGCTTCAAATTCTTTTATTTTACCATCTCTTCTTCAATGATGTAGGCTAGTGGTAGCACATTAGGTTGATAGATGGCAGGTTGAGTTAGCCACAAGATCCAAGGTGGTTGTAGACTCCTTGGTTACTGGTTGTAGTTTGAACTTGGGTACCTTCGCTACTATAGTGGATCTTCGTGTCCTACCTCTAGGATCATATGGCATTGTGTTGGGCATGGATTGGTTAGCCACCCATCAAGTGAATATATATTATCATCATAAGCTGGTACATTGTGTTGACGACACAAGTGGGCAGGTGGAACTTTTTTATCTCAACTAATCAACTAAAGTGGAGTATGCGAAAGGGATGTAAGATGTTTGTAGTTTCTGTCAGTGATCTTGAGGAAGTCGAGAGCTATATGGTGACACTTGATGATCACCCACTCCTTCATGAGTATGTAGATGTGTTTTTATATGAGATACCAAGTATGCCACATCAATGTGACATTGATTTTCAAATCGATCTCATACTAGGAGTGGAGCCAAATTCATAAGCTCCTTACTGTATGACTACTCAAGAGTTGAGTGAGCTCAAATTGTAGTTGGAGGAATTGTTGGCCAAAGGCCATATTCATTCTAGTATATCCCCATGGGGTGCACTAGTCATCTTTGTGAAGAAGAAAGATGGATCATTTCATTTATGCATTGACTACTGGCAGTTGAATAAGGTGACGGTGAAGAATTGGTACCCTTTGCCAAGGATAGATGACTTGTTCAATCAAATGAAGGGAGTGCGAGTATTCTCAAAGATTGATCTTTAGTTAGGATACCATTAGTGGTGTAGGAGCACCTACTCTAGACTCATCAAAGAAGGCACCTAAGGATCCTAAATAGTCTACTTAGGTAAGATTGGCACATTGATCTAGTTGTAAGGCCTAGTTCCAGGATTAGGCATAATTATGAGCCCCTGGATAACTAAGGCCAAATATGATCAATAAGCTTAAAAATGCATAGGATTCTAGGTTTTTAATTATTTTTAATATCTAGATCCATGTTGGATCACTTGATTTAGGTCTGGACCAAGTTTGATCTCTAGATTTTCATTTTTGCAAATCTTGATGGAACAGTGGACAGTAGAAGTCTTCAAACAACAAGAAATGATGAAAGTCTCCAATTCCCTCAACAGCCAAGGTGAAGGGTCCTAGTGAAAAATACCTATCACAAGTATGTAAATGGGCTTAAAGGAAGGTTATCACAACCCCACAAGACAAGGTAACCTTATCACTAGGTTCACCAGAGTTCTAAGCACAAAAAACACAAAATGCACTATAGGATTCCCTTGACAAAAAGAGGGATCAAACCCCAAAAAGTGAATCCAAAGACTAGGGGTGGCCTACAATCACTGATATGGCCTATTTAGGTCTCCTTCACAATGAATCCATGATTCTTTCCATCAAAGACGACTTATAACATCAAGTTGCTTTCAAAACCAATGATTTGGCTTGTAGACCTTCCTAGAATGAAAATAAGGCATAAGTTTGAATATCCTCAAACAACATGGTGACTTGAATAGAGATACTGATACCCTTTTGAGTTTTATAAAACATACCAAAGCATCCAAGGATGGAAATGAACAGAGCTTTCTGTTGTTGCAACATTATAATGGATTTGAACGCTTAATTAGGGCTCCATTTACACAAGTGTACTTTCTATAATGGAAAAACCAAATACAACTATTGAGACATGTGAGGGCATGTAAAAGAAACAAAAATCCAAGGTTTCAACTTCTGTAGAATCTTGAAACACAAACTAGAAAGGACTGTTATAAATGTTGTATGGTGTACTCATGAAGATGCACACCTATGGTATGGTGGCAAAACCAACTCCCTGCATTTTCTAGAAAACAACTTGTAGAATATTAAAGTACATTGAAACACCTTGCATTACACCAAAGATTATAAATTTCCCATGGTGGAATGTGTCAAAATGACCTAGCCCTAGGCAAGATGTTGATTTCTAGGCTGAATCCTAGGTAGTAAGGAAGAAATTTCAATAACTCTCAACCTATGATGAATTAGAACATGAGACTTGGTGAAAAAAAAAGTAGATTAAATTCTCCAACTTCTTTGATCATTGGAACATTCCCTCTCATCTGTAAAATTCTGTACACAGTCTTGGAACATGTATTTTGCAAGGAAAAATGTTGATTTTGTATTGATTTGAATGCTAAATTAAAATGTATATTCCTACCATCAGCCTATGAGGATTTATAGGAAATTTCCAATGGTTACATGGCTAGTTTAAACTACCTAGCCATTTGGAAGAATGATTTGAAGTATTTGACAACTTTTTAGCAAAGTGCTCAAAAGTTGGTGACAACTTTTGAGCCGTTTTTGCAAAATTTGCAAAAATGCAAATCTAGAGACCAAACTTGGTCCAGACCTAAAGCAAGTGATCCAAAATGGATCTAGATATTAAAAACAATTAAAAACCTAGAATCCTATTTATTTTTAGGCTTATTGATCATATTTTGCCTTAGTTATGTAGGGGCTCATAATTATGCCTAATCTTGGAACTAGGCCTTACAACTGGATCAATGTGCCAATCTTACCTAAGTAGACTGTTTAGGATCCTTAGGTGCCTTTTTTGATGAGTCTAGAGTAGGTGCTTCTGCACCATACTCCCCTTGATGTTTAAAACTCAAGTCCCTACTTGAGGGTAGCAAATCCACTGAAGTGTCGTGTTGCCCAATTTGGTCTTTTGTTAGCCAAGTAGCATAGATATGTTGGGGAGGCCCTTCCATTTAACTAAGTACTACATGTACTTCTTGGTTTTGGTTTTCTTTAGTAGCTTTGTGTCCAATATTTCCTATAACTCCACTAGTTTTCTTGGTGGAAGATTGGTAACATGGTCTTCCTCATTGGTGTCTTCATCTTGTTGATCTGATGATCTTGTAGCAGCCTTATAAGGTGTGAGGTCTACAACATTAAATATGGGGGAGATCTGCAAAGTTGGTGGAAGGGAGATCTCATAAGCATTGTCACCTATCTGGTTTAGCATGTAGCAAGGGACTACCCTCTTCATCTACAATTTGGAGTACCTTTTTTTGGGTAGTCTCTCCTTCCTTAGAAAAGCCCAAACTTTGTCTCCCGCTTTGAAGTGGACCTCTCTCCTTCTCTTGTCAGCATTTTCTTTGTATTTCAAGCTAGATTTTTGCGATGTTTCCTTCACTTGTTGTTGTACCTTTATTATTAGTTCTGCCAATTCTTGGCCTTGAGCAATGATTTTAAAATCAAAGAGAATTTCCATCAGATCTAATGGTCCCTTGGGTTGTAGACCATATATTTCTTGAAATGATGTTTTACCTATTGATCTATTTAAAGAGTCATTGAAGGAAAATTCTGCTTGGGGCATAATTGCATCCCAACTTTGAGAGTATTGCTTTGTTAGACATCTTAAGAGATTACCTAAGGACCTATTCACTACCTTAGTCTATGCATCTATCTGTGGGTGATAGGTAGAACTATAGGTGAGATTTGTACCCAACTTCTTGAAGAGTGTCCTCCAAAATTACCCTTGAAATTTTACATCTCTATCCAATATAATTTTTTGAGGCAAGCCATGAATTCTAACTACTTCCTTGAAGAAGAGATTGGCTATATGAGATGCATCATTTGTGCTCTTGCATGGCACAAAGTGGGCCATCTTGTTGAATCTATCTGCTATGACAAATACACTATCATAACCTTGCTTTGTTTTGGGTAGTCCCATGACAAAATCCATTGATATGGATTCCCAAGGCCTTGAAGGGATTGGTAAGGGTTGGTAGAGCCCTTGATTTATTTTCATCCCTTTAGCTTGTTGGAAAATGGTACAACTTTCAATGAATTTCTTAACTTCATTATTCATCTTGGCCCAAAAATAACTTGTTTTCACCATGTGTGTTATTTTGTCAATGCCAAAGTGACCTCCTAGGCTGCCATAATGTTTTTCTCTTATTATATTTGCTCTCATTGAGCACCTTGGTATGCACAATTGTGCTCCCTTAAAGAGAAGCCCATTTTGAATCAGATATTTAGAATAGTTAGTATGATATATGATTTCCATCTTTATGCATATCTAATATATCTCTACAAAATCAGGGCCATCTGGGTACAAGTGCTTGATAGACTCAATGCCAACACTTTGCAATTGAACTTCTTCAACAAGACCAATCCTTCTACTTAGAGCATCAACAACCTTGTTTGCTACACCCTTTTTATGCTTAACAGTGAAGGTATAGGCCTGCAATTGTTCTACCCACTTAAGATACCTAATTGAAAGTTTTTCTTGTGAATTTAGAAAACTTAATGTATGATCATTCGTGTAGACAACAAATTCTTTTGGAATCCGATAGTGCCTCCATTTCTTGAGGTCTTGGACCATGGCATAAAGCTCTAGGTCATATTTAGAGTATTTTATTTTAGCCTCGTTCAATGTCTCTAAAAAGAAAGCAACTGGTTTACCTTCTTGGCTTAGGACAACACCTATAGCCACATTGCTTGCATCTGTCTCCATAGTGAAGATTTTGTTAAAATTAGGGAGAACCAAGATAGGATACTGAGAGACTTTGTTCTTCAAGTATTATAATGCATCATTTGCTTCCTTTGTCCATGCAAACTTGGTTTTATTCCCACCTTTTATTGTTTCCAACATTGATGCACACACATGACTGAATTTTTTAATAAACTTCCCATAGAAAGTTGAAAGCCCATGAAAGCTTCTCACATCACCTTGATTCTTTGGTGGAAGCCAATTGATGATTGCATCTACCTTCTTAGGATCCATCTTGAGGGTACCTTGTGAAATTACAAAACCTAAGTACACAAATTCCTTCTTCATAAACATACATTTTTCCAAGTTGATTACCAACTTGTGTTGATGGAGTCTTCTTAGTACCTATTCCACATGATCAAGATGGTCTTTCTTGCTATGGCTGAATATTAGTATATCATCAAGGTAAATTACAACAAATTTTCCAATAAAAAATATGAATATCTCATTCATAAGCCTCATAAAACTACTAGGGGCATTTCTTAAACCAAAAGTAATTACTAACCATTCAAACAAACCTTCAATTGTCTTGAATGTTGTTTTCCATTTATCTCCTGGCTTGATTTTGATTTGAACTTTAAGTCTATCTTGGTGAAGTAGACAACACCTTCTAGTTGATCCAATAGGTCCTCAATCCTTGGCATGGGGAACCTGTACCTTATGGTGAATTTTTTTAGAGCCATGTTATTAGTACATAACCTCCATTTTCCATCCTTTTTAGGGGCCAAGATTGAAGGTACGATGCAAGTACTAAGACTCTTTTGAATGAGTCCTCTTTCCAACAATTCAATAACTTGTTTTGAAATCTTTACATGTTGTAATGGTGTCATTTTATATGTTCCATATCATATTCTTTCAAGGTTTTTTTCATCTCTTTTTCTCTTGTGATAATCATAGTGGGCTCTCTTTTAGATTTGTTCTCAGGCAGGGGCTTCATAGTGAAGGTCTTCTCATCTTTGGTGATGGAGTAGGTGTTCTTCCTATAATGGTGTATGACATCAACATCAAATTTCCAGGGCCTGCCTAAAAGGATGTGTGAGGCATCCATCTAAACTACATCACAAAGGACTTTATCCTTATAAGAATTTGGTATAGCTATGATACCAAATAAGAATTTTCCTTAGGGAAAAATCACCCAAGATCAAGGAACTCAAGAACAAGCACAATAGTAGACCAACAAGGTATGATCAGAATAACAATATCCAAAATTGATTTATTGTCACTCAATATTCAATGTGTACATACACACTAGGAGTGCTTGAATATAAAGGCCTTTAGAATGCTTCTAGAATGTCTAGGAGTTAGCACACTGATAAGTCTTACAATAAGGCACATGTCCACTAGGAGTGGATTATCCTCTATTAAGCATAGGAGTAAGTGCGATGATGAGAGGATAAGCCTACAAAGGTGTAGAATGCAAATTTATGTTGTAGACACCATGTGCTAGATTAGGAGTGTGAATAATTGTGTTGTCTACATGACAACTCAGTTAATTATGCAAACTCTAGTGTTGTCGACATGACAACTTATAAGAGTATGAAAAATCCTAGGTGTCAAACTAATAAATAATAAAATAATGCATTGACCTAAGTAAACTTAAGTAAAGTGTAAATAGTGAATATTTATTTACACCAAAACCCCCCCTTAAGTGAAATTTAGGGGAACACACTTAAGCTCACAAAAGCTAGGATGAAAATGCAGGATAGGTCTTGGCTATTAGGCCATGTTAGGTACACATGTACATAATGCAATGAAATCTCTCATAAAGTGGAGAAATAGGAAAAACCTCATGGGAAAAACCCTCCCCCAAAAGAGAGATGAAAAAATAAGATGCATGGATGGATGGAGTAATCAAGACTCCCCCATTATGACATACATCAAGAATATACAAAAGAGAAGTATGAGAAGGAGAAAACCCAATAAGAGGAAAAGGTCCCCCCCATAAAAGAGAAGAAGGAGACAAGGTAGCCCCCCCCCCCCAAATGTAGAGTGTTGATTAGTGATAATTGCTCCAATGTAGAAGTTGATCCAATGTTGCTGAATAATGTTCCTCCCCTTTGGAATAAACAATGGTAGAGGTACAGGTGAGATGCTTTCACTATGTGTAGAAAGAATCCTATAGATGAATGGTGTCTTTGAAACCTGTTCAATTGTCCCTATATTGATACTTATAGTCGCCCCTTCCAATACTGTTGAAAAGAAGAAGTGCATATCTAGCAAGGATGAATGTAGAACTTGTCCCAAAGAACCAAGTGTCTCCTCAAATGATAAAGAGACCTCCTACAACTGTTGTACATAAGTATCCACAATCATATCAACCTGTGAAGATTGATCATGTAGAGAATGGAAAGGAGGGTCAAAGTAAGCCCTCGCAACAACTGAAGAAGAGTCTACTTCATCAAAGAGAAGATTTAGTTAATCAAAGATGTCTCCCAAATCTGCTATGTGTGACTCCATGAACAAACCTAAAATATCTATCAAGAAGTCATTCGCTGATGCTAGAGCTAGAAGACTAGGTGTACCCTGATGTACTAGACCTATCACTGTGGCAATGGATGAAGTATTCACCTCAAAAAAGAGAAGACAAATATCATTAATGATGTCTCCCACATCTTCAATGTGAGACTCCGTGAATAAACCTACAATATCTGGAAGGAAGTCGTCCCATGAAGTTGAAGTAGGAAGACATAGTGTTTCCTACTACACTGAATTAGAAGCATCTGTAGTTGGAACTAGATTAGTAGTAGCAACAAGAGCATCAAGAGGTGAGATCTCAACTGGAGTTGCAGGGACCATGACTAGAGTGATTGGTGATAGAATGTCCTCTAGAAATGGAGGAACTATTGGATCTTCAAATACTTCCTAAAGAGCCATCCAAATATCATGATGAAAAATTACCATTCTAAGAGGAGAAAGACATTGTTTACTCATACTATTATATAGAAAGTGAAGAAGTTTAGTAATATATGTCTAATTAGGATTTAGTGGCAACATCTTTGAATAGAGATAAGGAAGGACTTCCTGAAATACAACAATTTTAAAAAATAATCAAAGCAAAACAATACAGAATAGGCTCTAATTCTGAAAGTGATTTTTTTGTCCACACAAGCCTATAATATGATTGTAAATTTGGAAAGTAGACAAAAAATTATTCACTTTGAAAAAAAAAATAGAACCTAATTATGTGTCCAAATGAACCTGTAATAAGCAATTGAGGTTGCAAAAAATGAGATTTGTGACTTGTAGAAAAAATTAGGAATAGACGTATCAAACATCCTGCACTAATGTGTAGATCACGAAATTCTACCCCAAAACAAAAAAAAAAATTGCTCACAAAAAGGAGTCCATATGAGGGAGATATCATTGTTTGAAAATCACCTCTGTTATTTTTTTTTCTAAATCGCCATTGTTGTGCCTCCAAAAATCAATTGACTCTAGATTTCACCTTAGATGTCTAATTTTGATAAAACAAAAGTCAATTTGGGGCTTTTTTGACCTTCTGAATATGATGCCAATATCTGATTGGCACCAACAAACTCCAATCTTCACTTGCAAAATATTTCTTCTACTGGCCTAATGGCCAAAATTTTTTTGGACAAAATACTTAGATCCAAAAATTAATGCAGAGAAATTGTAGAGGTTGAAATAATCAAATATGAAGATCTAAAAATTAAATTCAAAGATATTAAATGATCATACCAAATTTGCAAATTAGTCCTTTGGATACTGATTTGCAATAAAAATTTGCCTCAATTTTGACTATGGCCCAGGGTAGGCAAATTTATATTCAAAATTCACCGAATCAATGCTCCAGATGCAATGGTGAGGTCTTCTTTGGCTCTAGATGCTCCTAATGACTACGATACTCTGGATCTAGGTCGAGGTATCCTTAGAGAGGTGAAGCAAGAATGATCTTGAACGACTATGCAAAGAGAATTTCCCTCAGCTTTGATAGCATGTAAGAATTTAATATAGCTATGATACCAAATAAGAATTTGCCATAGGGAAAAATCACCAAGATCAAGGAACTCAAGCACAAGCACAATAGTAGACCAACAAGGTATGATTAGAATAACAATATCCAAAATTGATTTATTGTCATTCAATATTCAGTGTGTACATACAAACTAGGAGTGCCTAAATATAAAGGCCTCTAGAATGCTTCTAGAATGTCTAGGAGTCAGCACACTATCTTACAATAAGACACATGTCCACCAAGAGTGGATTATCCTCCATTAAGCACAGGAGTAAGTGTGATGATGAGAGGATAAGCCTACAAAGGTGTAGCACACAAAATTATGTTGTAGACACCATGTGCTAAATTAGGAGTGTGAATAACTATGTTGTTTACATGACAACTCAGTTAATTATGCAAACTCCAGTGTTGTAGATAGCATGTGCTAAATTAGAGTTGCTTACTCTAGTGTTGTCAACATGACAACTCATAAGAGTATGCAAACTCCTAGGTGTCAAACTAATAAATAATAAAATAATGCATTGACCTAAGTAAATTTAAGTAAAGTGTAAATAGTGAATACTTATTTACACCAACACCCACCCTTAAGTGCAACTTAGGGGAATGCACTTAAGCTCACAAAATCTAGGATGAAATGCAGGATGGGTTCCAGCTACTAGGCCATGTTAGGTACCCATGTACATAATGTAATGAAATCTCTCATAAAGTAGAGGAAGAGGGAAAGCCTCATGGGAAAAACCCTCCCCCAAAAGAGAGATGAAAAAACAAGATGCATAGATGGATGGAGTAATCAAGACCCCCCCATTATGACATACATCAAGTATATACAAAAGTGAAGTATGAGAAGGAAAAAACCCCATAAGAGGAAAAAGTCCTCCCCATAAAAGAGAAGAAGAAGGAGACAAGGTAATCCCCACCCCCTAAATATAGAGTGTCGATCAGTGATAGTTGCTCCAATGTAGAAGTTGATCAAATGCTTCTAAATAATGTTCCTCCCCTTTGGAAGAAACAATGGTAGAGGTATAGGTGAGATTCTTTCCCTATGTGTAGATAAAATCCTAAAGATGAATGGTGTCTCTAAAACCTGCTCAACTATCCCTATGTTGATACTGATAGTCACCCCTTCCAATACTATTGAAAAGAAGAAGTGCAGATCTAGCAAGGATGAATGTAGAACCTATCCCAAAGAACCAAGTGTCTCCTCAAATGATAAAGAGACCTCTTGCAACTACTGTACATAAGGATCCACAATCATATCAACCTATGAAGAGTGAGCATGTAGAGAATGGATAGGAGGGTCAAAGTAAGCCCTGGCAACAACTGAAGAAGAGTTTGCTTCATCAAAGAGAAGATGTAGATCATCAAAGATGTCTCCTAAATCTGCTATGTATGACTCCATGAACAAACATGAAATATTTATCAAGAAGTCAGCCATTGATGCTAAAGCTGGAAGACTAGGTGTACCCTACTATACTAGACCTATCACTATGGCAATGGGTGAAGTATTCACCTCAACAAAGAGAAGACAAATATCATCAATGATGTCTCCCACATCTTCAATGTGATACTCCATGAATAAACTTGCAATATTTGGAAGGAAGTCATCCCATGAAGCTAAAGTAGGAAGACATAGTGTTTCCTACTACACTAAATTAGAAGCATCTGTATTTGGAACTAGATCAGTAGTAGCAACAAGAGCATCAGGAAGTGAGATCTCAACTAGAGTTGTAGGGACCATGACTGGAGTGATTGGTGATAGAATGTCCTCTGGAAATGGAGGAACTATTGGATCTCCAAATGCTTCCCAAAGAGCCATCCAAATATCATGAGGAAAACTTGCCATTCTAAGAGGAGCAAGACATTCCTTACTCATACTGTTATACAGAAAGCGAAGAAATTTAGTAATATATGTCTAATTAGGATTTGGTGGCAACATCTTCGAATAGAGATAAGGAAGGACTTCCTGATGTTCTTCGAGATGATCAAGCATCAATGCACTCCATTTGTGATAGTTCCTTATTGTCAACTTTGGTCTAACACCAAACTAACATGTGTGATAAAACTCCATGAGATCAATTAATGAACCCCCCAAAATCCAAGAATAATCAATAAACCCCCCCTAATGAAAGATATTGCACTTTATAGGTAGTGTGATTACAATGGGCTACTTTGTCAAAAATAGAAAAAAGTGAACTTTTGATTTTGCTATTTACAACCTCCTCTTTACAATGTAGCTTAGAAATACAACAAATTTGAAAAATAATCAAAGAAAAACAATGCAAAAAAGGCCGTAATTCTGAAAGTGATAATTTTTGTCCACACAAACCTATAATCTGATTACAAATTTGGAAAGTAGACAAAAAATTATTCACTTTCAAAAAAAATAGAACCTGACTATGTGTCCAGATGAGCTCATACTAAGCATTTGAGGTTGCAAAAAATGAGATTTGTGACTTGTAGAAAAATCTAGGAAGAGGTATCAAACATCTTGCACCAATGTGTAGATCACGATATTCCTCCCCAGAACAAAAAAAAATGTTTGCAAAAAGGAGTCCATATGAGGGAGTTATTGTTGTTTGAAAATCACCTCTATTTTTTTTTTGAATCGTCACCGTTGCACCTCCAAAAATCAATTAACTCTAGATTTCACCTTAGATGTCTAATTTTGATGAAACAAAAGTCAATTTGGGGGTTTTTGACCTTTTGAATATGATGCCAATATCTGATTGACACTAATAAACTCCAATCTTCACCTGCAAAAAATTTCTTCTATTGGCCTGATGGCCAAAAAAATTTCGAAAAAAATATGTAGATCCAAAAAATAATGCAGAGAAATTGTAGAGACTAAAATAATATAATATGCAGATCTAAAAATTAAATTCAAAGATATGAAATGATCATACCAAATTTGCAAATCAGTCCTTTGGATGCCAGTTTGCAAAAAAAAAATTTCCTCAATTTTGACTATGGCCCATGGTAGGAAAATTTATAGTCAAAATTCACAGAATTGATGCTCCAAATGCAATGGTGAAGTCTTCTTTGGCTCTAGACTCTCCCAATGACTGCAATATTCTAGATCTAGGTCGAGGTGTCCTCAAAGAGGTGAAGCAAGAACTGTCTCGAATAGTTATGTGAAGAGAATTCCCCTTAGCTTTGATACCATGTAAGAATTTGGTATAGCTCTGATACCATGTAAGAATTTGGTATAGCTATGATACCAAATAAGAATTTTCCTTAGGGAAAAATCACCCAAGATCAAGGAATTCAAGCACAAGCACAACAGTAGACCAACAAGGTATGATCAGAATAATAATATCTAAAATTGATTTATTGTCATTCAATATTTAGTGTGTACATACACACAAGGAGTGCCTGAATATAAAGGCCTCTGGAATGCTTCTAGAATGTTTAGGAGTCAGCACACTGATAAGTCTTACAATAAGGCACATGTCCACCAAGAGTGCATTATCCTCCATTAAGCACAGGAGTAAGTGCAATGATGAGATAATAAGCCTACAAAGGTGTAGCATGCAAAATTATGTTGTAGACACCATGTGCTAAATTAGGAGTGCAAATAACTATGTTGTCTACATGACAACTTAGTTAATTATGCAAACTCCATTTTTGTAGAAAAAATGTACTGTATTAGAGTTGCTTACTCTAGTGTTGTCAACATGACAACTCATAAGAGTATGCAAACTCCTAGGTGTCAAACTAATAAATAATAAAATAATGCATTGACTTAAGTAAACTTAAGTGAAGTGTAAATAGTGAATACTTATTTACACCAACAGTTCTTAAAATCAAATATAGAAAACTCTACCCAGGTTTGTTTTGTGTCTAGAGTTTGTTGGCCTTTGTTTAACCATGAAACATGATAGGGGTAAGGGTGTGGCTTCTTAGGAAGATTTAACTTTTGCACCATTCACAAGACACAAGATTTTTAGTTGAACAAGAATCCATAAGAACATTGCATACCTTTCCTTGACATTTGATCTTTGTGTTGAAGAGATTCTTCCTTTGTGGAGGTTCTTGAGTTTGTGGTACTTGAAGGAAGACCTGCCTCATCATCAAACATGCTCCTTCCTCTAGTTCCAATTCTCCAGCATTGACATTGTCTTCTTGCTTATCTTCTTGGAAAAATGTTGCTCTCCTCTCACCTTGATTGTTATTGTTCCTCTTCTCCAAGCATCTTCCAGCATGGTGTCCCATTTGATTGTAATTGAAATACTTCAAAGGTCCATTACCTCTTCTTGCATTTGCTCTTCCTCTATTGAAAGGTCTTCTTCCTCTATAGTTTCCTCTTGAATTAAAGTCACTATTTTCTTTGTCTCGTTGGTCAGATGTCTTGTTGTTGCTACCACTACTTTGTCTCTTGTTCCAAGAGTTTCCCTTGCCTTTAAAATTCTTCCCACTATATTGTTCCTCCCTTTGCCAAACTCTTTCTTTCTCTTCCATTTTTCCTCTACCTTTAGTACCATTCAATAGCACTTATTGACTATGGTAGGGCAATGTAGGCTAAGTTCCACTTGAATGGGCACCTTCAAGCCATTCATGTATCTTGCCAATTTCTCTTCCTCATCTTCTACCATATTGGTCTTCATACATAGTTTTAGGAACTCCTTAGTGTATGTGCCTACATCCATGTTCTTTTGTTTCAGACTTTGCTTCCTCCTATGGAGTTGTACTCCATAATCCTCAAGTACATAGGTTTCTTTGATCAAAGCTATCATTCTATTCCATGAATTGATCATGCTCATTCCATTCTTCACCCTCTTTATCTAGATGAAGTTCCACCAAGTTAGGCCTGCCCCCTTCAACTTGGAGCTTTCCATCTTTACCCTTTACTTTTTAGGGATGTCCTCACATTCAAAGAATGTGGTCAAAGTCTCTATCCAATCCAAGGCTTTATCTGCATTCATCTTGCCATTGAAAACTAGAAAATATATCTTCTCTTCCATGGTTCTCCTTCCCATGGATTTCAAGGCATCAATGAAAGGCATTTGGTTTGTAGGGATGTGTTTTTTAGAGTCATCCTCCATTTCATCACTCCCTTCTTCATCTTCAGACCCATTTTGTTTGTTTTTCTTCTTAAGTTCTTGAAGCCTCTAAGTTAAGGCCTTATTTGGAGCCTTTGTTCTCTCACCATCTTTTCTAACTCACTGTTTGTAACCCTTTCAGATATCTCCTCATTCTTAGGTTCAGACATGGCTCTAGTACCACTTGATGAATGAGTGGACAATGGAAGTCTTTAAACAACAAGAAATGATGAAAGCCTCCAATTCCCTCAACACCCAAGGTGAAGGGTTCTAGTACCAAATACCTATCATAGGTATGGAAATGGGCTTAAAGGAAGGTTATCACAACCCCACAAGACAAGGTAACCTAATCACTAGGTTCACCAGAGTTCTAAGCACCAAAAACACAAAATGCATTATAGGATTCCCTTGACAAAAAGATGGATCAAACCCCAAAAACTGAATCCAAAGACTATGGGTGGCCTACAATCACTAATATGGCCTATTTAGGTTTCCTTTACAATGAATCCATGATTCTTTCCATCAAAGACAACTTATAACATCAAGTTGCTTTGAAAACCAATGATTTGGCTTGTAGCCCTTCCTAGAATGGAAATGAGACATAAGTTTGAATATCCTCAAACAACATGGTAACTTGATTGGAGATCCTGATACCCTTTAGAGTTTTATAAAACATGCCAAAGTGCCCAAGGAAGAAAATGAACAAAGCTTTCTGTTGTTGCAACATTAAACCATATCTGAAGACCTAATTAGGGTTCCATTTACATTATAAGTGTAATTTCTATCATGGAAAAAACCAATCCAACTATTGAGACATGTGTCAGCATGTAAAATAAACAAAAATCCAAGGTTTCAAATTTTGGAGAATCTTGAAACACAAACTAGAAAGGACTGTTATAAATGTTGTATGGTGTACTCATGAAGATGCACATCTAGGGTATGGTGGCAAAACCAACTCCCTACATTTTTTGGAAAACAACTTGCAGAATATTAAATTATATTAAAATACCTTGCATTCCACCAAAGGGTGTCAATTTACCATGGTGGAATGTGTCAAAATGACCCAGCCCTAAGCAAGATGTTGATTTCTAGGTTGAATCCTAGGCAACAAGGAAGAAATTTTAATAACTCTCAACCTATGATGAATTAGAACATGAGATTTGGTGAAAAACAAAGTAGATTAAATTCTCCAACTTCTTTAATCACTAGAACATGCCCTTTTATCTGTACAATTTTCGACATAGGCCTGGAACACGTGTT
The DNA here is from genome assembly GCA_028749045.1 of Cupressus sempervirens. Taxonomy (NCBI): domain Eukaryota; kingdom Viridiplantae; phylum Streptophyta; class Pinopsida; order Cupressales; family Cupressaceae; genus Cupressus; species Cupressus sempervirens. The sequence goes on along the minus strand of CM053786.1, from coordinate 677,250,518 downwards.
TTGCAAGGAAAAATGTTGATTTTGTATTGATTTGAATGCCAAATTACAATGTATATTCCTACCATTGGACTATTAGGCTTTGTAGGGCTTTTACAATGGTTACATGGTTATTTTAAACTACATAGCCATTTGGGAGAATGATTTGAAGTGTTTGACAACTTTAGCAAGGTTGCTCAAAAGTTGCTGACAACTTTTGAGCAATTTTCGCAAAATTTGCAAAAATGCAAATCTAGAGACCAAACTTGGTCCAACCCTAAGGCAAGTGATCCAATATGTATCTAGATGCTAAAAAAAATTAAAAACCTAGAATCCTATGCATTTTTAGGCTCATTGATCATAGTTTACCTTATTTACCCAAAGGCTCATAATTATGCCTAATCCTAGAACTAGGCCTTAAAAATTGGATCAAAGTGCCAATCTTACCTAAGTAGAATATTTAGGATCCTTCTTCCTTGATGAGTCTAGAGTAGGTTCTCCTACACAAATCATATTTAGGAGGCTGACATTCATCAAACAACTTTTCATACACAATATGGGCATAATGAGTTCACGGTTGTACCCTTTGGATTGACTAATGTGCCATCAGTGTTTATGAGTTTGATGAATGGAGTATTTCACACGTACCTTGATCAATGTTTCATTGTATTCTTGGATGACATTTTGATCTATTTAAAGACTATTGAGGAGCATGAGGTCCATTTACACTAGGTATTGCAGTGCTTGAGAGATTATCAGTTGTATGGCAACTTGGGTAAATGTGGTTTCTTCCAATTAGAGGTGAAGTATTTGGGGTATATCATCATTTGGGATGGTATTGTGATAGATCTAGAGAAAATACAAGCTATCAGCCTATACCAACTCATGTTTATGAGGTTCATAGTTTCATGGGATTGGCAGGTTATTATCATTGCTTTGTAAAGGATTTTTTACATGTGACTCATCCCATCACTTATTTTTAGTGGAAAGGGAAGAAATATGTTTTGTCAAACCAGTGTGAGGCAACATTTAATGCTCTTAAAGAGTGTTTGACCAGTGCACCATTCCTTGTTGTGCCTAATCCTATAAGCAATTTCATGGTTTACATAGATGCTTCGTTGGAAGGTGTGGGTGTGGTGTTGATGCAGGATGGTCGGGTGATTACATATGAGTCTAGAGAACTCAAGGACCATGAGCTCAACTAACCCACTCATGATTTGGAACTTGCAACTATGGTGCATGCTCTTATTCATTAGAGGAATTTCCTTTTAGGACACAGGTTTGAGTTGCATAGTGATCCTAGAAGCTTGCAGTATATTTTTACTTAGCCAAACTTGAATGCACAACAACATTGCTGGATGGAATTGTTGTGTGAATATGACTTTGATGTTCACTACATTAAAGGGAAAGAAAATGTTGTTGTGGATGCTTTGAGTAGGAGGCAATATGAGATATTAGTTTTGTCATTGGGAGTGGATTTGTGAGACTATATCTTGGAGGCTTTTCCTAGTGGCACATGGTATCAGGAGGTAAGGGTATAGATCAAGTCTAGACATACCCTTAAGGGGAGGTTTTCAAGTTATTTACTTGAGTCTGATGGATTACTAAAACACTTGGGGCATATCTATGTACCAATTTTTAGTGATATTTATACCTTGGTTTTTTCAAAAGTGCATCGTGCACCATATTCTGTACATCCCAGTGTCAAGAAGATGCATGCGGATCTTAAACAGTTGTACTTTTGGGCATAGATGAGGTGTGATGTTGCTGATTTTGTTGCTCGATGTCTTGAGTGCCAGAGAGTGAAGGTAGAGCATCAACATCCAATGGGTCTTTTGCAACCACATACTATTTTAGAGTGGAAATGGGATACCATATCTATTGATTTTATCATAGGGTTTCTTATGTCATTATGATGACATGATTATATTATGGTGACAGTGGACAAGTTGTCCAAGGTAGCACATTTCTCACCCATGAGAACATCTTATATGAAAAATCTATAGCACATGTTTTCTTGGAAGATATTGTTCATTTGCATGGGATCCCTTATTGGATTATTTTAGATAGAGATCTAGTGTTTACTTCAGCACTATGGATGTCTCTCCAACATGCTTTGGGTATTCAACTCAATTTTAGTTTGACTTATCACCCATAAACCAATGGTTAGATAGAGAGAGTGAACTAGGTTTTGGAAGATGTGCTTTAGATGTATGTGATGGATAGGTAGGTGAAGTGATAGGATTACTTATACCTTGTTGAGTTTGCTTATAACAATGAGTATCATAGTTCTCTTGGAATGTCACCTTTTCAGGCCTTGTACGGTAGACCGTGTCATAGCCCTTTGAGTTGGGATCATTTAGAGGATAGAGTACTTCTAGGTCCAAAGATACTTCTAGATATGGAGCAGTAGGTTGTTCATATTAGAGAGTATTTGGTTACTGCTCAGGATAGACAGAAGAAGTATACAGATGCCCATAGGTTGGATCGTCACTTTTCTATGGGTGATAGGGTGTTTTCAAGAGTGCATCCAAGGAAGAGCCCCATTCATTATGGGAAAGAATCTAAGTTAGCACCACATTTTTTTGGACTATTTGAGATCCTTGAGAGGATCAGTCCTATTGCTTATCGACTAGCATTGCCACCTAGCCTATCGCACATCCATGATGTTTTCCATGTTTTTGTTTTGAGATAGTATATTACCAATGTGACCCATGTTCTTGATTGGGATACTTTTTAGGTGGAGGATGGGCAACTTTCCTTGGAGCCCATTCATATCCTTTAGCATCAGAGACTAACTTTGAGAGATCTGGACATAGAGTAGGTAAGGGTCCAATGGGACCCAAGTGATGAGACCTCTGCTACTTGGGAAGATGCTACATAGTTTAGAGGATTGTACCCCTATCTATTTGAAAGCTTCTTAGAGTAAGCCTATGTCTAGTGGGGAAGGATGTAGTGCCTCTCATGTTGCAGTTTCTACCTTGTTATATTTTGATCAGAGAGATAATTATACTCATGTTATTTTTACATTTGAGATGACTTGATGGTCACATGTTATACTTGGATTTCAGTATCATAGATGTTAGATTGCTATGTTGTTTAGTTGATCATATTTACATGATGATGCCATTTTGAGATGACAATATGTTTTATGATGATATCTGGTTATTTGGTATTTGGACATATCTCTAATTACGTTTATGTGTTGGATTTAATGCTATGGTAATTTACTTCATTCTTGCTTTGTTATGCTTTATGCGAATGTGAGTGATGTAAATGAATTATTTTAGTATAATTGAATAAATAGATTAAATTAGGTTATTTAATGCATTTATGCTTCAGCTATGTTATTATATGCAATTGCATTTGATCAAGTGTGTTAGTGTGTAGGATTTACATCCTTGGTAGTGGCACATGGAGTTAGTGATTCAGTTGTTCATATTTAACCAATGTCATCTCTATATGGTCAACATATCCTATTTAGTTGTTTAAATTAAACCCTTCAATGATTTAATAAATTTGGACTCATTTGCATTATATGATTAGACCTGTGAATGTGTTTGTGCATTTAGAGGTTTGCATTATTGCAAAAGTTGTTAAGGAAAATTTCTATGATTTTGGGTTTTTGAGCTTTATTTTTATTGATTTAAATTTTTGGTAGCTTTTCCATAGATGAATTCCAATTACTTGCAATAACTTGTTTTCATTTGGGTTGATTCAGGATCTAACTAGGTTTTCTGGTTATTAACTCTAATCGACTATTTAGTAGAAAAGTGAATAAGTATCAAAAGAGGAAATTAATTCCTCACTTCTCACTTTTGAAAATTACAAATTTGAGAGATTTTTCCAAAATCCTCTTCTAGAGGATTGTGTTTCTGTTCATTGTGAGAGCTACAGGTGTGGGATCTTCACGAGATCAGTCTCGTTGGATCTAGCTCAAGGAGACCTTGCTTTGTTGTGACTTTCAACAGCTTTTGCAGGATACTTGTTTTATCTCGCTGATTCCCATTTTAGCCCTTTTGGCTACCAAGTAGGACTCTCTTATTTTCATGTTTCAACTCCATTTCTATTTCCACTTCTAGTAGCTATTTGTTAGGAGGCTGAGAACTAGTGTTTCCCTATGTTTCTGATTGTTGGTTCTGCCTAGTTGGTCAAGCATGAACGTTTTCCCATTTTTTGAGATGAGGGTTTCACACTATTATGCTGGCCATTTTTACATATGGTGTCCAAACCCGAGTTTTAAAAGATTTTCATGACATTTCTACCCAAGGACCAAATAGGTTTTAATTTCAAAGTTTTTTAGTTTTGAGGTTTTTACCTCTATTTGTGTGCCACACAATTTTCTTAGATTTTCTTCTCATGATGTTGGTCATGGACTTGGATTATCTATATGATGTCAGTCAGACTATTGTTGAACTTTTATGTTGCATTGGGATATGTGTCACATCCATCCTCCTAAGCTTGTACTTGATTAAGTGTTATTTTTCTTGTGTTCTTATCCAGTCCTTGTGTTATGATCTTCGTGATGGTGGTGTGCCACACACAAGTATGTGTGCTTACATTTGTCGGGTGACTTGCAAGGTCTGATCTACCATTCGTACTTCGGTGGAGTTATGATCATTTGGGTTTGGGTTGGGAATATGCATGCCTACGGGCACTTATCATTGGATGAGCTTGGGTAGGGTAGGGTAGCACCATGGAGGGGGCTTCTATCTTGTAGCCTAGTGACCATTGCTCAATGGGTTGGCATGAAGAAGTTCCAACAAGTGATAACCATAAAAAATATTGGGTGATAAAATGAAGATAATTAAAAAGGGCACAGAGTGTGAGAGCCTTTCATTGGGAAGTTGATTCTACATAGTACTGAGCTTGGGCTTTTTGATGCCAAGTGACTCTCCATGCAACCAATCCCTACATAGTTATCCATTGTGTGTCTGACCAGGACCTATAGTTGTTGCATTGTCTCATGATCTTGGTTTCAATCATCTTACTATCTGGCATGAGTGTTAGCCATGGACATTTTCTTTGTGTGTGTTTGTGGTTGGATCATTATCTTCATCAACATGATGGGAGTGGACCTATGGGTTTCACATGGTTGGAAGGCATAGCTACCTATACCACTATTGGGGACTGGTGTACAGAGATGGTCTATTATTCTAGTGTGACTAGTGCTTGATGTGCACTTGGTATTTCAGTTTATATAGAGTATGTTTCCTTGTGATTTATGCTTTCATTGGAATGCTTGGATATCATGTTTGGAAGATATTAGTTATTTTATGCATTCCTATATTGTGATGTTTAGTATATGACTAGATGATGTGATTTGCTTAGTTGGATTATCTATTGCTTATTGATTCAACATGTTAGATTTCCTATTGTTATGGTGTTATTACATTTTAGTAGTGATGCCCTCATAAGAAAATTCTGACTATCTAGTGGCAATTTGGGATGTTACACATGGGGGATGGCTAGGACCTTCAAGCTCTGATGATGCTATTACGGTTGGGAGGAACCACACATGAGTTTTTTTATGTTCATTCTTTGTGATGTTGCTTTCAATACATTTCCTTTACTACTATATTTTAGATGGTTAGATATAGTTTCCATCTTACAGTTATTGTGTTCGAGTTTCTATGCCTCAATTTGTGGATCTAGTATTCCCTAGTGTGGAGGAATTCTTTTCCCTTTTTTCTCATTTTGTTTTTTTCTTGCATTTTGTTGTGAATCCTTAGGAAAGATTGTACCCTCTCTTAGTGAGATTGTACTCTCTCCAATGCGAGACTTGGCATTTCCTCATGTGGCTCTTTACATTTATTCATGCAAACCTCGACATTAGTGTAGTGGCTTTTGGTTGTTGGGCTGGGCAATTCTTCACACAAAGGGTAGTTTCTTGCATGGCATGTTGTACTTCCTCACGTGAAACTTTTTGTTGTAATTTCTTGCATGGAAAACAAGGGGCATCTCTGCTATTTTTTGGAGAACGCAATTTGGTGTTTTGAGTACCCTTTGGGATTGCTTGAATTACCAAGCTTTGAGAGATTAGAAATTTTACGTTATATTGTCATCCTTGGTGTTCATCCTTTGCTTTGAGTGTGTCAGTTGGTAGTGGCATTTGAAGATTTGTTGGTAGTTAGGATTGTTGGTTAAGTCTTCCATTGCGATCTTTATGATCCTTGTATGTTGATTGTCATGTGCATCCATACTTTAAAAAAAAAAAAATCTCTTGGATTTTATTTATCCTTGGTTCAAGGATCTCTAGGTAGGGCATTACATACAATGGTAAGAAAGTATCAGTTCAAATGATCTATTAGGTTTAGCACTACCTTGCTAGTTTATATCTATATTTTTCTTGGTCTCTTTTTGATCTCTTTCTTCTAATCTCTTACTAGTTGATTCACTCCTTAACTCTTTCACTTTTCACTTAACTTTGCTTGATCTTCTCTCTACTTTTCTTGGTTCACCTTTCTTCTTTCAACTTCTTCTTCACCTTCAACATTTCGTATCCATTCAACATTCAACCAACAACCAAAAACTTGTTCCAACTTCTCCTTAAATAGCAGTCTCTCAACTTCCAGATTCTTCTAGGGTTTGCCTCTTAAACACATTCATTGATCTTAGATTAATTGCATTTAATCACTTAGAAATGGAACTTTGTGCTCATCCTTCTCATTATTCAATATCCATCATAAGATCTTCATTGTATTTTTCCATTTGTAGATCTTGTAACAAACTTTGAAACATGCCTTTGAACTTCTTGAACATTCTTTATTTTCACCAAAAGTCATCCTCAACTTCCATCTTTATAAACTTCTTCTTCCAATTGTTACTTGGTGAACATAACATTTCACTCATGTAATACATTACTTGATTAACACTAAACTTACTTGATTAATATTGAAGTTTAGCATGCTTTGCCAACTGTTTGGTGATAACTATAGTCACTTGGTGAATGCTATCTTCCTTCTTTTACCTTGTCACTTGATGTAGCTTGTATAGCTCATTACATTACAATATTGCATGATTGTAAAATGATAAAACCAAAATTACATTATCACTATCCAACTCATTCAAGTTCTCATTGAATACTATACTCTTATCAACTATGTCATCAACATACTTTCTTCAAATCCTCTTCATCAATTAAATGATATGGCACTCTACTGAATTAGTATAATGTCTAACCAACGAAGATTTGACATTAATGACAACATAACAACTGATATGGCTATTTTACATACATTCATAGTATTCTTAGTTATATCATTAGTTGGGGCTAACAATCTCCCCCATTGGCATTGATGGAAACACATAACATATGATTAAATATTACATAAGATAATCAAATGTATGTATTAAAAATAATACAATGATTCAAGTCCATGTCTTTATCCATGTTCTCTACAACATATTTCATCATTAGGTGTACTCAATTTGTATCTTTAGCAGTATAAAACTTCTTTAACATTTCTCCCCCTTAGGATATATCCTCTTTTATTCAACAACATCATCATTTACTCTCTTTGCATATTCTCTCCCTCTTTACTTGCTCTTTCTTATTGATTCTCAATATTCTATTCCTCTTACTCATTTACTCCCCCTTTACATGTTCTTTTATATATTATATTACCCCCCCTTGAAGCAATGCCAAAGAAAACTATAATTTCCAATGTGAAACTTATAAAACCTTATAGTTATCCTTGTGCCTTGCATGTATAGTTTACATCATATTTCATCATAGTCATTCTCACAACTTCAGGAAACTCCTAAAGAGTGAACTCTTGCATCAACTCCATAGAGATATTTGCACCTAAATAGAAAGAAAATGAAAACCCTATTCACAACCCTAATTTTCAAAAGGAATGATACAAATTGATTAAACACAAGAGAGTGTTCAATGCAGAAATGAATCAGGTGATGGAAACTAGGGAGAAAGGTGGTTATATGATCTTTCTATTGTAGAGGAGTATGTGCCAAAAATCCTAAAATAGATAAAAGACAAATACTCACATTGAATATGGAAAATGTTGTTTTTTGATGTATGTTTGTAGTTTATGGAAAATTTGCACCCTGTTCAAGACTGGAGATGTCAAGATGGAGAAAACCCATAAATGTTTTGTCTTTTTGAATGGAGGTCAACCTTGACCCTGTTATTAGTGGGGCACAATCTTAGCCTAGGACACAATTGTACCCCAAAAATTTGACCTTGACCTGCACTACTTTGATGAAATTTTTGTTAATGGATCTTGCAAGTTCAATGAAAAGGGTATCTGAATATGCTCTCCAATTTGATGTTCCACACCTGTATTTGTAAGAAAAATGGTTTTGTTTGCTGGATGGGGGGTTTTCCTCAGTGAAACCCCAATTTGGAATTAAGAAATATAATTGAAATAATATATGCATAAACAAATTAAATGGAACTATTTACCTTGCTTATGTGGAAATCTTTATGGAGTATTCGAATCCTTGAATATACAAGTGTGGATGCTCTAAATGAATGTAGAAATGTATGTAGGATGTCTCAAATCAATGTCATTAGATCTTCAACACCAATCTTGAATGTATCTTTGCATAGAAGAAGGCTTGGATGAATGGGGATGAAATCTTCAACAGGGCTCTATAGAGATTGAATCCTTCAATAGCTAACAATGGAGCTCCTTGATGAATTGGATGTTTGAGCACTTGAATGTTAGAATGCTTGAATGTTTGATAGATAGTAGAACTTCACTTCATGTAGGTGGATGTAGAGAGGTAATAGTTTTCCCTGTATCATCATGCATCTTCTTTCTTAGAGAAAAAAGAGAGGAAGAGGCTTCCTTATATAGAGATCTAGGGCACTAACTCCTAGAGAAGGCTGACATAGGAGCATTAAATCCCATTTAACCTTAACACCTAGGAATATACCTAGATTAAATGTAATTTAAGAATATACCATTCTAAAACTTGGAACAACCGACCTAGAAGTGGGAAAAGAAACTTTTCTAAGCTCAAGATCCTAAAACTCCTAGAAATTGAAAATAAGACCTGGGGTCAGGGACAAGGTTGACCCTACCCTAGGTCAAGGTTGAGGTCATCCATGTCCTAGGTTAAGGTCAAGGTCGACCATGACCTAGAAGGTCATCCTTGACCCAAAGACCAAAGTCCTCAATTTTACAAAGTAGTTTGTCAAAAATAGGCTATAAATAGAGAGAGAAAAGTAGAACAAGGGGAAAACAATTGAATCTATGAAAAGACATATTAAAGGTGATTGACATGACCCCAGACCACTTACTCAGAGGGCTAAGTGCTCTTAACATGGAAGTGCTTTCAATTTAAGATGATACATTAAGCCCCCATTTTAGCAAGAGTATGGACTCGATGCAAACTCTTGGTAAAGTAGATCATAACAAAAGATAGTCTTATTAAAATCAAAGGGACAAAGAAATCCTCAAGCCCCCAAAGACTCAAGTCTTCGTCAACTCCAAGATCACAATAAGAGAGACATCTCTAGAAAAAAGAGTGATTATCTTTCCCAATGAGAACTTATGTCCCATTGTAAACCACACAAGGAAACTGCACAACTAGAAAGATGGAATTGAACCGCCTAGTGAATGTGGCTACTCACTAGTCAACCCATCAAGGATTCACCCTCAAGAATATTTTATTCCATAAGAGTAAAACCAAAAAGAGATCCAATCTTAAGGATACTTTCGACCTTAAGGGATAAACAATATTTGAAATTGGAGGGATCAAGAGATCCTAAAATATAAATCCATGCTTTAAGGATTAGTCACTAATCTGAAAAGGGAGAAAAAGTATCTTGAAAAATAATATATATGTATTGAAAAGTGTGTGTGTGCAATAAGTGAGCAGAGCATATTACGTTTCCACAATGAAATGCCCCCAAATGAAGAAAAATCAAGGGAAATACCACATAAACATAAAAAGAACATAGAAGGGATCTATCTACTATGGGGTCAGTATGCTCATAAGATTATATATATATATATATATATTTGATATTATTGCAAATTAATTGACATCATTCCCCAAAGAAAGTAGAACTACAATCACAAAGGATGAAAAATCACATGAGAGATACTAAGAAGAATCTTTTTGGACCATGACTAGGAGACCAAAAAGAATTAGTTCTACCAAGTCATGAATCCAAGCAAATTACAAAAGGAAACATGTATGAATGGTAGTAGAAATAAAACATAACATGAAACAACATATGGAAGAATAAAGATACATATAGAGGAATATTACAATAGGTTAGATTCTTTTATCACCTTGCACTAACAAAGAAACAAAGATCATATAAAATAATCTAATAACATTTAGAAAATATATTATAGGAGAAGCAAAATACAATAGACAAACAGAAAAAAGGCTACCATAAAGGACTAGCCAATCAAGCACGCTGCCTACTCTCCCCATATCATTTTTTATCATTTAGGGAAGATGGGTAACTCACAAGAGGGACTATATCCAACACACTAGGAATGATAACTAGTTCCAAACAAGGATCCTCTTAAGAATCACAATGCTCAATACTAGGTGTAAGTGTTAATTGTGAGGAAAGCATATTAGGTAAATCAATGTCAATGTCAATAGTTTCATTTTCATCATTAACATCATCAACATCATCAAGAGTATCTTCATAATCTAAATTAATCAAAAGGATCTACGATACGCATAGAATCATCAAAATCATGTAGCTTAACATCATTATTAGCAACAAATTCTTCTAACACATCATGCATAGTTGCATCCAAAGAAGGTAAATATTTTTGAAGAATAGAATTACAAGCTTTAGCTTAAGCACGATGCTTTTTACGACATTGGTTAGCAGAGCGGTTACATTTTTCCTTACTTGAAATGTGTTGAGAACTAGGAGGAACAATTATAGGATCCTTTACAGGTTCTATAGAAGGATTAATAGGATTACTAGCAAACTGACAAGCAATAGGAGGAGCTTGATTAATAGATGTGGAAGCCGTAATAAAGGAGGTATGGAAGGTGTAGGAAAAAGACCATGGTTAAGATCCCTAGGAGGTAAACTTAACTCAAGAATCTTCTGTTGCTTATAGACTTGATATGAATGGAAAAGATGATCAGGTTGAGCAGGACATGAATTAGGTAATGAAGGCCAATAGAAGTCAATAGTAGCAACACCCTTAGGCCTAGAAGTATGGTATAAGCTATGATTGACTATCTTCACTTTATCATTAAAAAAAAACTTAAGACATTTATGAATAGGTGAAGCAACAATATGCATGGCATTTAACCATGGTAAACAAAGCTTAACTTGAAATTGATCAAAAGTAGGAACAACAAAAAAGGTGGTGTTCGCAATCTTTTCGCAAAGTTCAACCGGTAAGTCAATAGAACCAAATTATGGATAAAGAAAACCATTACAAGTTTGAATCCATAGATCCAATTTATCATAAAAATCACATTCCAAACTTTTCATAAAAAGATTTTCTTCTATAATAACATTAACTAAGGAGGTAGAATCAAGAAGACAACCATGAGTGGGTATCTCAACAATCTTAGCATAAACATAAAGGGGACCATAAGGAGCTTTAATAGTCTTAGAATCATCAAAGGTAATCAAAAGTTCCTAAGGTCATTTTTTCTTAGGTTGTTGTCGAGATGTAGGTTGAGTTGAAACTTGAGATTGAAGTCGAGGTTGAGATTGAGGTGGAGATACAAATGGAACCACATGCTCCAGTTTATTAACAACATGATTAAGATCATCCATCTTCAAATCATACACAATATCCTTAGAAGATGGCTGATCAATAATATTAGTATCATGTGTAGGTAAAGGATTCATATAGATTTGAAAATTTTGATTAGGAGGAGAAACAAACTTATTCCCACTACCATCAAAATAATCAATAGATAAAGCATTAAAATCAATTAAGTCCTAAACCTTATGTTTTAAAGAATAACATTTCTCAGTATCATGACCATTCTGGCAATGATATTGACAAAAATCTTTCAGATCAAAAGATTTAGCTGTCATTGTAGCAGGTAATAGAGGTCGAATAGGAGGTAAAGTAATCATATTAGTAGTTAACAACCTATTAATAATAGAATGTAAATATTTAGAGAGAGGAATAAACGTACGATTCAATAAAAAAGTAGTGGATGCAAAAGTGGCATTGTGAGATGCAACAACAACTTGATTAGCAACTGCACTTTCTTGTTTATTTATGTTGACATAATTGTTGAATTTTTGAACTTTATTTGGATTAGGAGTAGCATCACTTTTATCAATAGGAATAAGAGCCATTGGAGTGGTGCTCTCAAATTGACTCACTTGTAATTGATAATGATGAAGTGCTGCACAAAGTTGTTGAAAAGAAGTAAATTCAGTAAGCAAAATCTTATCTCTAATATCCTTTTGCAAATTTGAAATAAACATGCATTGAATATCAATATCAGGAACATGATAGGAAATCTAAGCATGCAAATGCTTAAATCTACCAATAAATTCAATGAATTTTCTTTAGAGTTTTGTTTACAATGCATCAAATTAGTCAAAGACACTTGTGGGCCAATGTTGTTTTGAAATTATTGAATAAAAGCATTAGAAAGTTGAGGAAATGAATGAATAGATTAAGGAGTCAAAGAATAAAATCATCGTAAGGCCTTGTCACAAAATTTTTGAGCAAACAACTTCGCTAAAATCCTATGATCATGAGCATAATCACTACAAAGGATTTGAAATGTTTTAACATGATGAACAGGGTCTCCCTTACCATTATAATTCATAAGATGATGCATATCAACTTGCTAAGGAATGGGAGTATGAATAATATCTTGAGACATAAGGACTTCTCATGTCACAAGTAGGGATACTAAACTTGTTTTGAGTCAAAGATGTAAGTTGTTATTGTAAAGATGACACAGTTTGAGCCAAACTGATAATTGTAGGATCATGAGAAGAAATAGGAGAACTAGAAACATTAGATACACTTGGTAAAGCATAAGAAGCTACAAGAATAGAAGACACAAGTGGAGGAACACTAGTAACTACAAATGGCAGAGGAGTAGAATAAGTAAAAGGAACAATATGATAAGAAGGTTGTGAAGTAAGAAGGGACATAGGAGGAACACTCATAGGAATAAAGGGAACCATCGTAGTTACCAAAGAAGGAGTATAAGTAGGAACACTAGGGAAAGGAATAGAAAAAGGTTCTATGCTAGTAAAAAGAGGAAACAAACCTAAATCTTGAGTTTCTTGAGATAAAGGTTTAACATTGGAATGCACATGGTGTGTAATACCACGCAAGAGATTAACACCTTGGTCTCTATCATGAAGAACTTTCTTAAGAGCCTCTATAAATTGAATAGAATCTTGATTATGGTTTTCTTGAAGAAGCCAATTACCCATTTTATCAAGTTCACTTGAAAGTTTTTGGACTTGTTCAGGAGGAACTCTTAAAGCATCATCCTCATCATGAGGTGAGTGAGAAGAGTTTTTCTCCATAAGAGGATTAGAATAAGGAAGAATCAAAGTTTCATTTGAAATCCTAAGGAAAGGAGAAGACTTAGGCTCAAAAGTACCCATAAGTCTATGATTGCATCCAACCCTAAGATTAGAATTAGGATTAGAAGTAATAAAGCTAATAAACTAAAACAATGTAAATTAACTAAACTATAAAACAACAATATTTTTGTATTTTGAAAGAGATTTTACAATTTTTTTGTATTTTTGAATTTGAAATGCAAGATCATAAACTAAATATAATCTTAATGCAAGGTAAGCCCTAATAAAATGAAAGGAAACACCACAAAGCACAATAAGGCATTTAATTCCACACAAGATAATATAAAAGGAAATTGAAAAACACAACAGGGCATCTAATTCTAAAAGAGAGAGAGGGTAAGCATGTCGGGTTCACCAAAATGAATAGAAAGAAAATGGAAACCTTGTTCACAACCCTAATTTTCAAAAGAAATGATTCTAATTGATTAAATACAATGGAGTATTCAATGTAGAAATGGATCATGTGATGGAAACTAGGGAGAAAGGGGTTTATATGATCTTTTTATTGTGGGGGAGTATGTGCCAAAAATCCTAAAATAAATAAAAGATAAATACTCACCTTGAATACGAAAAATATTATTTTCTAATGTCTATATGTAGTTTTCTAGAAAATCTACAACCTATTCTAGACTAGAAATGTTGAGACAGAGAGAAAACCCAGAAATGTTTTGTCTTTTTGAAGGGAGGTTGACCTTGACCTTGTTGGTAGGGCACAATCTTACCTTGGGGCACAATTGTACCCCAAAAAGTTGACCTTGACCTACATTTCTTTGATGAAATTTTTATTCATAGATCTCACAAGTTCAATGAAAAGGGTATCCGAATCTGCTCTTCAATTTGCTATTCCACACTTGTATTTGTAAGAAAAATGGTTTTGTTTATTGGATGGGGGATTTGCCTCAATCAAACCCCACTTTGGAATTAACCTTGAAATATAATTGAAATAATATATGCATAAAAAAAGTAAATGGAACTATTCACCTTGCTTATGTGGAAATCCTTGTGGAGGATTCAAATCCTGGAATCCACAAGTGTGGATGCTCCAAATGAATGTAGAAATGTATGTAGGATGTCTGAAATCAATGTCATTAGATCTTCGACACAAATCTTGAATGTGTCTTTGCATAAAAGAAGGCTTGGATGAATGTGGACGAAATCTTCAACAAGAGGGCTCCATAGAGATTGAATCCTTCAATAGTTAATAATGGACCTCCTTGATGAATTGGATGCTTGAGCACTTGAATGTTAGAATTGTTGAATACTTGATAGATAGTAGAACTTCATGTAGGTGGATGTAGAAGGGTAATAGTTTGCCCCATATCATCATGCATCTTCTTTCTTAGAGAAAAATAAGAGGAAGAGGCTTCCTTGTATAGAGATCTAGGGCACTAACTCCTAGAGAAGGCTGACATAGGAGCATTAAATCCCATTTAACCTTAACCCTTAGGAATATACCTAGATTAAATGTAATTTAAGAATCTACCATTTTGAAACTTGAACTAGCCGACCTAGAAGTGGGAAAAGAAATTTTTTAAAGCCCGAGATCCCAAAACTCCCATAAACTAAAAATAGGACCTGGGGTCAAGGATGAGGTCAACCTTGCCCTAGCTCAGGGTAGAGGTCATCCTTGACCTAGGTTAGGGTTGAAGTTGACCTTGACCCAGAAGGTTGTCCTTGACCCATAGGCCAAAGTCCTTAGTTTCATAGAGTAGTTTGTTAGAAATAGGCTAGAAATAGAGACAGAACATCAGAACAGGGGGAAAACATTTAAATCCATGCAAAGACCCATTCAAGGAACTTGATATGACCGCAAACCACTTACTTGGAGGGCTAAATGCTCTTAACATGGAAGTGCTTCCATTTTAAGATGATACAACACCAACTTTAGGAAACTCCTAAAGAGTGAACTCTTGCATCAACTCCACAAAGATATTTGCACCAACTTCAAGAAACTCCTAAAGGGTGAACTCTTGCATCAACTCCACAAAGATATTTGTGTTCATCCATGAATTGATATAATATGCATCTTTACTTAGTGAATTTTGGATAGGGGACTAACCCCTAATTTATTTCTTAGATACTCAAAAGTATCCCTAGGCAATGACTTATTAAGTATGTTTGCAATTTTCTCTTTAGACTTTACATATTCAAGTATTCCATTCAAAAATGTATATTTGAGATCCATTTGATAAAATTTGAACTTTTTGTAGGTAGCATAGGCCAACAATGTTCTTACACCTTCCAATCTTGCTACAAGTGCAAAAGTCTCTATTGGAAATGTATGGTGGGCTAGGTGACCGAGAGGGGGGTTGAATCAGGAACCAATAAACCTTTAACTTTAATTCACCAATTAACTATTCTAATCTAGTTGCATGCATGAAATACTAAAAGCAATAAAATATTCATATTAGTTGACATGATATTTTGTAACCCATAAACCTTCCAAATAAAAAGTAAAACTAGGGTGGGGATGATACCCACAAGCTTTTGTACTATAGTATAAAGTTGGTTTGTTAAGGCTTACAAATGATCACTTATGGTGATATGCCCTATTAGGAGCAATAAGGACTATTAGATCCACCTTGTAAAAGTATTTATGCAATACAATGAAGTATGCACTTGGTTAGGAGATTTAGCATAAGAATGTTAAGTCCACCTTGTTAGAGGATTTGACTGATGCACCTGTTAGGATGAATTAGTAGTTGATCTCTTCTTTGCAACTTGGTTTACTAATTGAGATTCCTTTGATGTAAAAATGACCACCTTCCTATGATAGATGAGACATTGCTTTTCCTTCTACTGCTTGTAGCCTTTACTCTTCAATTCATATTCATACTTGTTACACATACTCTTTTTTTTGGATATGACAAGATATCTTACATATATACCAATCCAAATAAGTACCTTTTGAGGTTGGCCACAATATTTCAACATTCTTCATTAAGTCAACTCAATGTTGAAACTTGGGTTCTAAAGAGCACTCAGGTGATATTCCAACACTTGACAATACAATGAACTCAACAAATTCTGGTGCTCGATTGAGACTGGTTCTTGGTCAGCACTACATTTTCTCTACTTGGTTAACATGGCTAGCTTGGTTTACACTGTCTTTTTGTTATTCTTAGTTAACACTTATTTTCTTCTTGGTTGATATTGCAACAACTCAGTTTATACTATAAGGCTTAGTTAACACTGCAATAACTCGATTAACACTATGAAGCTCGATAGCAATGTGACCAACCAAATGATCAAGTAGTTTGGCATTAATTTACAAATGATTTGACCATAAGGTCAAAAATCTCCCCCTTTGGCATTAGTGACAAAAAAACTTATTATATTGAAATAAAATAAAATCTAAATGCTCAAAAAAGATAAGTCAAAACTCCCCCTATCAATGTACTTGGGTCTATAACTCATTTTGGACTGTTGTGCTAATACTCGGCTGACACTAACTCTATTTTTTATTTTTCAAAATTGTTTTTGTAGCTCTATTGTACATAACTATATTTCCCCTTTTTGTATTCCCCCTTGGATGTTGTATTATTCCTTATATACATATGCTATATTCTATATTCCCTCCTATAGATATATTCCCCCTTTTTGACACAAATGCCAAAAAAATGCATAATTACAAGGTAACACCAAAATTTGAGAGGAAATCAATATGTACCTTCAAAATTAGAGACATGGTTTTGTCCCAATTTTCTTGCAAAACTTTTGAAGTATGCAAAGCTTTTCATACTTCAATAGACAATTCAATCATATGGTCAACAATAGAAAAGTTGTTGTCATGGATTAATGTCTTTGCATGAGAAATGTATTTTTGCATTATATCCATGTTTGGAATTATCATACTCTATGTCTCTACCAGTGTAGCCCTAATTCTTGCTTCTTCTCTTAACAATTCTACCTGCAAGTCTATTAGATACCTAATCTTTGCAAAATGTGTTGAGCTGGTGCTAGGGTCAAAAGACAACTAGTTTGCACTTGCCTTTAGATCAATATCAATCTTCGACAACTTTTCCTTTACTTCCTTGGTAAAATTGGTAGTATTACTCAATTTTATAAATAGGGAAACAACACTATTTATAGTATTCTCAAAATTAACAAGAATAGTGGACAGTTTCACTTGATCTATGGCAATTTTCTGTGCCACCTTTTCCAAAACCTTGTTACCAAAATTTCTTTCTACCCTCTATATTAGTTTCTCTTGTCCATTAAAATCTTCATTAAACTTGTGAACTATGTCAACAAGTTGGTCCAATGTAGGCTTCTTATCATCAATTTCAATACCAAGTGCATCAATAAATATACCTTTGATATCCTCCAACACTTGATTTCTTTTCTTCTTCTCTACTCTAAGCTTTTGTTGTCTGGCCCTTTTCTTCCAAAGTTATCCAAGAGTGTCCATCTAATTGGGAGTGGGATTGGAAAGATCCCAATTTGGAATTACTATGTCCTCTTCTAGATCAATTTCCTCATGAGAAACTCTGGCCTCTTTACCTTTTGCCTTTGGATTAGGTGAATGAATGTCCTTACCTTTGCTCAAATACTCAGTGCTTAGTTGAGGCTTAGCTTCAACTGTCATTTCACTTATTGTGGAATTACTTGTAACTAAAAAAAAATTACTGATTTGAGAAACAAAAATAATAGCAGGAGTACTTACAATACCTTGTGGTGACTCAGTCTAGCTTAGAGTTGTGATGACTGGAGCTTGCTGCTTGGTATATGAAGTAGTAGTGATAATACTCATCACTATACTTGGTAAGATAGCTCCAGTAACCAATTGAGTGCTAGGTTGAACAATATTTAGCTCAATTTTTTGTGACTCGGTTGTAACCTTCTTTGAGCTAGATATGACTATTACTTTGATTGAAGAATTAGGGAGGGAGGCCATTACCTCTTCTGCAATCTTCTCAGGATTAGAATCTTGAATATGCTGAATCTCAGGTAGATCCTCACTAACTATTTGATCATCCTGTTCCCCTTCATCATTATCAACATCATCAACTTGGACAATGTCCTCAGTGGGCTTTATCTCATGAAATCCATAAATGTTCTTCCATTTATTTATATTGGATTGTACAACAAATTTAATATCATTTGATAAGATCAGGAATGCATTGAACTTAGGAGTAAGCTTTTGTTCATGCTTTGTTAATGCTTCCTTCACTTCCTTATATGATAATTCTAGCATTACCTTCCTTAAGGTTTGTTCCTTGATATCCTTAGCAATATTTATTGCATTTTCCCAATGAGGTAGAACTGCCTTAAGTATAATATTTGGAACTTGATTAGTTAATTCACTTAGAGATTATTTCCATTTAGTTATCTTTTTCATAAGGCTTCTTTTACCTATTTTTGGTCTTCCTTTCTTCTTGTTTCATACTTAAGAGATTTGAAATATGTCATACATCCTCCTTTTGTGAGTCTTCTTAATCTTTCTTCAAAGGTTGGGGTAGACCTTTTGAAAGTTATTTGCTTCTCTTCTTCATCTTGAAGTTTGAGCTTCTTCCTTGACTTTGTGGGTCTTCTGGTGAAGAATGTAGGAGAGGACCTTGCAGTTCTTTTTGTTATGGTTACTCTTCCATTTTTATTTAGAGGTTCTTCTTCTATTTCTTCCTCTTTTTCTTCTTCATGTTCCTCTGCCCCTTCTTCTTCTTCTTCAATGCCATCTCCCTTCCTTTTGTGAGCAGAAGAGGGGAACCATATTTCACATTTTCCTTTTGAATCTTTTCAACCTTCTTCCTTCCCCTTTTTAGGTCTTGAGGAATCTTGATTTCAAGTGAAATTCTATTTTTTTCCTCTTCATGTGTTCCAAAATATGGTGCTTTAGGGTCCACAGGCTCATTGACAAGAGCCTCTATGATATCCTTAGTATCATCAACGTTTACTTCATAACCAAGAGGTCTTACCTATGCAACTCTAGGTCTAACTGCTTGTATATGGACCTTGTCATAGTCCACAAGGAAACATATGTCTTATTCAAAGTCATCAACTAGTTGCTTAGGTATTCTAAACCTACTATGCATCCTTTCCTTAAAGGTCTCAAAATATGCATCCATGATGCCCTCAAAATTATCTCCCATTTTAGTTATGAATTCATTAATTTGATAGACAATAGGTCTATCTTTCTTCCATACTACAATACCTTTTGAAGGGAAAGACTTCTGAACATAAAAGAATAAACATACTAGGAGTGATCCAAACTTACATGGATTAGTCCTAGATGCTCAGATGCTCTCCATGTGGCAATGGAGCATGTTTCCTATAGGAAGTCTAATGGTGACAGGAAGATAGCATGCAGTATTATTAATGCAAAATTGTATTGCAATAGGAAGTCTAGTAGCAATAACAAGATATCATATAGTATTATTAATGCAATAGTTTCATGCAATAAGAAGTTTGGTGGCGACAAGAAGGCAACATGCAATAGGAGTAAATTGTAGAAGTTTTGTGATAGGAAGTCTGGTGGTGACAAGAAGATGACATATAATATTATTAATGCATAAGTTTCTTGCAACAGGAAGTCTAGTGGCGATAGGAAGGCAACATGTTATATGAGTAAACTACACATTTTTTGTGATAGGAAGTCTGGTGGCAATAGAAAGTTTGGTGATGATAGGAAGATGACATACAATTTATTAAAATGTAGAAGTTTATATCATGTTGAATATATATATATATATATATATATATATATATATATATATATATATATATATATATATATATATATATATATATATAAGAGAGAAATCTGCATGATGGATATGCCAAATGTAATGAAAAATCTTTTGTAACTGAAAAGGAATACAAAGAGTCATGTAACTGACAAGAATATGAATAGTCATTTGTAACTACCCAAAGTAATTATAAAGAGCATGATCGATAGAGAGAAATCAGATAGTTCAGAAGGAAGAGCAAAAAATGTAAAATTTATCCCACCCTCTAGCTATTGATAGTCATGATGATAGTTGTAGTTATTTTAAGTATCTTCAATAAATCTTAGAGTTCTATTTTATTTCATTCTCTATTTTTGTTATATTCTTTGTGATTCATGTTCCTAGTTTACATTTGAAGTTGATTTATGTTATCCATGTATTTTAGCTTCAATAAAGAAGAATCTGGTCAATTTAAGTTAAATCAATGTAGGAAAGTCAATATTGCTACCGGAAGTCAAATGAATTCATATCACATATATGCACATTTGTTAGTATTAAGAGAGCAGATAGATGTAAATTTGAGTTAAGTAGAATAATCAATCTTGAAGGTGCATGAACCCCTTGATGAAGAATTAGTTGAGTGATTCATTTCCCCTTAAGTTTTCCAAGGTGAGGCTCTACATCACCATGTTCTTACTTAATTGGCTCAGCTACAACTTGGCAAGGTCAAAGGATAGATTGTTCTTAACCACCTTGGATGCTAAGTCCATAGCTTCACATGGGACACTATTCATTCAGTTGAAACTATATATCTTGTCAGCAATCACATGAATTCAAAACTTGATCTCCATGTATGTAACACCATTTAGCTTCATTGCTTTGCCATCCCACTTGGCAAAAGTCTTCTTCACTAGCTCAACTCGACCTAGGGTTTTTATTGTTTTAGTTCTGTCTAGCATGGGAAACCCAGTAACCCTATGAATCATTTTATTTGTGATCTAGATGGGTTGGTCTACTTAGAATTGCATTTCATGAACACAATTAAGGATAAACCTAATCCACTTCATTTGGAAATCCCTAGACATATGCAGAATGTGTGTTAAACCCTTTGCTTCTAGGTGTTTATGCTTGTGTTTTAGGTTTCTATCCATGCATAGTGATTCATACATTTGATTCATCTCTAAAGTTCCCAATTCATGAATTAGACAATGATAAAAAGACCTCATGTCATGCATCAAGAGTATATTTGGTGGAATTTGTGAATGTACATCAACTGGGTCTAATTCTTTTGTGATCGCTAGACAAAGTTTGAACTTCGGGTCTGTAGGTGCAACATTTCTTATTAGCATCTTGGAACCTTTCTTAACCTTGATGTTGGATGAATATGTCATATCACACGATGATGGAGGAATAAACTCTAACAAATTTGCACTAAATCACTCAAGGGCTTTGGAATGCTCTACTCTTTTTGCTCTCAAATTTATAGTGAAGAATAAAATATTTTGATTCTTCCTTTTAACTAAATTTTTTTCTTTAAGTTGCCATCAATGCATCATACATAGGACATCTCGGTGGTAGCTTGCTAAACTTGGCAAGCATTAGATGCTTGGTTAAGTCTTCAACTTGGAAGATACCTTCAATCTTCAACTCGGTAAGCATAATCTCAATTATGTCTTGAACTCGATATGCCCCATCTATCTCCAAGCTCGGCTAAGTTAGCAACCCAAATTTTCTCGATAAGCTCTTGTAACTTGATGATCCTAGTGCATCTGAAATGGTGATTTGTATCTTCTTGCTTGCAGACTAGAACTAATATTAGATGTTTCTTCTGAATCATAGTTCCAGTGATTTCCATGGCTAATCAGTTTGAAATGGTTGAATTACACAACTCATTGACTTGGGTGTTAAAATTTGAGGACTTTGGCTTGCATTCTTGGGAAATTTTTTTATCCATTTCTACCTCATTTGACTTCTAATATTGTTAGCCTTTGCTTTCTTTTCATCTTCAAATTTAGCTTAGTTCATACAATTTCTAGCTAGATGTCAAAGTTTTGTGCATACAAAACATCTCTTTGTAGGGTTCTCTTCCTCATGTGAGTTCTTATACAATTTTCTCCAATATGACCATGCTCACCACATAAGTGACATCTGCACCATGTGTTATAATCCCAACCAAAGATAGTTTTCACAATCTATTCTGCTACATTCCATTTCTTGGTCTTGCATTCTAAATATTTGTGC
Organism: Cupressus sempervirens; assembly: GCA_028749045.1. Taxonomy (NCBI): domain Eukaryota; kingdom Viridiplantae; phylum Streptophyta; class Pinopsida; order Cupressales; family Cupressaceae; genus Cupressus; species Cupressus sempervirens. The sequence continues at coordinate 677,228,096 of CM053786.1, read as the reverse complement.
CCTTGTTTATTGCAATTGAAACATTTTCCTTCAAACTTGGTTTTCTCTATGCATTCACTTTCTCTATGACCTTGCTTATTACAAATATAATATCTTCCACCAAATTTTGATTTAGCATTGCTCCAACACTTGTTTGATGTATGCCCTATATTTCCACAATGATAACAAGTAGGTTTTTTGTTCTTCTGAGCTCCTTACTAAGATGATTCACCTTCATCTATATGGCCTAATCCTACTTTTCCTTTGTGTTTGAATTGAGTTTTCTCATTCAATTAATTCATGCTTTCTTGAGATTTCATCACCCTTTCATTGGTTTGCCTTTCCATGCTAAGATCATTCTGCAATCTTTCATTATCTGTCCTTAAGTTGATAAGTTCTTGATTTTTAAAATTGAGTTGACTTATCAAATCTTCTTGCTGAAGAGATAGGTGTTGAATTTCATTGTCCTTTTCTTTCTATCTTTTCAGTTAGAAATCTCTTCTCTTCATTTTCTATGTCCTTTTGTTCCATATCTTTACACATTCTAACTGACTGAATTTCTTGTTCTCTTTTCAGTTTTTTGACTTCTTCATGAAGAGTGAGATTCTTCTTAAGTAAGTCTTTGATTGTTGCATCAGACTCATTTGAATTTGTGTCTTGGCAAATGTCTTCAATTCTTTCTTCAATGGAGAGATTGTCATTGATCTATGCTGCTAGTTCTTTTCTTCTTTTCAAGGATTAAGAGAGTTGCTCCTTCATTTTCTTGAATTGTTCCATGGCCAATTGCAAATCCAATTTTTTATTTTTAATAGCTTTCTCAAGTCTATACACTTCCATTGACTCTGATCTTTTCTCAAGCTATTAAACTTCAGATGTGAGAACCAAATTCTTTGATAACAATTGTTGGAAATGTATGGTGGGCTAGGTGATTGAAAGAGTAGTGGGAGGGGGGGGTGGGGTGAATCAAGAACCAATAAAACTTTAACTTTAATTCACCAATTTTAACTGGTCTGATCTAGTTGCATGCATGAAATACTTAAAGCAATAAAACAGTCATAATAGTTGACACAATATTTGGTAACCCAGAAACCTTCCAAATAGTAAGTAAAACTAGGGTGGGGATGATACCCATAAGCTTTAATATTGTAGTATAAAGTTGGCCTTTTAAGGATTATAAATGATCACTTCTAGTGATCTACCCTAGAGCAATAAGTACTATTTGTTCCACCTTATAAAAGGATTTATACAATACAATGAAGTATGCACTTGGTTAGGAGATTTTGCATAAGACTGTTAAGTCCACCTTCTTAGAGGATTTGACTAATGCACCTATTAGGATTAACTAGTAGCTGATCTTTGCTCTACAACTCAGTTTTTTGATTGAGATTCTTTTGATATAAAAATGATCACATTGTTGTGATAGATGAGACTATGCTTTTCCTTATACTATTTGTAGCCTTTACTCTTCAATTTGCATTCATAATTGTTACAGATACTCTCTTTTTTGGACATGAAAAGATATCTTACATATATACCAATCCAAATAATTACCTTTTGAGGTTGGCTACAATACCAATTTAAAAAATCTTCACTAAGTCAGCTCAATGCTGAAACTCAATTTTGAAGACCATTTGGGTGATACTCTGACACTCGGCAACACAATGAACTCGACAAACTTTGGTAGTCAGTTGGCACTAGTGCTCTGTCCTCATTGATCACTAAGGAGTAGACATGAACTGAGTTAACATTGATGAGCCAAAAAACACTATAGAACTTGGTTGACACTATAGAATTTGGTTGATATTGAAGCTCAATCAACACTACAATTGCTATACTTGGTTAACACAACTAGCTTGGTTTACACTATCTTTTTGTTTTTCTCAGTTAACACTTGCTTTCTACTTGGTTAATACTACAACAACTCATTTTATACTATAACGCTTGATTAACACTACAATAGCTTGATTAACACTGTGAAGCATGGTAGCAATGTGACCAACCAAATGATCAAGTGTTTTGGCACAAATTGAAAAATGATTTGACCATAAGGTCAATAGTCTCACCATAGTCAATTCTTCTTGTGCATAACCTTTGCAAACTAGTCTTTCTTTGTTTCTCACCACTTCTCCATTTTCATTTATCTTATTTTTAAAATATATTTTATTCCTATCATATTCTTATTTGAAGGTCTTGGTAATAATTTCCACGTGTTGTTATTCTCTATCTAAAAAATTTCTTCATTCATAGCATTTAGGTCCAGTCTTCATTCTCAAGTGCAATATTAACTGTTCTTGGTTCAAAATCAACTATCAAATAGGTATTGTATTTTAGCTTACTTCTTGTTGTAATCATCCAAAAATAGTCATCTAGACTATGATCCCCCTTTCTAGCAATTTTGCACAATTTATTACTTATTCTTGATCAAATCATCAAAAATCTATTTATTCAATTATAACATATGGTTTGAATACTTCATCCCAAGTCTCTTATTTAATTAAACTAACATTCTCCCTTTTAATTAAATAAAAAACCCCACTTCCCACTTATCCTAAGTGTGCACACATAAAGCATTATTCTTATTTTAAAAATAAGAGGAAATGACATTTTTGTCTACACATGAATACACAATTTTCTATGTGAGAGGAATCTTCTATTTTTAAAATAACTTCAATTATCCTCCACACATTTCTTCCCCTCTCAAAATTCAATCATTGATTGTGATTGGTTGAGATGCTTGTGCATGTGGATCACTCAAATGCATCCTCATCCCTTGATTATGCCTTTTTTGCCTCTTAATCTCTATTGTCCATTTTTTAAAAAAAGGGAGGACTCTCTCCTCATTCTAAAAATCTTAGTCTCTCATGCTAATGTTATGTTGTAGGATATTTAGGTACTTTGGAGCTTTGAAGACTTGGAGCATTTTCATTCTCATACTAGTTTCCTCATACTTGCATCTTGGTACACTTGTATTGTAACTTCACATCTTTCTTCTTAGCTTAGTTTTCCTTTATGCTTTAGAATAGCTCACATAGTTTAACTAGGTAGTTATTGTAAGTATCTTGTTAGCTTTCATCTCATTTAGTTTAGTTCTTGTTTTTTATTTTATTTTGATTCTTGGATGCTAGCATTCATGCTCCCATCTTTGAATCTCTCGTTCTATGGTGCAACTTGCAAGGGTTGCATAACTTGGTTCATTTGAGAGCCACCATTTTATTTCTTGCACCTTTTCATGTCATAGATAGAGAGCTACGAGCCGCCTCTTGAGATGCCCTCTTTCATGAGTATGCTTGAGTATAATGGTTTATAGAAGTGTGACACATTTTTGTACACACATTTTTGGTGCTCACCATGGGTCTAGAACCAAGTTTTTAGCTCCATTTTCTTTCTTACATTTTAGTTGCATTCTCATTTCTGGTTTTTTATATCAACTTATTAGATCTAATCAAGTGGTTTTTTAGGTTTTAAGGCTAACCCTTGTGCGGATTCATTTGGAGGTCAAAACTCTAGATTCTTAAAGATTTGATCATATCTCCTAAACTGCTTGGAGTTCAGTTGTGAACATTTTTTTTGTAGGTTTGAAATGCATTAGAGATGTTCGCCTAATTTTTATATTGTTTTGAGTTGAGTTGCATTATGATTTTCATTTTTTTTTTCATAAAAAGTAATTTTCCTGGTCGCAAATCATAAAATTTTCAAAAAACTTTACATTTTTGGAAAGGTCTGTGAATTCTACAAGAGGTTAGTTCTTTGTGTTTTGAATTTAGAGGTCATATTAGGGCTTAATAACTTGATTTCAAAAAATTGGTCTATTTTGACAAAGTGAGTCCCTAGGGCACAATGAAGAGATATTACTAAATTTTTTACATTTTTGGAAAGGTATCTGGTTTTTATTAGGGTCTCTTTTGTATTTCTATTTTTTGAGATAAAATAACAACAAACAAATAAGATCTTATTGACTAGGTCAAAGATTAAAATTAAAAAAGAGAGCATTTGTGATTAGTTTGCACTTTTTTTACATATGGTTGATTGGAAGACAACTTGGATTTTTGAGGCAACTAACCACTTTGTGTTTTTGATATAGGGGACTCCCCTTAATACCATAAACTCATAATAGAAACAAAGAAACAAAAGAAAATGTGAGGACAAAATATGGACTTCTTATTATCACCGCAAATGTAGAATTATAGAATTCTCAATTACAATATGCTAACCCAAATGGGTGTCTTTAGTACAATAATTTACAAGACAAGCTGCAAACTATCACCTAAAGCTATCCTAGACAATTTTCAAGCCTTTCTTAAATAGGCAACTTTATGCCACTTAGGAAAGTTTTAGATGCTCAAACTTAATACCTAGGGCTAACAGATCTTAACAAAACATATAGAGTCAACCAAATACATCTTTGACAATTATTTTAAAAATTTTGGGCAGCCCAACTTCAGAAGGCCATAACTCATGAACCATTGCTCCTATTGGCTATTATAACCACTTTTTAGAAATGCTAGCTCCTAATCTAAAGGTTTGAAGTTGTGCAAGCACCTTTCCCTCAAGTTTTTGGACCTCATTGGGGCACTCTAAGGTCTCCAATGGTGAACCAAAAGATTTTTCTAGAAATTGTTCCACCAAAAATACACAATAACTTCTACGATACTTAAGCTAGAGCAATGAGATTTTTATGGTAGGCTTATATCTCTAAAATGAACCTTCTTATAGAAAATGAGAACATTTTGAGCTCATATGACAAACTTATTAAAAATAGCAAGTTTCCATAAATAGTAACCACCCTATCTACTAGCCCTTATTAAAATAGAAAAGACTGAAAACAAAATATTTTTGGGTGATGCAAGATTTCCCTTACACCTAGGATGCTCCTACATTAGACACCTAGGGTAATTTGAGAAGTGACCCCATCATGTCTTAGGTGTTTAGAGGAAAACCAAGATAGTTAACCTCCTCCTTTTCTAGCCATGATGAATCCTCAACTGGTCTCCCCTTCCATTTGACCAAATATTCCTCATAAGTTCTATTTCTGGTACTTTTTCCAACATGATTGTCTAGTATCTCCTCAATCTCCTTTCTAGCCAAACTAGCTATTGGAATGCTCCACTATGCTTCTTCAACTTCATCTCCATCACCTCCTTCATGATACTCTATCAAATCTGAAATATTAAATACTAGTGAAATATGCAATTCAACAGGAAACTCCACTTCATACACATTTCCATAATCATGCCTCTTCACTATCTTGCATGGTCCAAACTACTTCATCTTCAACTTGTTATATGTACCTACTGGAAAATACTCCTTTAAAAAATGAACCATGACTTCATCTCCAATTTGAACTTCTTTATATCTCCTTTTTACATCTACCTTAGCCTTATATTGTGCATTCATCTTTATGATGTGCTTCCTCACTTCCTCATGGATGTTCTTCAAATGCTCAACAAAATCTTCTACTTCAACACTACTTATCTCTCCCTTATCCAACTTCCTCAATTTAGAAACATTTCTAGGACTATTCCCATATACAATTTGGAATGTTGATTTACTAGTACTCCTATTGAATAAATTATTATGTACAAATTCTACTTGTGGTAAAAATCATATCCCATCCTTTTGGCTTATCTCCAACCAAGCATCTCACTAAGTTTCCCAAACTGTGATTCACATCTTTTGTCTACCCATTAATCTATGGATGATGTGATGAACTAAACTTCAAATCTATCTTCAACTTCTTCCACAATGTACACCAAAAATACCCAACAAATTTGGTATCTCAATCTAAAACTATACTCTTTGGCAGACCATGTAGTCTCACGACTTCTCTGAAAAATAACTTTGCTACATGAACAACATCAGGAGTCTTCTTGCAAGGAATAAAATGTGCCATCTTTGAAAACTTGTCAACCACCACAAAAATAGAATCATGCCCATTCTGTGTCCTCAGTAATCCAAGAACAAAATCCATGCTGACGTCCTCCCATGGCTTCTCTGGTATAGGTAATGGCTGATACAACCTTGTATTCTGCTTAACTCATTTCACCATTTGACATACTCGACAACTTTGTACAAACTTCATCACATCTTGCTATAACTATGGCAAATAATAATTTTTAGTAACCAAGGCTTAGTTTTATCTCTACCAAAATGTCCAACCAATCCTCCATTATGCTTCTCCTTGATGAGATTCTTTCTCATTGAACTTCTTTCTCATTGAACTTTTGGGAATGTACAACCGACTTCCTTTGAACAACATATTATCCTAGATCATGAAATCCAAACACTTTGTCCTGTCAAGAGTAACAGGTTCTGTACAAGCCTTCTACGCTTCACCAAAATTAGGATCATTTAGATATTAAATACTGAATTCCTTGAACCCAACCACCTCTATCTACATTTTTGTCAGCAAAAGTTGTCTTCTACTAAGAGAATCTACAACTTTGTTAGACTTCCCACTCCTGTGTTTCAAAAAAAATGTATAACTCTACAAAAACTCAACCCACGTTAAATGCCTTTGGTCCAATTTTCCTTGACTATTCAAATATTGTAAAGCTTGATGATTAGTATACAAAACAAACTCCTTAGGAAGAAGATAGTATCTCCACTTCTTCAATGCTTGAACTATAGCATAAAATTCATGATCATAAACATAACAATTTCTTTTTGCATCATTCAAATTCTCACTAAAATAAGCAATAGGTCTACCTTCTTGGCTCAAAATAGCTCCTATTCTAGTACCACTAGCATCACAGTTTACTTGAAACACCTTGTTAAAACCAAGAAGTGCTAAAATAGGCTACTCAGTAACTTTCTATTTCAACAGATTAAAACTCTTATCTGCTCCTACAGTCCACTTAAACTCTTTCCTATCCTCTCTCATTGTTTCAGTCAAGGGTCCACAAATACTGCTAAAAATTCTTATGAAATTTTTGTAAAATGTAGCCAGTCCATGAAAAGATCTTACCTCTATCACACTCCTTGGAGTAGGCCATTCAAGGATAGCCTTCACTTTCTTTGGGTCCATTTTTAGACCTTCTCCTGAGACTACAAATCCTAGGTACACCAACTCCTTCTTTACAAAATTACACTTGTTTAGGTTTATCAACAACTTTTCTTCCCTCAACTTTTCAAACACCTTAGAAATATGAATCAAATGCTCCTCCAATGTCTTACTAAAGATCAATATATCATCTAGGTAAATAATGACAAACTTACGTAGAAACTCCTTCAGTACCTCATTCATGAGCCTCATTAAAGTGCTTGGTGCATTGGTTAGCCCAAAAGGCATGACTAACCACTCATTCAGTCCTTCCCTTATCTTGAAAGTAGTCTTCTACTCATCACCTTCTCTGATACAAATCTGATGGTACCCACTCTTCAAATCTATCTTTGTTAAATACTGAGCTCCACCTAAACAATCCATAATATCATCCACCCTTGGCAATGGAAATCTATACTTTATTGTGATCTTGTTGATAGTGCAAGAATCTGTGCACATCCTCCATTCTCCATTCTTCTTTGGTGCTAATACTACTAGTACAACACATGGACTCAGACTCTCTCAAATCAACCCCTTCTGCAACAACTCATGAACTTGCCTATTCAACTCTTCACTTTTTGCTGGTGTCATTCTGTGCATTGCTTTATTGATCAAATTAGCTCTTTGAACCAAAACCATCTGGTGACTGATCTTCCTCATTGGGGCAATCCATCAGGTATATTATCTGATACAATATCTGAAAACTCTCTCAACATATCTACAACTTTTGCATGTACCTCCTCTACCTCTTCCTTACAATCTTTAAGAATTATAGAAAAATACATATGCTCATGTTTCATACCTTTAAGAAACTCTTTTCCATCAACAAAACATATTCTGGCAGCACTACATACCCTTTCTTCTTTATTATTCAATGGCTTTAGCTTATGTTTCACTCTATCCTTAGTTAGAGTGTAGGTATTTTCTTTCCCATCATGTACAACATGTTTGTAAAATTGCCATGACCTACCCAACAACATATGACATATGTCCATAGGTATGATATCACATAGTACCTTATCCTAGTAGTTTCCAATCTTGAACTTCACTGAGCACTACTCATTGACCATGACCTTGTGGTCATCTTGCACCCAAGAAATATGGTATGGACGCCAATGTTTCTGCCTCTTCAGCTTCAAGTTGGTGACCATCATTTCTGACACTAGATTTTCAGTACTTCCACCATCAATGTGTTGGAACTATTCAAGACTATTTTTTTGACACTAGATTGTTAGTGCTTCCACCATCAATGTGTTGGAAATATTAAAGACTATGCTAACTTATTGAGAGGGGAGGGGTGAATCAGTAACTTCTAAAACTTTAACAATTTCAATTCTTAATCCAATAAATCAATTTTCACTAATTGCATGCATGAGAAATTGAAAACATGAAAGCATCCATAAGACTTGAACAAAAAGATTTGGTGACCCAGAAACCTTCCAAATAGAAAGTAAAACTGGGGTGGGGATGATACCCACAAACTTTAGTACTACAACATAAAGTTGTCTTGTTAAGGCTTACATTGATCACTTTTGATGATCTACCCTATTAGGAGCAAATATGACTTCTAGGTCCACCTTGTGAGAGGATTTACAAACATACAATGAAGTATGCACTCGGTAAAGAGATTTAGAAAAGACTATTAGGTCTAACTCGTTAGAGGATTTTGACTATTTGTCCTATTAGGATGAAGTAATAGATCTCTAATTTGTAATTGAGTTTTCTGATATAGATTCCTTAGTGTACTGATCACCTTTCTGTAATAGATTTGTCACTGCTACTTCTTGTTCTAATATGTCCTTTATAATTCTTTATCTACTGCATTCACAATACATATGCTTATACATTCACATTCTTGCACTTTCTTGCTCTTGCTTCCATTTTCATACATTGGATATGATATAATACATCACATATATTTACCAATCCAATTTACAAAATTACAAAGTCAGCCATGACACAAGTTAACACAAATATTACAAAGTCAATCCACATGAAGATACTTAGGTTCTAAAGACTAACTCAATGAGGTTCTGATACACGACATCCACTATCACCACTTAGCATCATCATGCTCTTGGTAGACATAGAAGCTCGACCCATACTAATCACTTTCAAGTAGTCTTGAACTTAGTCTGCACTAGTGACTCAGTAGATATTGTGCAACTTGGCAAACACTGAATTAGTTGGCTACCATAAAGTAGCTTGGTTAACATTGGCTTTGCATCACCTAAACTGTGAACTTGGTAACCACTGATAAACTTGGTATACACTAAAATGTTTGGACTATACTGCAGGACTTCACACTAACTGAATCTACTTGGTAACCATTGGAATTAGTCCAAAAGACTTGGTAGCAACTGTAGAACTTAGTGGCTACTAAATTAGATGGCAAACACTATAAATTGTTCAATGAGCTCAGTAGCTATACATAATCTGAATAAGTGTGTGTCACTAATAACAAAATAGATTGATATGTCAACAATCTCCCCCTTTTACATTAGTGACAAAAACACTTATTGGCCCAAAATTGAATACCTTGTATTCATCACCATGTGATACTAGCTCGGTCTATTTTTGAGATTTTTCAAAATTGATCTTTGTAAGGTATATATTGAGCATTTCTTCACCATAGCATATTTCTCCCCCATACTATGTGTTCCACTATGCACATATAACTTTTCTCTCATATAATAACATATTCCCCCCTATAGCTTTTCTCCCATATCTCATCTCTTCTCCCCCTTTTTGACAGTAATGCCAAAGATTTATTCTAACATATTTACATGGAGACACCAAAATGAGATAGGAATTCAGAGTGTACCTTGAGGGTAATTGGCAAATTTTTATCCCAGTTTTCTTGCAATACCTTGCATGTATGAATGTCAATTTGCACTTCTGCTGATAATTCAATCATGTAGTCTATCAAAAATCTGATCTTCTTAAAATGTGCAGTGCTTGAACTAGGGTCAAGTTGCAGCTGCTGAGCACTAGCTTTAAGATTAGCATCAATTTTGGACAATTTGTCCTTAACTTCCTTGGTATACTTAGTGACATCATATAGTTTTGCAAAAAGTGATGACACATTTGAACAAGATGCCTCAAGATTGATCAAAATTGTTGAAAGCTCAACTTGATGAATAACTATTTGCTGAGCAATGTGCTCCATCACTTTATTATTGAATTTCTTTTTAGCCTTTTCAACCAATTTTTCTTGTCCTTTAGTGTCCTCTTTTAACTTTTGGAATGCCCCTCCAAGCTGAAACAAAATCGATTCAGAAGAATCAACCTCAATTCTAATAGCCTCAGTCAAAATATTCTTGGCATTATCTATAATCTTATACTATGTCTCTTTCCTCTCTCAATATTTGCTACTTGGCCTTTTTATGGAGGAGTTTACCAAATATGTGCATTTGGTCTGGAGAAAGATTGTAGATATCCCATTTGGGAATTTCTATTTCCTCATCCAAATCTATATCTTCTTCTATCTCTTTTCCTTTCAAAAATTTTGTACTCGATTGAGCCTTAGGCTCAACTATCCTTGCACTTATTGCTTTAGTGGCCAGAATGGAAACAATAGTGGACATACTTGGGCTTGCAGTAAAAACTAATATAGCACTAACTGATGGAATACTAGAAGAATAAAAAATTGATGAAGTCAAAATTGTAGAGTCCAAAACTAAAGTAGATAAAATTGGAGAGCTTACCATGGATGAACTCAAAACTGAAGAAGTCAAAATTGGAGAGGTGATGACTGAAGAACTTAACTCAATAGATGAAGAGGGAGTCTATAGCTTAGTTGATGAAGTGGAAGTCACTTCTATCAATGATATGCTAAGCTGAGTTGGGGCAAAGAGTGATTGGACATTTGATGTAGCTATAGTAGTCACAACTAAACTTGCTAAAGCTGTCTCCATACTTGATGTAGTCAAAGGTTTGCTCAGGGAGTGAGGAAGTGAGGCATTGACTGCAATAGCTATCTTGATTGGGTCAGTCTCCTCATCATCTTTCTTATCTTGCTCAGTAGCTTCTTCATCTTGATCCTCTTCATCTTCCTCATTATCAAAATGAGTCACTTCTTCAACATTTTCTTCCTCATCTTTTTCCTTATCTTCTTCTTCATCAACATCCTTTACTTCAATTGGATATTCACTTGGTTAATGAAGATGATAAATGTTTTTCCAAGTGTTTGTAGAATTCTTAACTACATGCTCTATTTCCTTAATCAAAACTAAACAAGTATTAAACCTTAGAGTCATTTTATCTTAATTTTTCTTTAAAGACTCTTTCACATCAACATCTGATATGCTTAGTAGTAACTACCTCAGGGTTTGTGCATATATGTCTTTTACCATTTGCATGGAAAAATCCCATCTTGGCTTTATTTTCTCTAGCAATTCATTCAAGTTTTGAGAGGCAATCTGGTCTGGTGACTACTTCCATTTACCCATTTTTCTCAGCACCAGTTCTTCAACTTGTCTCTGCTTTGCCTCTATCCTTGTCTCATATTTCAAAGATTTTAAATTTGTTATTCTAGCTCCTTCTTCCATTTGCTTCAATTTTTTTTGAAAGGTGGGTGGAAGTCTACTGAGTACAATGTCACTTCCTTTCTTCTAAGACCTCCTTGTGAAGACTATAGTGGATGCCTTTGCAGGCTTGGTGATGATCACCTTGCCCTTTTTCTTCAAAGGTTCTTCTTCTTTCTCAGATTCTTCTTTACCCTCTGCCTATTCCTTATCTTCATGTTTAGCCTTGGTTAACATGAGAGGTGCACTAGATTTCAGTTTGGCTATCCTCCTCTTCCCTTTGTTAACTACCTAAGGGAGCTTTATTTCTAGCTCTATTCTTGCCTTAGCCTCTTCATAACTACCAAAATAAGGGGCCTTGGGATCAATAGGTTCATTGACAAGGGCTTCAATGATATCCTTGGTCTCATCAATGTTTACCTCATAGCCAAGAGGCTTGACCCACACAACTCTAGGCTTAACTGCTTGGATGTACACCTTGTCACAATCCACCATGAAGCACATGTCATCCTTGTAGTCCTCAACTAACTTCTTAGGTATCTTGAACCTATTGTTCATTTGATCTTTGAACAAATTGAAGTAGTTGTCCATGATGTTGCCATAGTTCTCACCCATTTATGCAATATATTCATTTATTTGGTATAGTACAGGCACATATTTTCTCTAGACTACAGTGCCTTTGGAAGGGAAGAACTTCTGGACATAAAAGAATAAATAGGTTAACAAAGAACCAAATTTGCACGGGTTATTCTTGGAAGTTCTAATACTTTCCATATTCTTATTGAATTGTCTTAATAATAACTTAGCAAGGTCATAAGATAAGTTATTCTTCACCACTTTATATGCCAAATCCACAACTTCACATGACACGCTGTTAAGATAGCTTGAACTATATATCTTATGGGCTATAACATGAATACCAAACTTCAACTCTGCATCTATGACACTGCTTATTTTCATACCTCTACCATCCCACTCAGCTAGAGTTTTCTTCTCCAACTTTACTCGACCTAGGGTTTTGGTTGTTTTGGCTTTGGTGAGCATGGGAAGGCTAATGATTTGATGAATCATTTTCTTCATTATCAATATTGGCTGCTCTGACCACAGTTGTTCACTATGTACCAGCTAAGGATATACCTAATCCATTTTATTTGAAACTCTTGAGGCATATGGGGAATGTGAGTTAATCCTTTTGCTTCCAAATGTTGATGCTCAGGTTTCAGGGTTCCATCAACACATAACTGACCTAGGGCATCATCCATCTCTAGAGTAACAATTTCTTGAATTGCACATTTAAAATGAGTTTGAATGTCATTAACAAGAAGTACCTTGGGAGGGATTTGAGATTGAGCTCCACTTGGGTCTAGGGTTTTAGCAATCATGGGCATGAGCTTGAAATTTGACGGCTTCCATTCAACACCTCGAACCAACATGTTAGAACCTTTGTTGACCTTGCTACTGCTGGATGCCATTTTCACTTGCTAGTTTGAGAAAATTTCAATTTTTTTTATAGCAAATCTGCTCAAGTCACTTGATCACACAAAAAATAGCTCTTTGTAATAGCACTCAAAAATTCATGGTGAGAAATGAATTTGCTTCCATGCCTTTTGTTAAAAATTTTCCATTAATGCTTGGTATGGTGGTAGATGAGTTGACATTATGCTTGATAGTTTGTCATCCACTACTCTATATTGATCACTCAGTCAACTCTTCATGACTCAGTAACTGCAAGTGCCTTTGTTACTCCTAACCTTGCTCGGTGGAGTCTATGACCCGACCTTACTGATTAGAGAAGGTAACTTAGTAATAACTAATATAGATGTTCCTTAGTGATCCCTTTGTATCTTGCATATGGATTTGGATCTTTATTACCTTTGAACTGGAACTGATTCTGATGTCTTCTTTGATAGCCTCATTCTAGTTCTTCCTTGAGAACTTAATTAGAAATGGTAGAGTCACCCAATTCTTGAGTGACTTGACCATCATTACTTAGACCAATACCCTCGGTGGACTTAGGAATCCATTACTGTCTCATCTAATTTCGAATGTTATCAGCCTTTTCCTTCTTCTCATCTTTAATTTTACCAGTATTCATACAATTCTTGGCAAGATGACCAAGTTTTGTACAAATGAAACATCTTATAGTGGTATCTCTTTTCCTCATATGACGTTTAACACAATTCATACCAATGTGTTCAAACTCTCGACAATAATGACATCTACACTAGGTATTGTAATCCCAACCAAATATTGCTTTCACAATTTGTTCTACAGGATTCAATGTCTTTGTTTTGCATTCTGATGCCTTTGTCCATGTTTCTTACATTTATGACATTTGCCTTCAAATTTTGGTTTCTCTTTGCATTCATTAGCCCTGTGACCATGCTAATTGTAATTGTAGCATTTTCTATTGAATTTTTCTTTTCCATTACTCCAACATTCGTTAGATGTATGACCTATCTTAGCATAGTGATTGCAAGTAGGTCTTTCATTCTTTTGAGCACCTTGTTTAGAGGATTCACCTTCTTCTTTGTATCCAATTCCTACTTTTCCTTTGCCTATAGAATTTTTGCTCATTCAGTTGATCCATGTCTACTTGAGATTTCATCATTCTTTCATTGATTTGCTTCTCACTATTTAGGTCATTTCTCAATCTTTCACTAATTTTTTTTTTAGATTTCAGCTCATTTTTAATTCTTTCATTGATTTGTCTTTCAAAATTTAGATCATTCCTTATTCTTTCATTTTCAAGTCTTAGGCTCATGATTTCCTTATTTGCATTGGAGATTTGATCAATAAGGTCTACTTGCTAAAGGGATTGGTTCTAGATCTCATTGTTCCTTCCATCCATCTCTTCTTTTATCTTGTTTATTTGTTTTGAGACTTCACATAACCTTACTGACTACTAAAGGGATTGGTTCTAGATCTCATTGTTCCTTCCATCCATCTCTTCTTTTATCTTGTTTCTTTGTTCCAAGACTTAACATAGCCTTACTGACTAAATTTCTTGTTCTCTTTTCAGCTTTCTTACTTCTTCTTGTAGGGAACCATTCTTCTCTAGGAGTTCTTTGATTGCATCATTTGCTTCATCTAAACTGCTTGAAGGGTGTAAGTCTTCAATTCTTTCTTCAATGTAGAGATGATCATTCATTTGATTTGCAAGTTCCTTTCTTCTTTTTAGGGATTGGGAAATTTGCTCTTGAGCTTTCTTGAGTTGGGCAATGGCCATTTCCAGATCCAACTTTTCATTGTCAATAGCTTTGTCAAGTCTAAATATCTCCATATCCTTGATCTTTTCTCAATCTTGTTAAGCTTTCTCTTGAGAACCACAATGCTTTGATACTAATTGTTGGAAATATTCAAGACTATGCTAAGTTACTAAGAGGGGAGGGGTGAATCAATAACTTCTAAAAATTTAACAATTTCAATTCTTAATCAATAAATCAATTTGCACTAATTGCATGCATGAGAAACTGAAAACATGAAAGCATCCACAACACTTGAACACAAAGATTTGGTGACCCAGAGACCTTCCAAATAGAAAGTAAAACCTGAGGTGGGGATGATACCCACAAACTTTAGTATTGTAGCATAAAGTTGTCATGTTAAGGCTTACATTGATCACTTCTAATGATTTGCCCTATTAGGAACAAATAAGACTGCTAGGTCTAGCTTATGAGAGGATTTACAAACATACAATGAAGTATGCACTCGGTAAAGAGATTTAGATAAGATTGTTAGGTCTACCTTGTTAGAGGATTTTGATTGGTTCGCCTATTAGGATGAAGGAGTAGATCTTTGATTTGCAACTAAGTTTTCTGATAGAGATTCCTTAGTGTATTGATCACCTTTTTGTGATATATTTTTCACTGTTGCTCCTTGTTCTAATATGGCCTTTATATTTCTTTATCTGCTACATTCACAATACATATGCTTACACATTCACATTCTTGTACTTTCTTTCTCTTGCTTCCATTTTCATACATTGGATATGATATAATACATCACATATATATATATATAGTAATCCAATTTACAAAATTACAAAGTCGGCCATGACACAAGTTAACACAAATAATACAAAGTCAACCCACATGAAGATACTCAAGTTCTAAAGACTGACTCGGTGAGGTTTTGACACATGGCATCCACTATCACTGCTTGGCATCGTCATGCTCTTGGTAGATGTTGAAGCTTAGTCCATACTAATCACTTTCAAGTAGTCTTGAACTTGGTCTACATTGGTGACTCAGTAGATATTGTGCAACTTGGCAAACACTGAATTACTTGGTTACCATGAAGTAGCTCGGTTAACACTGGCTTCACATCACTTGAATTATGAACTCAGTAACCACTAATAAACTTGGTATACACTGAAATGCTTGGTATGAACTGTAAGACTTCACACTAACTAAATCTCCTTCATAACCATTGGAATTAGTCCAAAAGATTCAGTAGCAACTGGAGAACTTAGTGGCTACTAAATTACATGGCAAATACTATAAACTATTCAATAAGCTTGGTAGCTATATGAAATCTGAATTAGTGTGTATCACTAATAAAAAACTTGATTGATATGTCAACACAATGATCACATCACAACACTTATCCTCACATTTGCACCTTGTGCAAAAAAAGCTCCTTCTTTACTCAGGTTTATTCTCACCACTCAGTAGGACTCTTCAGTTAACTAGGACTTCTCCTCTTTCAACATCTTTAGAATGTGAGGATTTGGCATCTTCATCAACATGTGCAACTCTTGCATGACCTTCTATTCTTTGATCTGTCCTTCCTTGGCATTGGGTACATTCAAACTATCTATGCCCTTCTTCTCCACAGTGAAAACATTTCCCACAGAAGCCTCCTCTTCTAGATCCTTATCCTTTTCCTCTTCCTCTTTGCTCTCTATTATTTTGGTCATTGAAATGACTGAAATTGTTTCCCTTTAATTCTGATTGCTACTTCTAGCCTCATCCTTGTTCTTTTGATAATCATTATGACCACCATAAGATTGTCCACCAGATCTTCCACTATGACCCCTTCTACTATTCTTATTGTCAAATTTCTTTCTTAGTTTCTCCTCAACTCTTAGGGAAAACTAGTATGCCTCCTTAATACTATTGATTCGAACCAGACTCAGCTCATCTTGAATGCTTGGCCTTAACCCATTAAAATAATAGGTGAGTTTCTCCTTATCAGCCTCTACATGGCCCGTTCTAATGAGAACTCGATAGAACTCTTTGGTATAATCTTGAATAGATTTTCCTACTTTCTTCAACCGTTGCATCTTCTTCAATAGGTTAAGCTCACAATCCACAAGAATGAATTGTCACTTCAGTTTATCTTTCATTTGATCCCATCTAGTGATTTTGTCCTTTTCCTTTATATTTCGCTCCAACTGAACCTCTTGCCATCAGATCTTCGCATGTCCCTTTAGTTTTTCCTTTGCAAACTTGACCCTATCAGGATCATCAATATTTTCATACTCAAAGTACTCCTCTAGTTCATTGATCCAATTGATCAACTTCTCTAGGTTAAGATTTCCCAAAAATGTGGGAACCTCAAACTTAGGTCTTTTTCCAATCTTGGAGATGGCCCTAAAAAGTCTCTCTTCCTCTGGATTTAGAATTGCCTCTACTTTGGCATTTTCTTCTACTTCATCCTCATCCTTGCTTTCATCTCTTATGAGAAGATTCATTCCTCTACGCATTTGTTCTTCCAATGCTTGCATTTGTCTTTGGAGGGCTCAAAAATCCTCTGGTGTAACACCTACAGGTCTTCCACCATGCTCTCTTTGTGGAGGCATTTTCATGCTTTCGCTAAAACCCTAGTGCAAACTACCTCAGAATTAGTGATTTGTCTACATACTCAACCCAAACCTTGATCTTGGTGCAAACTGCCTCATAATCAATGATCTATCCACACACTCAAGAACTCTAGCTCTAATACCACTTGATATAGGGGACTCCCCTTAATACCATAAACTCATAATAGAAACAAAGAAATAATAGAAAATGTGAGGACACAATATGGACTTCTTATTATTGCCATAAATGTGGAATTATAGAATTCTCAATTACAATATGCTAACCCAAATGGGTGCCTTTAGTACAATAATTTGCAAGACAAGCTATGAACTATCACCTAGAGTTGTCCTAGACAATGTTTAGGCCTTTCTTGAATAAGCAACTTTATGCCACTTGGGAAGGTTCTAGATTCTCAAACTTATTACGTAGGGCCGACAAACCCTAACAAAACATATAGAGTAAGTCAAATACATCTTTGACCATTATTTTAGAAATTTTTGGTAACCCAACTTTAGAAGGCCATAACTCACGAATTGTTGCTCTGATTGGCTATTATAACCACTTTTCAAAAATGCCAGCTCCTAATCTATAGAATTAGAATTGTGCTAGCGCCCTTTTGTTTAGTTTTTGGATGTCATCAGGGCACTCTAAGGCCTCCAACAGTGAGCTTGAAGATTTTTTGCAAAATTTTCCACCAAAAATCCACAATAACTTCTCTGATATTTAAGCTGGAGCAATGAGATTTTTATGGTAGGCTTATATCTCTAAAATGAACCTTCCTATAGAAAATGAGAACATTCCACGCTCATATGAAAAACTTAATAAAAATAGCAAGTTCCCATAAATAGTAACCACCTTATCTTCTAGCCCTTATTAAAATAGAAAAGACTAAAAATAAAATAATTTTGGATGATGCAAGATTGCCCTTACACCTAGGATGCTCTTGCATCAGTTTTAGGTCTTACTTTATTTTGATGCCCTAACCTTATTTTTTTGTAGGGGTTTCATACTTGCTTGCTAAAACAAAAGAAAAGAATGCATGTCAAAGGCCTTGCTTGGTAAAAGGGCTACTAACATTTGTTTGCAGGGCATCCCTAGCTAAAAAAATAAAAAAATCATTTTCATTTCATGATTTCATGTGCCTATTGTGCTTGCCTAGTTTAAGCTATATATATTTTTTTCATAGGCACATAATTACTTGCTTTACTAAAGCTTGTCACTTGGCAGGAGAGTATGCTCTTCACCTTAAGGTAAATTAAAAATCTTGACCCATTTGATATGACAAGGTGAATAAGGGGTACAAGAACCTTGCTTGGTGTATTTGGGGGAAGCGATTGGAATAAGAGAGTATGCTCTTCACCCTTGAGGTGAATAAAAAATATTGACCTCCAAGAGTGGATCCATTTTGTTGTAGGGATAGTACCTTTAGCGGGCCTACTCTTAAGAGATCAAGAGGAATGACCCAAGTGGGGAAAAGTGAACCTGACTCTTCCAACACACTATAAAATCAAGGCTATCAAGGACACAAAACCTTGGTAGACATAGTACTTGTCTTCATTGAGTGGAAGTACTTGTGGAATTGTGACCATGAAGAAATCACTAGGGGAGGTTGCTTAAGGTACTCTTGTGGCCATGAGGTCCATTAATTATCATATGACAAGGTTTCCAATATTAGGAGAAAGAGGAGTGCTATGAATAGAAACCCTTACTAGACACCTTAGGATTAGAGGCCACCCTATTTTTCTGCTCAATATCTTAGTGCAAGGATCGATCCCAGTGGACTACCCAGATCAACCCAAGATTCAACTCACCATATGTGGTCCTTAAGATGTGGGTAACCCATCTATGACAAATCCAATAACTATTGTGGGAAACTACTTTGTATGAGGCAAGGGAGCATCAAGTTGTGGGCCAGGGTATTGAGTAATGAACCATGTCCTTTATGTAGATATAGCTTGATGTGTTCTCAAATGTGCTAGGTCTATGGAAATATTTTGAAGATACACATGATGGTAGTTCTAGGGATTTCCTTTTTAGACCTCACATATGCTTGTATCATGCAAGGTTGCTTTATCCCTTGCTTGATTGTTTGAAGGCTACTCCATGTATCACTATCTTTCTTGAAAAAAAAACTTTCTTTTGAAAATCAAACTTGCTATGATATCAACTATTGTCAAAATTTGTCAACCAAGTCAAAACATCAAGTGTAAACATTTTATTGTGTTGCTTTCTAAGGGGAGTCTCATCATTTGGCTTTGATTTTTTATGTCTCTAGTGTTTTAACTTGATTAAAATGACTCTTTGGTATTAACACTCTTGGTCTTTTCCATCTTCATGGTCTATGCTAGCATACTAAGAATTTATTTTGCTAAAATGGTTACCTTGATCTCTTGACTATGAGAGTGTTTAATACATATATCAAAGAACTTATGTCTCAAATTTCAAGTTATTTTGACATGTTTTGACTAGGTTTTGAATCCCTCAAAATCATTTGTTTAATGTTGTCATGTTGATGCTAATTGTTTAGAATTCTGGGAGGCCCTATTTGACTAGTTGTAACTTTGACCAAGTTGACCTAAATGAGAAAATTCCTTTTGAATTACATTCTAGAGGTTAGATTTGAGCTTATGATGAATTTGTTTGATTAATTTTCAAACACGATTCCATATGCAATTTGTAAAGTTTTACTAGTGTCAAGAAATGCAAATTGATTAGTACCTCTATTCAGGATGTCAAAACTCTGAATCTATGATTTCCTGAACCAAATGGATTGTACCATTGTGTTCTACCCTAAAAATTCTTTTAGTGTGTCAATTTGTAACTCTTGACAAATCTATCTGCACACTTTCCCAAGTCCATTCTGTTTGCAAAAACCATTTTCTGCCTATGTTCCCAGTTCTGCAAATCCAAGTAGCCCACTTTTAATGCTCACCAAATGCATCTAGTTATTTTTCATGAGTGCTAATCATAGATTTATACTCTCCTTGTGATAGTGAACCAATGACCCAGTTTTCATGCCCCTAAGTGTCCGTTTGACCTATTTTTGAAGCCAAAATCAAATGTGATTTATGGTTTTTTGACATGTTTTCTTGTAGGTAATTCCAAGAAGGAAACTTTGACAGTCAATATCTTTTGACCCTTGTGTTTTCATGAGATGAAATTTGATAGGGTGCAAGAATGTGGAACAAAGAATTAGCGTGTTTGATTTTAGAGCCTAGTCAGGTGTTTTGTTCATTTTTTAAGGCCAGTTAAAAGACCCCTTGGTATAAATTTGATAAGATGTAGAAAGAGGTGAAATGAATTTCAAAGTTTTATTCAATGGTCGAATTTGATTTTCAGTCAGTATTGGGTGGTCAATGGATTTTTTTGAAGGATTAGGTGTTTGAAAATGATTTTTTTTTTAGCTGGACCCACTTTGGGGCTAGACTAATTGCATCAGATTGATAGAATTCCAGGGAATTAAAGATATATTGAAGGAGTGATTATAATAGATATAATCATTATGAGTTTCATTATACATATATCATCTTGGTAGAGATCAAATGGATGTGTGAAGTTACATATATGCCATAATTTTTTAGAGGTTGTGATTACATGGTTTGATCTCGAAAAGAGACTAAAGTGTACCATTATTATAGAAGCATGTTTTATTGGTATAGCATGGGTTTGTAGATGGGATTTATTTGTGCTTCATGTAAAAAAAAATACTTCCTAGTCTTTTTCCTCAAATAAAGCAAGTTAAAGCTCATAGTGCTTTGTGCATGAACTGACTTAGTGATTTCCTCCCACCCACATGCTTGGTATTAAAAAAGAGTAGCGATTTGAGTATCTCTAATGAAGGGCATTGTATCTATATCTACTAAATGAGCATTGTGATTCTACCTTCTAAGTCATCGTATTGCAAGAAACAAGAAGAAAAAACTATCTGCAAGAAAGAAGGGAGCATACAACATAATTTTTCATCTGCAACTCCATTGAATAGAGCTATCATTGCCCATTTGATGATCACAGTAGATGTGTATGTACCCACCATTGTTATGGGTTTCCAAACCAAAATACATATGGGAAATAGTAATCATGTCCAATGATTTGTAATGCTAGCTATATAGATAATACTGCCTTTTCTCTTTGGTTTCATAACTCACACTACATGCTTCATATCACCCTCTGTAAGGCTCATTGTTTATTTCCCCATGGTTCTTACATTATTATATACTATGTCAGGCTTCCCATATTTTTCCATGACCAAGTTCATAGTTGTACTTATATTTAAAGGAGGAGGAAAAGCTCTATGGAAAGAGCACTCCACGACATTGAGGAAATGCTTAGCTCCACAACATAAAGAGGAGACAATACATTGAGGCTTGTGTGAGGGCATTGCACCATAGGATTTTGTAGAGGGATCAATGGGAAGGTTCACTAGAGCTTTGTGAGAAGGAGGAAGGTGGATGTCTGTTCCCTCAATGTGGCAAGCTGACTCCATCTGAGGAATGTTTGGTTGTCAATGACCATGACTTGTCTTAGGAAGTGTCTTCCTTCGATGGTATGCCACAAGAGAGGGAGTGGAAAGGCTTGCTATGCGATTAAAAATAGAGGAAAAGCCTCATGATTTATCCCACATTGAGTGGGATGAGGAATTTTCAAATATTAATATGTCTCCACTCTCTTAATAAGTGTCTACAAGGCTTGGCCCTTTTGAGACACAAGCAGCTCATGCAGGGCCCACTTGGCCGGTCAAAGGGGGAGACTCAAAACATAATTTTGAACAAACATGTAGAACAAGGAAAGATGATATGGCACATATGACATCACCGGATGGACAAATCACAATGCGACACTTGGCACACATTTTAGAAAGATGATTAAATGCTAGGTCAAAATTTGAGGCTCTAGATTTTGTCACGTGGCACGATCTGATAGTTGGTGCTTCCTCTCATTGTGAAGTTGCTTGATCATTAGGAAATGTGGGGAAGTGCCTAGATGACACATGGCAGCAAGCTCAGGTCAGGGATGATGTGGCAAGGGGAGGCTTTTGGTGAATCAAGAGGTGCCATGTGGCAGGATGCCCAATAGGGGTGACATGGCACAATGATTGTGTGTAGGAGGTCTAATGAAATACTACCATGTAGTGAACCAATGGACCAATTAGAGGGTGCCATGTGGCACCTAAGGTGGTAGGTGATGATGTAGAGGTCTGATCAATCATAGGTCGATATGTGTCAGGCCTAGTCAAAGTTGGTTGACCTAAATTGCTTAATTAGAGGGAAAATTCAAAATTGATAAAATAAATACTTTATTCTTTTCCTTCCAAAACATGTATAGGTCTTTTAAATAAAATTTGAATTATAACCTATAGCTTAAACCTTAGAGAAGTTATAAATGTTTAAAAAGAAGTGCAAACCTATGAAGGCAATTTAGGAGCCCAGTTTTCAAATGAGGATGTTGGGCATCTCTGGTAAGAAAATATAGCACTATTATATATCATTGGAACTGTGAGAGAGAATTTTTGATATTTTTGGTTTGTTTCTACTCAGAAAGCCATTGGTTCAAGTTATGCAAGGTTTTGTACTAGGTACCCATTTTTTAGTCTCATTCAGGTATAGCAGTTCAAATTTGATTTTTAGCAAGATGATGAATTGGAGGAATACCAGAGGTAGTAAGAATGTAGTTAGGGGTTGATTTTGTCACCTCCAAGTCAATTTAGTGAAGGTTTTATCAACATTTTAGATGCATATATGATGTTTTTTTCAAGATAGGGTTTTTCATCAATGAGATGATATATTTTCAAGTTTGTTACAGACAATGATGAGAATCATATCAGATTTTAGTTGTAGAAAGATGAGAGATGCTTTGCAACAACATGGAATGAAGATTCAAGTAGACACATGTCACTTCCAGATCAGATCTAGGATTTCTTTCTTTTCCTATATCTTTCTCTTTTTCATTCATTGCAAGCATTCTAATTTTTGGAGAAAGTTTCTCATTACTATGATAACATGTTGGTTGTAGTTAGTCTGTGATGCCACAAGGTTGGATCCATGACTGTATTTATAGCATTTCTTTAGCTTTCTCTCTTGTATGAACAATAGTAAATATAGATAACATAGATAGTTTTGATCTATTTAGTGGTTTTAAGAGTTATTCATATGCATCTTGAATGTATAGTTTCAAAGAAATGAGTACAAGGAGCACGAATCTCTTTAGTTTCATTCTAATTCTCATCTCCTATCTTTGTAATTTGCAATGTTGTGTGGTTTAGGGACAAAGAACTTAGACCCATTTGCATCCCCTTAAGGTTGTGTGTCTCATATGTTTTGCTATTGGAACAAAGAGCGAAGTAAATGCTTGATGTATTTGACAGGGTTGCTAGCTATTTGAGAAGGATATTTCATGAGAATGAGATCTTTACAAACACCATTTTCTAATTCACAAAGTGATAAGATAGATATAATATCTTAATGTATGGAATATGTTACTGGTATCATAGATGTATGTGTGTGATTTGTGGAACTGCCCAATAGATAAGGCACTAATTAGTTGCATGATCAACTCATTCTTACTATTATATATCTGGGGATTGCTGAAATCGAACTTATAATCATCCATTTCCTTTTCCGTTTAAGAGCTGAAAGGATGTCCTCACTTATCTTATCAATTTTTTTGGTCATGCTATTAACTATTTCATGTCTATGATCTTTGCATAAGTACAAAAGATATAAGGGTCCTATCTACTTTTTTTTTAAAGATTTAGTGTATGCTTTGAATACTGGTACCATATAAAGAATCTATAGGTATACCCACCTAAGTTTTGTAGAGCTTGAAGTAGAAGAAGGGTCTAGACTTATAGTTGGCCTATTTTCTGAAAGGATATGTTGTAGATGGGAAGTAGTTGCCCCTAGATGTATTCTGTTCTTATTGGGATAATTTCAAACTGTGACATTTCAAAACACCAACACCTTCCACTCCATCTTCTTCTAAAATTGTTCTTCTACCTCATACATCTAAACCTCAAGCTATTTCATCCATGATTCCTCCATCACTCCAACACTCTTCAAGGTGTGTGTCAATGTTGATCTTGCCCAATATTTCAGCTACTTTCATGAAATCTTGTAAAGCTTACACTTGCTATCCATGCTCGGTCAGTTTTTTCAAGACATGAAATCTTATCCTCCATATACTCTTCCTACTATTATCTCTCTTCCATCACCCTATTAGCATCTTTGAGCATACATTTCTATGGTCTTTGATTATCATGACTTATCCTTCCTATAAGAGCACTATCCAAATTTAAAAATCTTGAGCTCTTTCTAAAAAATAGAAAAGAAAAATAAAAGTAAAAAAAGAAAAAAAAGAAAAAAAGGAAAAAAGAAAATGTGCCTTGGTGAAAACCACTTCTTGTGGCACCTTGGTAGAAAAATTAAAGAGAAAATAAAAATTTCCTATGGTGAAAATTGCTTCTTGTGGTGCCTTGGATAAGTACCATGATGAAAACCTAGCAAATAGTCATCATGCATATTTCTTTCATCATCCATCTATTTCCTTTTTTCTCCCTCTTTGATCTTGACAATGTTGAGTTATCCTTGCATATTGGCTATCTTATCCACAACCTTCCCTATTGTTCTTACTCATTCACTTATAGCCTTCACATCAAGCTTCATTCTTATTGCTCTCTCCTATCACTATCCTATACAATTGACCCCTCTATCTTGATCACACAAAGAAAAAAATGGTTCTGATAGGACTCTTGACATGTCTAACTCTTTAGGCTACACTTTCATGCTATCTCACTTATTGTCTTCCACTTCTTATCCCATATGCTATCTCACTTGTTGGCTTCCTTACTTATCGTATATGCTATCTTACTCATTGCCTCCATTGCTTATCCAAGACCTGCTTCATATGGTTACTTTTTCTCTTTCCATAGCTTGGGCACTCTTGAGGAGTCAGTCCTTGAGGATCACTTTCACTTGCTTTATACTCCTTTCTTATCCATCTTTGCTTATCCACTAGGTTGCTACTCCATCATGTCCTACACCTTACTTGACAATGGAACAAACTGATGTGATCTTGCTTGAGAACTAGTAATCTCTAAATCACTCTAAAAAATCCAAAAAATCATATGTGATGCTGAAAAAATACAAAAAAATTGAAAAAAGTCCTGAAAAAATATGCCAAGTGGTGAAAACCTAGAAACAGGCACTACTTGAGACCCTTGCACCTATGTCTACCAGTCTCATTAATTTCGCAACACATTTCCTAGCTTGGAATTGTCTCCTATCCTTGTCTAGGGGGTACAACTTCTTAGCTTATTGGGGTCTTCTTGCGTGTTAGGGTTTCTTTGGAAATTCATGCAAAATAATGTTTCTCAACACTCTCCCCTTAACACTGAGTGTTTCTCAACACTATTTGCAAACTTTATTTACATAATAGGATGCTACGATATTTATAGAATATAATAGGCTTAAACACACACACACACATACACACACACACTTAAACATTAAACTTGTTGAGATATGATGAACTTTATCTTCTTTGTGTGCTATCTATGATGATTTCTTTGCTAAGTGTTCCCTCCCTAAATAGTCTTTCAAGGATGTCATGGACTAGAAGACTGGGGGCATGGGGCATGTTTTATTTGTTTTATCACTAGTACATTTAACTCCATTTTTAGACCAAAATTTTAGACTATCTATTAATATGTTTTAGATTGGTTAAATTTTGCAAGGATTTTTTTTTTTTTTTAAAAAACGATGCCCGTGTTGGTCAAAATTTTGACCAACATGGGCTTCATCATGTCAAAATGTAAAAAGGTCAATTTACCCTAATTCATTGTTATTCAGCCATTGCGAGCAGATTCAATGGGCTGCTTGAAAGGGGAAAATATTTGAATATGGAAAAATGAGTCAATTGCATTCAACTCTAAGTTGTGCTCTTCATTATTCAATGCAACATTTCTGATCCATGCCTCAATGTGCTTTCAATCTTCCATCGTCGAGGCTAAGAAGGTCAGACTCCTTTCATTGCCATTGATATCCCATTTGGAGATGGCAAAAACTCCTTTTTTAATGCTTATCAGGACAATATCAAAATCTTTGACTTCTCCAATTTGTAGATGAATGGGTGCACCCATAGATTGGGCAAGCAACATTAGCTGGTATGATAAAAAAAACCCTGAAATGATTTATCACTTTCTTCCCATTTGTGTTCCACTATTAATCACTTTACTTCGATGTGTACAATGATGTCCTTCTTAAGTCCTTGTTCTTTATGAAATAATGACATCAACTACAAATTCAATTTTTTTGGGATTGCTTAAGATAAAAAACTCCATCTTAAAAAAATGTGTGACAGTCTATTCTTTGTAATGTGCTAAAATATAACTTCCTCCTAGCTTTTACATCAATGGTTTAGCTATATTTTGAAGTTGGGAGGGGTATTTTTGGCAGTTTTGGTTTTTTCTTTGATGAGGTGGCCTCGAATCTATTGCAGGCACCCACACCAAGTCCCATATGGACTCTTGGTGTGCATTTTGCACAATTTTTAGACCCGCAAGATCCATTCCAATTTTTTTAAATTCACACATGAGCCTTGGTTCTCCTACGACATTGTTCAAAGCCCACTCACATGCCCTAATTTGGTGGAGTGATTTGGAGCCATCTAAGTCCTGTCCACATGGATTTTATACTTTGGACTCTATAACTTATGCTATCTCTCATACATGCAAGCTTTTTTATGCTCTCTTAGTGATTATTGGAGGTTACCGATTGTTTGGAGGTTAGTATTCCTTATGATCTAGGGTGTTTTGTTTTACACTCCCATGTGCACATGTCCTTAGAAACCATCATCTTTGTTCCTTTCTTGGACTAGGATTTGGGCAAAGCCTTGGAATTGGAGAGCCATATCAATAATAATATGTTCTTATTGGAGGTTGGTAATGATCACCTTGTTTATAGTGATGACTATGCCATGCTCATTAACGAAGGCATTATTTTGGGGCTGACTATGTCTTTGTCAGTGCACAAATTTTATGGGCTTGTTGCATCATGCCACCCCCATTTTTGGGATTGATATCCAAATATTTTGTGGGGACATGCCACTCATGGCCTTGGGAAGGCCATGTGGGAGCACTTTTTTGTGGTCCACGCTCTCCTTTTATTGTCATTTTTTTGATTGGTGGTGGGAATTTTTATAAATTAAATTTATTTCCCATTTAAATTCCCTTGAGCAACTGGGAATTTAGACATTTCTTAATTCCAAAGAGAAGCAACTTGGAGATTTATTTCCTTCCACTATTTAGATAGCCATCTGCTCTGCTTCAGTCCACGTAGCCATCATTTCCAAGGGATATGAAGAATCACCTTGGTGTTTGGATGAGTTGCTTCTCATGCAAGAAAGTGAGGCCAAAATTATCCCCATGTTCTACCAAGTCAAACATTCTAATCTCCACTACATAGGAACAAGAATATACGCTGAAGCTTTCATTAAGTATAAATAGAAGGGAAAATACCTGGAGAAGCTTAACTAGTGGAAGGAAGCCCTTTGATCTCTTTCACTTATAACAGGGGAAGAGATGAATAGGTAATATTTTTACAATTAATATAGTCTCCTAAATTTCAACAACAAAATCTCTAGACAACATTTTTGTATCCATTTTAAAATCTTCTATGGAATCATATTTAGATACAAATCCAAACATCATAATTGTCTTTGTCAGATTGAAAGGTCAAAAAAATGACTATAGAAATCAAGGAAAGCCTTGCAAATCTCATCAGGATCATAAGATACTCCACAACTAATCTTAATTTCCTCAATCTTCTCCCATTTCTACTTATGTCTAATTAGATTGAAAAAATAGTTGGCTCCTCTATCTCTCTCTTTTAACCAATTCATCCCAACCCTCATTCTTTGCCCTTTATGTTTGAAGTTTGGAACCTTTCCGAGCTCCCCTCTAGTCTTTCAAAGCTAATCCTTTATCATAGTATCATGTCTATAATCTTACAAAAAGCCCTCTAATTTGTATAACTTCCCTTGAAATGCCTCCTCTACTTTGTTCCTATCACCCACAAATTAAAACATCTTCTTTCACACCACAAATTGAGCAGACATTTCATTGCAGATGTTAGTCATGAAAGTGGCCATCTTGATAATATCTACATCATCCTCATCTTTAAGCAAGGAGGAATTTAATTAATTTCTTCCCCCAACCTTTTAAGAAAATAGAGACATAATAGGGAGTGTTTGGATATGGAAATATTAGCACTCATTTATCACAGGGTGTTTTTTTCTTCCAACTTGCAATATGGCAATATTAGCACTCATTTATCAATGGGTGTTTTTTTTTTCTAGTTTTCATTAAGTTTTGTTAAAGCATTATGGAATCTCCCCTCCTTTTCTATGAAAGGTTTTAGTCTCCATTCGATTGTGAGAGAGGTTGCCTATCATCAATTTTTAGTTTTTCCTTAACACTTCCAGCTAGAAAAGAATCTTTTGTTAATTTGGTATCTATCATACTTAGTTCATTGTTAACTGTGAATATCATCTTAAAATATCCTCATTGTTTTTTACTTAAAACACATTTTACAAAGTTCTAGTTAAGTTTCTTATGTACTTTGTTGTTTTAGTAATAGTGGCCAAGGCCAATTTTTGAGCTTTAAGCCTTTTTTGAGCATTGCCATCATTAGGGGTTTCTTGGTGATTAAACTATCTATTTCAACTTTGCATCTTATTATCAATTTCAAAACTTTTGTACACAATTTTCCCAAAATGTTATCAGGACAATACTTAAGTTATAAGTTATTATAAATAATACATTAATATAAAAATTTGGTAGTGTTAATGTTCTGATATATTATAATAATAATGTGTTAGTGTTCTTAAGATAGTTTTAAGTTTTAGCCTCTCAATGAACAAATCAAGAAAAAAATAAACCTAGTGCTAAACAGGCTCAATAGTTAAACAAATAAGATTTTAATATAATTGTGTATCCATTGTAATGATTTATTCATTGAGAGGCTATTTTTCTTGAGTTTTATATTGATTTATTTGTTTTTGGGTGTTCTAGACTCAATTGTGAGGTCCATTTTGCATCAAAATGCACCCAACAAAAACTCCTGCAAAAATGTGTCCAAAAATTGAGAAGGCCCGTGTAGATATGAAGTTTTGATACCATATAAGAGTCAAAATAGACTTAAGTCTATGCCTTAATGTAGAGAGAAAAGATGCTATAGGAGGAAGAAATAAAGGTGAGATGATGTGTAGTGGCTAAATGACATTTTATAGACCATTGAACATGCGCAACTTGTTTCGAGAGTGCAAGGAGTCAATAGAAACTCCATAATAGAAAAAAATGATTAATTGGAGATAAAATTTTGCAACCTCACTTTTTAACATTGAAAACTAAATAGGAAAGTTAGTACATTAAGATGAAGATATCCAAGTATTGCATTTGATGTTTTAATCCTTTATTTCTAGATGTGATAAAATTATGACAGCAGTTGGTGGAAAGAATATATGTCAGAATAGATGGTTGCCGTTCTTTATGCATTTGAATTTTTCTATGTATCTTTAAAAATTAACCCTTCTTATTGGTATAAATTTATAAAATAGTGAGAGTGGCTTAATGATTTCCCTTTTATTTTCTTAATATAAACTCGAATGTTGATTCGTGCAAGGTTAATTGATCATTACATGCTAGGAGGCACTTTGGCCTTTCAAAGGCATTAGGCAACCCACTATCTAATAAAAGATAAAATAAAGATGACAAGCTTGAGTATTAGAATGCACTAAATATAAAAAGTTGTACTTAAGATGGCCAATAAAAACATAGTGAGTAAAAAAATACCCAGATTTTAAGTATTAATTAAACTAATTGTGGTAAATATGGAAATTGGGGATAACTGTAACTACATATGACTAAGTGGAAAGACATAGGAGGCTAAACAAAAACATTAGATTTTTGAATAGTTATTCACATATTCTCTACATTTGGTTCTTTACAGAGAGCTCATAGATTGTACTTTATAAATAGTTCAGCCTACAAAATTGAGGAGAATAACCATCACAAAACTACCTCTAGTTAGACTTATGAACATCATTACAATGGATACACAATTATATTAAAGTCTTGTTTGTTTAACTGCTGAGCCTATTTAGCACTAGGTTTATTTTTTTCTTGATTTGTTGATTAAGAGGCTAAAACTTAAAACTATGTTAAGAACACTCACACGTTATTATTATAATATATCAGAACACTAACACTACCAAATTTTTATGTTAATGTATTATTTATAATAACTTATAACTTAAGCATTGTCTTGATGATATTTTGGGAATATTGTGTACAAAAGTTTTGAAATTGATAATGAGATGCAAAGTTGAAATATCAGTTCCTTTCAAGTATCTATGCTAAAGACCATGTATAAAAATCAAGAGTCAACTTCAACATCCACTTATTTAGAAGCCACCTCCTCACTAGAATTCAACTATATAGAACCTGGAGTCACAACTTAATATTCAATATTATATGACCTTTTGGAAGTTAAATGATGTTCGAATAAATACCTCTTCCAATTTGGAGCTTCAATCATAAAAAAGTGCAAAAACTTCTTAGCTTCCACCCAATACTCAGAAAACATAATTACACATCTAAAATCTGTTAAAATATGCTAGACAATTTGGGCCTTTTCATCAGCCTTGCCTCTACACAACAATACTATAACAAAAATCTACAATCACAATCTTTTACAACTACCGACACACCAAAGGTTGAGATAATGATGCTGAAATCAATGAAAATCATCAACCTCACATTCTACCAAAGCTACACCACCTCACTAATTAAAAAATACACTCCAATAATTTGTTTTCTAATTCTTAGGTTGAAATGGGTAGATGAGGGACTGCATTGGATGATTTATGAACTAGTTGTTAGGAAAATATCCATTAATTCTACATTAGCTTGCATATTTTTCCTCTAGGCTATTTAGATGTTGCACATTATTGCTCAACCACATGTCTGTTTCTTGAGGTTATTTCACCTCGTCCAATGACCCTTGTTAAATTGGTGTCAGTGATTCTTGTCTTATCATTTTTGGTAATTAACCTTTCTACACTACTACAAATCTTTGAAGAGTTCCATATTTGTATGGAACATTTTCCAATCGTGACCTTGGTCACATTTATATGGGGTCCTATACTGCCAAGGATTTGATTTTGGAAGAAGGTTGTTGTAAGGGCCCATTGTTCTTCCTCAAAACCATGCTCTAGTTGGCTACGTCCGAATCTTGTTGCTGATGCTTGGCATTAAAAATGTCCTTTGGACTTGTATTTCAACTCGATGCACACATTTAAAAATAACATGGTTAAACTTTTATGACAACACATTTGACTTTGACTTGCATTTTATTCAAAGCAAACAAACCAAGTATTCTGCTAGATTTGGCAATTGAGATCAATGGGTAATATTATTTTCTCCATCTATATCAAATTTGTGGATATCTTCTGGATAGGCATACATGGTTTATCTCACAAAAACATTAATAATGTTTTGAGCTACTAAAGCATGGTGAGTCCAAGATTAATAGAGTCTTAGACAAGTTTCTGAATTAAGATAGCACAACTTTGGCTACTAGATCAGCTTAGGTCTTTTCAAGTCTACCACAGGTTTTAACAATGTTTCTTTGAGTTTTGGAGATAGGCAAATTGGTTTCAGAAATTAGAATATTTTCTAGATTTCTAGATGGATGTAAGAATAAAATATGAAGATTAATCATTGATTTTTTTAAAAATTCATTACAAAAACTAGTGAAAGAGCCACAATCTATCATTTATTTGTGTCTACACTTTGAATAAAAAAAGCTTAAATTTATATGTTGTATTGGTGTACAACATTTTGGATCGTAGACAAAATCTTAATGCTTTAATCATCTTAATATGGAATTTTACCATTAAGCTAATTTGTTCTATGTTGCCACACCCTGGAAGTCAAATTCTGATGAATGACCCACAAACCCTAGGGATGTGTGCTTATTTTACACATGTTTAAGCATGCTACAATTTTCATAGCTAATGCATCTATGACAATACTTATCACTCAATGTATTGCCTCTTTGTAATATCCTTTGGTAGGATTCTACCAACTCTTTCCTAGTTTTACACAAGTATGTAGTACAGGTTTATATTCATCTGATAGTGAAAGCCATTTGCATTCTCTATTATCATATAGTCACAAATTTGTAAACATGATTAGCTAATAGGTTTTCCTCTACATAAGAAAACATATTGGAATGCTACTAAAAGGATTCTAAGGTACCTTAAAAAACATAGATTATGTTCTTTATAGACTAGATAGGTTGGATATGTTGATTCAATTTAGGTAGGTTTTGTTGATGATCAGAAGTTTACTTCTAGTTACATTTTTAGCCATTATTCTACAATAATTTCTTTGAAATACAAGAAATAGTCTACCACATCCCTTTCTGTTGTAGAGGCTACATAGAAAATTGCCACTTTCACCACTTGCCAAGTAGGTTGGTTGAAAAGAATCAAACAAGGTATGCAACAAATACAACATGGTCCCAACATATTGCATTTTCATAATTAGAGTTCTATTCAAATGAGTAAGAATTTGATGTTCCACAATAGTACTAAGCATGCTAAAATCTAGAACCACTACATCAGAGAGTTGGTTCAACAAGGTTTGACTGAACTTGCAATATTGTCCTACTGAGGCAAGCATGCTGATATATTTATAAAATTCCTTGCCAGTAATCAATTTTAGACACTAAAATTTGCTCTGTGTCTTCTAAATGTTCATTATGCAGAATTGCTAACATATCAATGGACACTCTTCTTTTTGAGGCTCTTCTTATTCAGGAATTCTGTCAAAAAATTCACATGCCTTGTCTATGCTTCCATTTTTCAAACATGTCTACCATGGAAATTGTGGCTACAACATATGACAAAAAATATTTATGCTTTAATGCATGTCCATAGCTTATTCCAAAGCTCTTGTTTTGGCATAGGCATCAATAATGTTGATAGAGTTTATGTGATTTAATTTTATACCTGCCAATTGTATTTTCTTGAATATAAACACACATGTTATATATGTGTTTAAACATATATAAACACACAGTTTTCTTGGAAAATTAAGCAGCTTTCTTTCTTAGTTTCAATGGTGTGAGCTCTTTCTTTGCCTCTTGGTCTATGGACTGTAGAACTTTGAGCTTAATGGGTAGCCCATGGCAATCCCAACTAGGCACATAGTGCACCTTATACCCTTCAAGCATCATATATCTGTTGATAAAATCTTTTAGTATCTTCTTCAAGGCATGCCTAATATGCAAATCTCTCGGCATAGATCCTACTCATGATTATGAAGGAACATATCCTACACATGACAAAGGCCCTGATGTGCATCACAGTGATAGAGGTACATATTCAAATTTTA